>BQMB01000200.1:0-362434 GCA_027943415.1 Closterium sp. NIES-67
GCAGCAGCAGCAGCAGCAACAACGACAACAACACCAGCCACAGCAGCAGCAGCAGAGGGAGCAGCAGCAGTCACAGCTATATCCTAGTGGTATCCACAGGGAACGCAGCAGCATTATCAGTCACTCTACAGGTGGCCCTACTGTTTCTGCTTCTGCTGCTGCGGTTGCTGCACCTAGTAGTGTTGCTGGTGCAGCTGCATCTGCTGCTGCTGCTGCTGGTGCGGCGGCTGCTCCTGTCTCTAGTGCCTGTCGTGCTGATGCCACCACCACCACTACTGCTACCACCACTGCTGCAGCTTCTGCCACTGCTGCCGCCACTGCTGATGCTGCTGCTGCTCCAGCCACAGCAAGGGTGCGGACCCAACCCGATCTGGCAAATCCTTTGCTGCTGCAGCACAAGAGACTGTTGGAAGTCCTCGCGCAAAGTGAGTTGCAACAGTTCGCGGCATCATGTAGGGAGAGGGTGGAAGAAGCGGCGCTGAGGGAGAGGGTGGAAGGAGCGGCGCTGAGGGAGAGGGTGGAAGGAGTGGCAGCACCTGCAAGCGCAGAGGGGGCTAGAGTCAGCCAGCCTTGGACGATTGCGGAGATGCTTCTTCAGCCTCAGTCCCTGCAGCAGCAGCAGCAGCAGCAGCAGCAGCAGCAGCAGCAGCAGCAGCAGCAGCAGCAGCACAGCACAGCAGCAGCAGCAGCAGCACCAGCTCCAGCACCAGCAGCACCACAACGAGCAGCAGCACCGCAACCAGCAGCAGGAGCAGCAGCAGCAACACCACCACCACCACCACCACTACCAGCAGCAGCAGCAGCAGCAGCAGCAGCAGCAGCAGCAGCAGCAGCAGCAGCAGCAGCCAGCAGAGCAGCAGCAGCAGCAGCAGCAGCAGCACCACAACAACCACCACCAGCAGCAGCAGCAGCAGCAGCAGCAGCAGCAGCAGCAGCAGCAGCAGGCAGCAGCAGCAGCAGCAGCAGCAACCACCACCACCACCACCACCACAATCAGCAGCAGCACCAGCACAAGCACCACAACGAGCAGCACCACCACCACAAACAGGCAGCAGCAGCCAGCAGCAGCAGCAGCAGACTGATTCTGGTGCTTTGATTGGTGAGCTGCTGCTGAATCAAGGAGCACACTCAAGCCTATCATCAGGGCTTGAACAACGTCTGCAATCAATCCAATCATCAAAGCTTGATCAAGGGCTGGGATCCATCCAACCCTCAAGGCAAGATCAAGGGTTGGGATTAAGCCAATCCGTGTTGGGGTTCAATCTCGGCCGCAGCTTATGCGCAACTGCAGGCCTAGATCAGTTGCTTATCCCAAGACAATCCCTAGGTCAAGAGTGGAGGTCAGGACAATCCCTAAGTTTCACTTCTGAGCTGCAGGCAAGCCCAATTCCAGGTTCTAATGACTCAGCCCTGGGAGGTTTGGGATCAACAGGTTTGTTGTCTACACAATCCCTAGGCTTTAACATGGGCATGGATCAACAGCTAGGATTAAGCCAGCCTCCGGGGGAGAATCTGGGCAGTAGACTAGCAAGCGTGAGTGGCGCTGCTACGGGAATGACAGTAGAGACTGGACTCAGTTTACCTCTCAGTTCAGAGACGTTAGATGCTGACATCACTGCACCTCTCAACTCCGGTAATAGTAGGTCCCCGTCACTGGGTGGCAGTGCAGCAGCGCAGCATTTCTCCCACCGTTCAGGCTTGCTCGGAGGAGGGGGCTCGTGGGCCGGTGGGGTCTCGACAGGAGGGATCTCGACAGCTTGGATCTCGACAGGTGGGATCTCGTCAGGTGGGATCTCGGCAGGTGGGGTTTCCACAGGTGGTGTCTCAACGGGTCGGGTCTCGACAGGTGGTGGTGACTTGACGGGATGTGGACTCACAACAGGTGGCGGTGAGTTGATGGGCGGGGCAGGGTTGGTGGGAGCGGGTCTGTTGGATGTCACAGGTGGCTTGGCTCGTCCTTCCAGGGGTGCACAGCAGATGGGGCCTCCTCGAGCCGTGGGGGAGGGTTCAGCATTTGAGTCGCCTCAAGTGCAGCAGGTGGGGTGTCAGGCAATGGGGGAGAGATCAGGGGGGATACAGCATGTGGCTGTTTTTGAGGCGCCAATAAAAGCTCAGCACATGGGGCGTCAAGCCATGGAGGAGAATTCAGGGAGGCAAGACCAGGTGGTGGAGAGGGTTCTGGAGCGGAAGCTAGAACAGCAGCCGAGCCTGCAGCAGCAGCTGCTCTACTACTACCAACAGCAGCAGCAGCAGCAGCAGCAGCAGCAGCAGCAGCAGCAGCAGCAGCAGCAGCAGCAGCAGCAGCAGCAGCAGCAGCAGCAGCAGCAGCAGCAGCAGCAGCAGCAGCAGCAGCAGCAGCAGCAGCAGCAGCAGCAGCAGCAGCAGCAGCAGCAGCAGCAGCCTCAGCAGCAGCAGCAGTGGCAACAGCAGCAGTGGCACCAGCAAGCCCAGAAGCTTCAGGTGGTTTCTCAGGTGCAAACAACAGAGGAGCTGCAGGCTCAGATCCAGCAGCTTCTAACAGGTGCTGGCTCTGGGGGGATTAGTCAATTGCCGAGAAACCTTCAACAGCAGCAGCAACAGCAACAACAACAGAAACAGAAACAGAAACAGGAACAGCAGGCAAAGCAGGAACCTGTTTGAAGTGGTGAGGCCAGCTGCAAGGAACCTATTTGAAGTGCTGGGGTCAGCAGCAAGGAACCAGCAGGCGAAGCAGGAACCTGTTTTGAGGCGCCTCAAAATCAGAAAGGATCGGGGGAGAGGCAGGAGCGTGGATCAAGTGCAATTTTCAGAGGGCTTTGGCGCCAAGAGGGGAAGCGGGAGCGCGTATCAAGCACTGGCAGTATTGGTGATACCAGTGATGGGAACAGGGGGAAGCAGAACCGGTGCATCTGTGTCAAGTGCTGGGTCAGCAGTAGTGAGGCGCCTCAGAATCAGAAAGGATTGGAGGAGAGGCAGGAGCGTGGATCAAGTGCAAGGGTCGGAGGTCCTAGGCACCTAGAGGGGAAGCGGGAGCGCGTGTCAAGTGCTGGCACTATTGGTGATACCTGTGATGGGAACAGGGGGAAGCAGACACACTGGTGCATCTGTGTCAAGGGCTGGGGTCAGGGTTTGACAGATGGGCACTCTGCAATGGCCATCAGCACTCAAGAGATCCCAGCACTTTTGGTGGCTCTTGAGTCACTTGTGCTGGGGTCAGATGCACACCCCGCACTGGGTGGGATCAGGGCTCAACCGATGCACACCACGCACTGGATGGGGTCAGGGCTCAACCGATGCACACCCCGCACTGGGTGGGGAAGCAGACGGAGCAACACAGCATGGAAGGCGGCTGTGGAAACAGCGGAGGCAGGGACATCAGTCGGGACGGCAGCAGTGGCACCAACAGGAGCAGTGGCACCAGCAGCAGCAGCAGCAGCAGCAGCAGCAGCAGCAGCAGCAGCAGCAGCAGCAGCAGCAGCAGCAGCAGTGGCACCAGGCACACCAGCAGCACCAGCTGCAGTGGCACCAGCAGCACCAGCAGCACCAGCAGCACCAGCAGCACTAGCGGCACCAGCAGCACCAGCTGCACCAGCAGCACCAGAAGCACCAGCAGCGCCAGCAGCACCAGCAGCACCAGCAGCACCAGCGGCACTAGCGGCACCAGCAGCACCAGCAGCGCCAGCAGCACCAGCATCACCAGCAGCACCAGCAGCACCAGCAGCACCAGCAGTACCAGCAGCACCAGCAGTACCAGCAGCAGCAGCAGCAGCAGCAGCAGCAGCAGCAGCAGCAGCAGCAGCAGCAGCAGCAGCAGCAGCAGCAGCAGCAGCAGCAGCAGCAGCAGCAGCAGCAGCAGCAGCAGCAGCAGCAGCAGCAGCAGCAGCAGCAGCAGCAGCAGCAGCAGCAGCAGCAGCAGCAGCAGCAGCAGCAGCAGCAGCAGCAGCAGCAGCAGCAACTAAGGGAGAGACGATCTGGAAACAGTAGCAGCAGCGGTTGTGGCAGCAGTCAGACATCGTTGCGACAAGTATTTCCAGGGAGCGCAGGGAGAGCACGGAGTGCTGGGAGTGTAGGGAGTGCAGGGAGTGCAGGGAGTGCAGGGAGTGCAGGGAGTGCAGGGAGTGCGGGGAGTGCAGGGCATGCAGGGAGTTCAGGGCGTGCAGGGAAAGCAGGGAGTGCAGGGCATGCAGGGAGTGCAGGGCGTGCAGGGAAAGCAGGGAGTGCAGGGCGTGCGGGGAGTGCAGGGAGTGCAGGGAGTGCAGGGAGTGCGGGGAGTGCAGGGCATGCAGGGAGTTCAGGGAGTGCAGGGCATGCAGGGAGTGCAGGGCGTGCAGGGAGTGCAGGGATTACTGGGAGTGCAGGGAGTGCTGGGAGTGAAGGGAATGCAGGGAGTGCAGGGAGTGCAGGGAGTGCTGGGAGTGCAGGGAGTGCAGGGAGTGCAGGGAGTGCTGGGAGTGCTGCGAGTGCAGGGTGTGCAGGGCGTGCAGGGCGTGCAGGGCGTGCAGGGAGTGCTGGGAGTGCTGGGAATGCAGGGAGTTCAGGGCGTGCAGGGCGTGCAGGGCATGCTAAGAGTGCAGGGAGTGCTGGGAGTGCTGGAAGGGCAGAGAGTGCAGGGAGTGCTGGGGGTGCAGGGGGTACTGGGAGTGCAGGGAGTGGGAGTGAGGGGGACTTGCAAGTGACAGCAGCATGCCATGGATACATCCAGGCAATGCCACTGGCAGAGATGGTTGCAGTGTAGAGATGACTTCCGAGTCAGATCAAAAGGCATGCGTAGAACACGCTTCAGCTGTTGAAAGGAGCACCACACCACACCACACCACACCACACCACACCTCACCACTACTAGCATGTGCTTGTCAGATCTCGAGCTGAATAATCGGCATGAGTATTATGCACTTGCTAACAAATAAGCACTGCCATATAAACAATGCTCGCAATGGGAAAAAATGGCCAGGTGGAATGAAGCACAATGAAGCACAAAGAGAACAAAGCACAAAAAGGATTGATTAACGAGGAAACAATACAATTGAGGCAACATCAAAACAGCAGGGAGCATGGATATAGCTAGCCCAGAGCACACGGTCGTGGCTCGGCAGAGCTGCAATGTGTGGTTTGTAAATTGGCGTGAAGCGCCCAGATCTAGGCATGCAACAGCAAGGCCGGCAACAATGCATGCGGCTCAACAGGACACATTCGGGACCGCGATTTCAATTTCGTGGCAGAGCTGCGCGGCAACCCCGTTATAGCAGTGTACTGTGTACGCCTTACTGACTAAAACCCGTGATAAGGAAAGACCATTTCCTTACACCCTCCCCCCTCCAAGGTATGGTCTTAGCTAAGACCATCGACGTTGCGCACATTGTGTGACTGAAGGTAGACTCGTAACACCGTGTAATTCTCGATCTGTGCCAGGGGCACCCAACTGTTTTCCAGGGCCGTCTGGTCTGTCCAAGATATCAGAAACTCGATCAGGTGAGCCCCTCGAGGGTCCTTGATCCGATGGATATTCAGATTCGCTCGGTGACGTGGTATTTTGCTGGTGCTAGCGATGTATGGTCGAAGTAATCGCACGTGGAATGATGGGCTGACGTTCCAGGTGGCCGGTAACAAAAGATGGGCTGTACCGGAAGATATGATATCATGTGGCTCATGGTGAATGGTCCACAATAGCGAGGGCGAAGTTTCGGGACGATGGGCAGTCGAAGGTTCTGGATGTCAAGTAGTACTAAGTCTCCAGCCTAGTAAGTTACTGCTTGTCGGTGTAGAGTAGATCGGTGTTGCGCTTAGAAATAACATTCGCGCGCTTAATGGCTTCGGCTGCTCGTTCCCCGGCATTCTGTAATATTTCGGCAAATTCCAATGTCTGATTGGCCCGTTCGGTGTGTCCGTCGGTCTCGGGGTGGTAGGCGGAGGAGAATTGCAGACGCGTGCCAAATTGTTCCCAGAGGTTGCGCCAAAACTTATCGCAGAATTTTGTGTCACAATCCGAAATGCTAGCGGATGGAATTCAGTGGAGGCGAACCACGGTTGAGATGATAAGGCCGGCCGTTTCTTCGGCTGCGATACTTTTTTGCAGGCGGCGAAGTGGGCCATCTTCGTCAGCTTATCGACGATGACAAATATCGCGTCATTACAGCCGTCCTTGACAGGCAATCCCATAATAAAATCCATCGCCACCTGCTGCCACGCGCGTTCAGGCGGTGGAATCGGCTGCAACTGTCCAGCTGGCTTCTGCTCTGATGATTTCATGGTTTGGCAGGTTCTGCACGAAACCACATGCCGCTGCACGTCCCCTTCCATATCGGCCCAGGAATAGTATCTGGTCAACTGCTGCGGTGTTTTCTCCACTACTAAGTGCCCCGAAACGGTACATTCATGGGCTTCATGTAACAGTAGCTTTTGTAATAAACTGTACTCTGGTACCAATATGCGGTCAGTCCCTGTCTTTACGTAATAGACTCCTTTAGCTGTTGCGAGCTGTTCGTACGCACCCGACGTAAAGAATCTGTCCGTCTGTTACCCGTTGGTAAAATAGGTGTGTTAATAACAGAGATGTTTGGGCGAGAATGATGGAGTTGAGATGGGCGGATGGGCGAGAAATGGGGTCTGCAATATTCGATGCCCCCTTTTTGTAGGTGACTGTGTAGTGGAAGTTGGACTCCATGAAATCCAACCACCTGATATGTCGAGGGTTTAGTAGCGGCTGCGCGCGGATGTACTGTAGGCTTCGGTGGTCCGTAAGTACTGTCACGTCCGCGCCTGTCAAGTAGCACCGCCACACCTTGAAGGGGTGCACGATCGCGAGCATCTCCTTGTCATGTTTCAGATGATTTCATTCGGGCGGGTGCGGCTTTCGTGACTCGTACGCGATTGGTTGCAATCCTTCGCCAAAGTCTTGTAACAGTACTGCTCCGATGGCGATGTCGCTGGCGCCTGTGATTACTTCGAATGGGCGGTGAGGATTGGCGATGCGAAGGACAGGGGCTGAGCACATAAAAGTTTTGAGCACAGAGAAGGCACCTTGCTCTTTCTCCCCCCACCTATACTCAGTCCCTTTCCACATCAGGTCGGCTAACAGTACAGTTACCCTCACCATACTCGGGATAAATCTCCGAACATAATTGACAAACCTTAAAAAAATTTGCAGCTCCTGCAGGTTCTTAGGCGGTAGCCAGGCTTGCACCGTCTCGATTTTGTGCGAGTCCACTTTGACGCCCCTAGCGGAAATAACGTGTCCCAGAAATTCTAAGCGGTCTTTAAAGGACTCGCACTTAGACCCCTTCGTGAGCAGCCGATGCTCCTGTAGTAGCGTGAAAACTGCTTCAAGGTCCTTTAAGTGCTGCTCCCAAACCTCGCTGTAGATCAATATATCATCTAAGTAGACTATAACACACTTATCTACGAGGGAACTGAAGATCTAGTTCATGGTCATCTGAAACGTTGCTGAGACGTTTGTCAGACCTAAGGGCATAATTGTACATACTCGAAACTCCCGTACCTAGTACAAAACGCAGTTTTGTAATAGTCACCTGCGGCTACGCGAATCTGATGGTAACCCCCTCGTAAATCTATTTTTGAGAAGAAGCGAGCTTTGCGAAGTTGGTCAATCAGTTCGTCGGCCCGCGAGATAGGGTAACGCGACTTGATAGTCACCCTGTTCAGTGCTTTGTAGTCAGTGCACATTTGGTATCGGGTTGAACAATATGGGGGCGGCAAATGGCAAGGAGCTCAGGCGGATGATTTTTTTCTCCAGTAAATAAGCTACAGTAGCTGCTTCCGTAATTCCTCTAACATCAGCTATGTTAATCGAAACTGCTGCTGCTCTGTGGGCTATGTCCCCGGTTCTAATTCTATTCGATGGTCGAAGGGTCATTCCGGTAGTAATCCCTCAGGCAGGTCGTCTAGAAATATCTGCGGAAATTTGTGAATCAGATGCGCAAGATCGGCCGGCACTGCTGCTGCCAGCTTCTCTAAATCGGATGGCTACGATGCCACGTCGACTGCACAAATAACTACAGCGAAGACTTCTGCGCCTCGTGCGACTGCACGTTTGATCGCCACGAAGTTCCCCTGCGTCACCCCCCTTGTGATCCCCTTCGTCCATTCTGGTAACATCACACTGCAGCCATTGATTTTGACAGAACACCTGCCGGTCGTCCAGTCAATTTTCGGGTTGAACCGTCGCATCCAATCCCGTCCCAACAATATGTCAAAACTGTCGAGTGTAGTTGCCTGCATCCCCATCGAAAAATTGAATTCAACTCCGCAGCATACCCTAATTTTGTCCGCCCAATCTTTTACTGCTAGTGGGTTCCCATCGACTAGTCGCGCGTCAACCTCCGGTAGACACTTATCTAAGGGTAACTTCATTTTTTTTGTCGTGGCGAGGCTGATCAGGTTGTGGCTGGCTCCCCCGTCCACGAAGATTTTTTTTCCCCCCTTGAACCCTACCCTCTAAATTAATGGGGTAATCCGCCGCTCCACCCTCATTATTTAGCCGAGTTTGGCCGATTGCGTGGATCGGTACCACTCGATGAGGGTCATCGGTCACAGGTGGGCAGGTTCCATCACTAGTAGGCCCGTTTACTACTGATACTAAGCGTTTCCCTGGTCGCTGGAATTCCCCTGCCCCTGATTCTGCTTCTTCCACTCCTCTAGGCATTCTGACTTGCGGTGTCCCAGCCTGTTACACCCGAAACAAGGACCCTTGAACACTGTAATTGCTGAGTTTGATGTTGTAACATCGTGTACAGTGGCAAGCTCGATTGGTCCCCGAGTGCGACTTCCGTCATAGGAACCCGCCCTTGGCTTGAAGAACGAATCCAACCGCTCTGCAACCCTCTGCGCCTCCATCAAATCCGTAATTTCCCTGATCTGTATTTCTTTGCGCAGACCTGGTAGAAGTCCCCCAATTTATATGTTGAATTTCTCGTCAGGGTGAATGTAGCGGACCTGGTCGCATCAAGTATTGAAGCTGCTGGTGTAGTCCTCTACCGATCCGCGTTGGTGCCACGTGCGAAGGCGGTCGCGCGCTTAATTGCTTGCGTTGACGTGTTCAAAGCGGCGACGAATTTCCGCGCATCACGATCACCATGTGCGGTACTCATCCACTTCGCAATAACTTCTTGCCCAGTGATTGGTCATGCGAAAATGCCCGATCACGCGCGGCGTTATATCCGGCTCCTTCGACTGAATTATCTGCTGTCACCAATCCATAGCCGGTCCACATAGGAGCGACACGGCGTATCGGATTTTCTGTGCGTCGTCGCTGGCGAGGTTGCAGTTGTAAAAAACGTTCAGGTGAAAAATCCACCCGCTGACAGACAACTATTAGTTGGCAGTTTGCAAGCCGGTTGGAGAGGTAATTGGGGGTGACAAATTCCCGTTTGTCTTTTCGCCAATTTCCGGTCGTCCAATAGACGGTGACAGATTGTTAGTCGAACCCTCGGGCGAAGCCGCATGTGGTCGCTGATTGTCGCCCGGTATTTCGGAACGCTGCAGGGTTACTTGCTCATGTTGTCCTTGATTTGTTGTTGGTACAATCATGTTGTGTCGTATATGAGGCAATCGGCTCTGAAGTGCAAATATCTCATATTCAGTTTGGATCGTTTCCGCTCGCAGACGCGCCAACTCCTGCATATACAACTCGTGAGTAAGACGAACTTCTTCAAGTGCTGCCACATTTTCTTCAGGAGTCATGGTGGTAGACGCCGACGGATCCACCATTTCGCGGAAAGTTTTGGGCGGCTTTCGGCACGCTGGCATTGCGAACATAGTCGTGGCTGTAGGTAATTTTCAATTTATATTACCAGGATATCGGATATGCAGTAAGCGGAGGGCGTCAGTGTTAGGAGAGGTTTTTAGCTAGGTAGGAGAAAGTAGCGAGCGAAAAGAGGGTCGACTAGTGAAGAGGGAGAAGTACAAGAAGTGGGTTATACTCTCTACAGTAGGACTCAGTCAGAGTAATGCACCTGCCTAGCCTACATATACATATATATGTTGACACACCCCCTAGGCTTGGTAGGTGCTACTCACAGAGGCAATATACCAGGGCAGCACGATTAGTCTGTCCACTGGTTTGAGAAGTAAGACAAGTCTGAGCACACCACACACCCAATACCCCCAAGCCCGAACACCCCCATACCCAGCAACAACTGTGGGATTCTACAGCGGGTTGACTCCGCGGCATGCGAGGCGTCAACATCCGCGGCAGGAGCAGTGGCGGCGGCGGCATCGACGACTGCGGTGGCGGTGGTGCTGAGGCACCCGGCGGCGTGGCATGCTCTACGATGACCGGGGAGGACATGTACGAGACCGCCAGCAGCTGCGGCGGGGAGGAGGGGGGGAACGTAGAGGAGGGGAGGGGGGCAGGTCTTCGGCGGCGACGCCAGCTAGCGAGCTACCCTGGCTGGCGAGCTGGCTGGCGTGCTGGCCGGCGCTAAACCAGCGCGCTGGCCGCAGGCGTCCGTGTGCTGGCCCGTCGAAGCCACACGGCAGCACGACGCCACCACAGCAGTGAGATGAGGCCGCCATTGCAGCCCGACGAGGCTGCCACGGCAGCGCGAAAGTGAGAGGAGGGGAGAAAGTATGCAGCGGAAGCGTGAGGAGAAGGCTCAGCAGGATCAGCCTGCTCTGAAACCATGTTAGGAGAGGGGTTTAGCTAGGTAGGAGAAAGTAGTGAGAGAAAAGAGGGTCGACTAGTGAAGAGAGAGAAGTACAAAAAGTGGGTTGTACACTCTACAATAGGAATCCGTCAGAGTAATGCACCTGCCTAGCATACATATACATATATATGTTGACAGTCAGCCTGCCTAACTGTCGGTGTTGCAGCAGAAGAAGAGCGCAAGGATGAGGATCGTTGGCTTTGATGGTCAGGTGTAATGAAGTGCAAAGAGCGTGTGTCGAAGGATTGATCAACGAGGAAACAATACAACCGAGGCAACATCAAAACAGCAGGGAGTATGGATATAGCTAGCCTAGAGCACACGGTCTTGCCTCAGCAGAGCCGCGACATGTGGTTTGTAAATTGGCGCGAAGCGCCCAGATCTAGGCATGTAACAGCAAGGCAGGCAACAATGCATGCGCCTCGTCAGGAGACCACATTTGGGACCGCGATTTGAATTTCATGGCACAACTACACAGCAACCCCATTATAGCAATGTACCGGGCCTCATGATATCAGGGTAAAATACCCTTACGACCCTTATAATAAGGCTAGGGTAGGTGTTGGACCCTTATTTTTAGAAGTGGTTTAGTTTTTTACCCTTATGAAAAACTAGATCTATACGGGACCGTGTTTTTTCAGAGTGGTCGAGTGTAGGGACCCTGATACGGAAAAGTGTTGTGTAAATCCACCCTTACACAATCACACATGCGATCCCCCGCCATAATAATTTCTCCCCTTGGCAACCTATAAATTCCGGTTAAGTCCCCCCAATCCGAGAGTCATTCCTCCTTTACCCCTCGCAACCCAAAATTTTAGCTAAGTCCCCCACTGCCAAAGACATTCCTCCCACAGCCCTCGAGCAACCCCGAAAAATTGGTGAAGTTCCCCCACTAGCAGAGACAGAGCTCCTGTAGTACCCCTCGCAACCCAGAGGATTCGGCTAAGTCCCCCACTAACAGAGGCAGTCCTCCCATACACCTCGCAACACAATCCGGAGGATTCGGCTAAGTCCCCCAGTGCCAAGTGTGTTCCAGTCGGACTTGGGGGAATAACTACCTTGGAATTACAGGGTAGCCCGAAACGAAAAGAATGCCCTGGACGTGACATGTCACACCTTCTCTTCCCCCCTACCCACTTCGGCGAGGGAATGTCGCGCCTACGAAATATCGGCGGCTTGAATTTCTGTTTTCACTAGTTTTTACCTGGCCCCTGCCCGCGCACGACAGGGATTCCCGCCGTCAGTTTCTTCTACTGATGGTTTACGCGTTTTTATGGCTGCCCACTCACTCGAGAAGTCATGCGCACTGTTACAAAACCTGCCATCGTGAATGTTTATTTCGTGTCAGTAGTGTCGTATCCGCCACTACATTAGTTAAAGAAATGAAAGAACAAAAAAAAAAAAAAAAAAAAAAAAAAAAAAACCAGAGGGGCACGATCACTCGGGGTGGCATCAGCCCTAACTCCGAAAAGGATTGTGTTTGGGACACTTTAACTTGCATATCGGGCAACTATGAATTGTTTAGGCACCCCAAACAATGTTCACGTTTTGGTAGTCAGCGCATAGCACACTTTTTTAACCAAGCCTCTGGGCTGCCCCTAAAGTTACCATACAACTCACTAAATTGACGAAATCACGAGTGCCGCACAAATCACTCACAACGGGAACTCAGGTCGCGACTGGGAAGGGTCCAGGAAATAAGGGCGTATTCCTACAAGACAGTGTTCAGTACCAGCAAATCCGAAATGGAGTCTGAAACGCAAAACACTGAGGTCGGAGGGTCAAAACGCGAATTCCTGTTCGGTTCAATTTGATAGTTCGTGAAGTTTGGTTCCCTGTGTCAACTTATACATGTCATGAGTGTAGAAGTTATAGGCTAGTATCGGTGTGTGCTCATAGTGAGTACAACCCAACTGCTATATGTTCCTGTTTCTCTTCTAGTTATCCATTCACGTATTCTAACATGGTATCGAGTAGGTTAGGTCCACCCACCCACTTCCGCCCGCTCCCTAGCCTCTCGCCTCCCCCTACCTACCTAGCCCGGCCCGGCCCTTAGCGACCTCCTGGCCCCGTCGTGCCCACCTGGCCCCTGTCGCGCCCTCCTGGCCCCCGTCGCGCCCTCCTGGCCCCGTAGTGCCCTCCTGGCCCCCGTCGCGCCCTCCTGGCCCCGTCGCACCCTACAGGCCCCGTCGCGCCCTCCTGGCCCCGTCGCACCCTACAGGCCCCGTAGCGCCCTCCTGGCCCCCGTCGCGCCCTCCAGGCCCCGTCGCTCCCTCCTGGCCCCCGTCGTGCCCTCCAGGCCCCATAGCGCCCTCCTGGCCCCCGTCACGCCCTCCAGGCCCCGTCGCGCCCTCCTGGCCCCCGTCGCGCCCTCCCGGCCCCGTCGCGCCCTCCTGGCCCCCGTCGCGCCCTCCAGGCCCCGTAGCGCCCTCCTGGCCCCCCGTCGCGCCCTCCAGGCCCCGTAGCGCCCTCCTGGCCCCGTCGCGCCCTCCTGGCCCCCGTCGCGCCCTCCAGGCCCCATAGCGCCCTCCTGGCCCCCCGTCGCGCCCTCCAGGCCCCGTCGCGCCCTCCTGGCCCCCGTCGCGCCCTCCAGGCCCCGTAGCGCCCTCCTGGCCCCACCGCGCCCGCCTGGCCCTATCGCGCCCGCCTGGCCCCAACGCGCCCGCCTAGCCCCGTCGCGCTCGCCTAGCCCCACCGCGCCCGCCCGGCCCCTCCTAACACCTGCCCGGACCCTCCTAGCGCCCGCTCGGCCCCTCCTAGAGCCCGCTCGGCCCCTCCTAGCACCCGCTCGGCCCCTCCTAGCACCCGCTCGGCCCCTCCTAGCGCCTGCTCGGCCCCTCCTAGCACCCGCCCAGCCCCACCTAGCGCTCGCCTGGCCCCTCCCCCAGCGCCCGCCCGACCTCTCCTACTGCCTGCCCGCCCGCCCGGCTCCTGCGGCCCGCAACTCCCCATGCCCGCCCGGCTGCGGCTCGTGTCGTCTGCTTGCCGCGCTGGAGCGTCTTGTCGCTGTCCTGTGGAGCTGTGCCAATGTGTCCCTGTGTCGCTGATTCTGCACGATGGCTGACTTCGTCCTCCGCCTGGACGCGGAGGGCCATGCGGTTGACTTCGCCGCCTGGCTGTCCGATTTCCGCCGTCACCTCACAGGTCAGCGTCAGGATGGGCACTCCTTGGTTGTCCATGTTGATGGATTGCTCCCCCGCCCCCCTGCACCTGCTCCCCTCCCTGCTGACCCCACCTCTACTGAGCGTGAGGTTTTCTCTGCTGCTGCACTTGCCTGCGCAATCTGGGACTCTCGCAACGCAGTTGCTTAGGTCGCTATTAGTCACGCCCTCCCTGTGCCTGAGCGTTCGCGTTTCGCTACAGTTGATACAGCCAAGGCTTACCTAGATGCTGTAGTTGCTCGCTATTCCACGCCTGCCTCCACTACTGCAGGCCGCCTGCTCTTTCCTATGCTTTTCCCAGACCTTGCTTCCTTCCCTACTGTTGCTGATCTTGCCACTCACCTGCACGCCCTCGAATCTCGCTACCGCACTGCTAGCACTGCTGCCTAGCTCACTGCGCTCCCTCCCCCCTTCTGCATGACCCTCTACTTTATCGCTATGCGCCTGCCTGACCGCCTTGCTAGTGCCCGCGACCACATCCTAAGTCAGCACCCCGGTGACCTCACCCTGACAGCCTTTGTCACTGCCCTGACCGAGATCGAGACTTGCCAGCGCACTATCGCTCAGTCGAGCGGTGCGCCGGCAGTCTCTATCTTTCACGGCTGTACCCCCTCCCAGTGCACATTTACTAACGTTTCGGCTGCGGTCGCCACTGCGACCCCTCTGACCGAGACTGCTGCTGCAGTGCACTCGCAGCAGCGCCCCCGCCGCGTCGGTCGTGGCCGCCAGGGAGGGCGTGGTGGTGGAGCTGGTGGTAGTGGTGGTGGTGCCGGGGACAGTGGTTCTACTGAGGGGCCAGCCGCAGCTAGTCAGGAGCAGCAGCCGCCGCCCCAGAAGCAGGAGAAGTCATCGCGGCAGCCGTCGCAGCAGTTGCAGTCATCGCCGCAGCTGTCCCAGCCCCAGTCGTGGGCCCATCACCCCCCGGGTTGGCCCGGCACCTCCGTAGGCGGTGGCCGTGGTGGTGGCCCGCGCAGCTTGGCGTCTACCGGCAGCTCCGTTGGTGTGACCTGCCAGTACCAGCTTCAGACCGGGCCTCTCCGCGGCATTCTGTGCCGCCGCCCGCACCCGACCGCCTCGACGATCTCTTTCGTCGTCGCTTTGGTCCGGCCCCGGACCTCCCCGACTGGCACAGCCTGCTTCGCCAGGGCGTGCCGATCTTTGTTTTAGATATGGATCAGATAGGTGCTGCTTTGCATGCCCTGTATGCTGACGCTTCTAGTGTTGCTGGATCATATTATCCTGTGTACTCCAGTTTAGGTGTAGCACCCTTGTGTAGTTTAGCCTCCCCTGCTGCGTCAGGCGTAGGACTGCCTCGTTTGCCTAGCCTAGTTTCTGCACCGGCTTCGTTCCAGGCCTCTGCTACTGCCTCACTGTCCTTTACTCTCGACTCCGGTGCTTCTGCCTGCTTCTTCCGCGACCGCTCCACACTCACACCGCTTGCTGCGCCTGCTGTTGTCGCTCTTGCTGACCCCTCAGCGGGACCTGTCGTTGTTCGCAGCTCCACTTTCCTTCCCTGTCCAGCCATTCCCTCAGGCTCTCTTACAGGCCTCCACGTTCCCTCGTTCTCGAGGAACCTGGTTGGTGTCGGCTGTATTCAGGACCTCGGCGTCACCACTACGTTCCCTACGCACGAGTGGTTCACTGTTTGTACCGAGGCTGTCTCAAGTTCCCCCCTTGCGACGTTCCCCCGGGACCCGTTGTCCGGGCTGTTTACCCTCGACACCGCTTCCCCCCCGGTTGGTGTGTCCTTCCAGGTCGCTGCAGCTTGCTTGTGTCGGTCCCTCACACACCCGTCCCTTCTGTGGCACCACCGCTTAGGTCACCCTGCTCTCCCGCGTCTGCGTCACATGTCTCAGCACGGTCTTGTCTTAGGCCTCCCCGAGTCGCTCCCCGCACTTCCCCCCTCGCCTGCGCCACCGTGCACACCTTGCGTCGAGGGCCGGCTCCGCCGTGCCCCTCACTCCTCCTCGCTTCGCCCTGCTACTGCTCCCCTTCAGACCCTGCACCTGGACGTTTGGGGCCCAGCCCCCATCCCCAGACCGCGCGCTGAGCGCTACTTTCTTGTGCTCGTTGACGACTACACGCGCTACACCACGGTGTTGCCCCTGGAGCGGAAGGCCGACGTGCCCGACGTTCTTCTCCGACGTCCACGTTGGGTTGTAGCTGCGCGTCTTCACCGTGGTCTCCCTGTCCTGTGTCTCCACTCCGACCATGGTGGCGAGTTCGCCTCTGGTCGGCTTGGACAGTTCTGTCGTGCGGAGGGCATCACCCAGTCGTACACCTTGTCGGACTCGCCACAGCAGAATGGGGTTGCTGAGCGCCGCATCGGTTTGGTCATGGAGGTTGCTCGTACCTCCATGATTCATGCCGATGCCCCCCATTTTCTGTGGATTCGCTGTTCGCTACGCTGCTCACCAGCTTAACCTGTGGCCACGCTCCCAGCGGCCGCGGGTTTTGCCGACCCTCCTTTGGACCGGGTCCCGCGGTGACGCGTCTGCGTTCCACGTCTGGGGCTGCCTTGCTCACGTTCGTGCCTCCGGCACGGACAAGCTCATTGCCCGCACTGTCCCCTGTGTCTTCCTCGGTTTCCCCCTGGACTCGTCTGACTGGCTCTTCTACCACCCGCAGTCTCACCGCTTCCTTCACTCTCGTGACGTCACCTTTGATGAGTCTGTCTCCTTCTTCCGTCGCTTCCCTCACCGAGGTCTCCCGGTTCCCCCCCCCTGTTCCTTGCTCCCTCACTCCCGGTAGCCCTTGCTCCCCTCCCGCCTCGTCCTGCCCCGTCTGGTGTCTCCCATGTCACTCCCCTCCCGTCGGTTGTCCCCGTTGAGGAGTCTGCTGACTCTGGTGGTCCCCTCGGCCTGTCTGTGCCGCGCCCCCCCTCCCCGGTGCCCCCCCCTCCGCTGTCGCAGTCGCAGTCGACGTCGCTATCGCCGCTGTCGTCGCAGCCACCGCCGTCGCAGACGCCGCCGCCGCCACCGCCGTCGCAGCCGCCGCCACTTCCACCGCTGCCGCCGCTGCTACCGCTCTTTGCCTCTGGGGTTGCTGGTGTTGAGGAGGGTGCTTGTCCTACTGCCCCCGCCGTGGTCGGCTCTGGAGAGCCTGGGGGTGCTGCTGGTGCTGGAGGGCGTTCTCGCTCTGGGGGTGTTGGTTCGGGGGGTGCTGCCGTTGACAGTTCTCCCGGCGGTCGTCTTGCCCCTGCCGGTCCGCGGGTCGAGACCCAGCCGTCGCAGCAGCTGCCGCAGCCACCGCAGCCGTCGCTGGCAGTCTCCGCTCTTCGCCTGCTCGGCCTTCCCTCCCCTGACCGCTCGCCGGTGTCTCCCCCTCCACCGTCTCCTCTTCTTGTCTATGGCCCTGTGTTCCCGCCCCGGGACTCTTCTCCGGCCCGTCTTCCTCCTCGTTCCCCTTTTGTGTCCCCTCTGCTGTCCCCTGACCCTACACCTCCATCCCACGTTTGGTCTTACCGTCCCTCACGTGCTCGTCCCGTCTCTCCTGTCCTGCGCTCCCACCCTATGTTGCTCCGTTCCCACCCGTCTCGTCCTCCCCTCCTCCCCTCGCCCCCTCCCTCGTCGCTTGTTCTTGCACCTCCCCCGCTGTCTGACTACCTCCGTGCCTCTCGTCCCCTTGTCCCTCGGGCCCTTGCCTCACTTGTTACAGACCCGTCTGTTCCTGTCTCGAGCCTTGACGCGCTTGTCGCTGCTGTCGCTGACTTCGCCTCTACCCGCCGCCTTGACTACGCTACCGCTCTGGTCTCCGACCCTGCCCGTCCTCCGTCCGTCGAGGGTGCACCTGCCCTTAGCAGTGACGTCCTGGAGGACTGCCAGTACGAGCTCGCTTTCCTTTTCGAGGCCGCTCCCCATCTCTACTCCATGCTCCTAGTCCCTGAGGGTGACCCAGACGCCTTCGACATCCCGACCCCTCGCACCTACGCTGAGGCCACTCCGGGACCCTGGGCCTCTCAGTGGATAGCTGCCATGGAGCAGGAGATGGCATCTTGGAGGTCCACCGGCACTTTCGTCGACACAGTTCCCCCTCCTTGGGTGAACGCAGTCGATGGCTGCTGGCTCTTCAAGGTGAAGCGCCCCCCTGGAGAGCCGCCTGTCTTCAAGGCACGCTACGTGGCTAGAGGCTTCAGCCAGCATGAGGGCGTAGTCTTCTTCCAGACCTTCGCCCTGACCCCGAAGGTGACTACTCTTCGGGCGCTACTAATGTAGCAGCACAGCGCGACTATGAGCTGCACTCCCTCGACTTCTGTACTGCCTTTCTTCAGGGCAGCCTACACGAGCAGGTCTACCTGCGCCGACCGCAGGGCTTCACAAGTACCTTCCCCCCTGGGACCTAGTGGCTTCTCAGGCGCCCAGTCTACGGCCTGCGCCAGGCTCCTCGCGAGTGGCATGACACGCTGCGTGCCACGCTTGCAGACCTGCAATTCTTTTCGTCCTCTGCTGACCCCTCGCTGTTTGTGCGTTCCGGCCAGTCTCCATTCTACATCCTTGTCTATGTAGACGACATGGTCTTCGCTACTGCTGACAAAGACGCATTGGCCTCTGTGAAGGCCGAGCTGCTGAAGAGACACACCTGCACTGACCTTGGAGAGCTGCATCGCTATCTTGGCCTGCAGATCTCTAGGGACAGAGCAGCACGCACCATCACTCTGACATAGTCACACTTGGTGCGCCAGGTCCTTCAGAGGTTCGGCCTTCAGTTCTCCTCCGCACAGCCCACACCTCTACCTGTAGACCATGGGCTCTTTGCTCCCATTCCTGAGGAGCCAGTAGAGCCCAGCGGCCCCTACGCAGAGCTGGTGGGCTGCCTCATGTACCTGATGACTTGCACTCGACCAGATCTCGCATACCCTCTCAGCATCCTGGCTCACTTTGTGGCCACCGGCAGACACCGACCACAGCACTGGTCGGCCGCTAAGAGGGTTTTGCGATATCTAGCAAGTACATCGGGCATGGGGTTAGTGCTTGGAGGACGCACGCCAGTGGTCCTTACTGGACACACAGACGCCTCTTGGGCAGACGACGCTGAGACTCTCAGGTCGTCGCAGGGCTACTGTTTTAGCCTTGGTTCGGGTGCAATCTCTTGGAAATCCACTTTCTCGTCTGTTGCCCAGTCCAGCTATGAGGCTGAGATCTACGCCGGTGCCATGGCGGCACAGGAGCTCCGCTGGCTGACCTTCTTGCTCACAGACTTAGGTGAGCGGCCTAGCTCTGCCCCAGTCCTGTACGCTGACAACAGGGCCATAATTCTCCTGTGTCAGGAGCCCCGACTTGAGGGCAGAGCGAAGCATATCCAACTGCGGTACTTCCTCCTGCGCGAGCTACAGCAGCGTCGCCAGGCCCGCGTAGTTCACTTGGCCTCAGGTGCCAACACAGCTGATATCTTTACTAAGGCATTTGCGCCTAAAGATCATCAGCGGCACTGTGTACAGCTTGGTCTTGTTCATGTAGCTTCTCACTTGTTAGGACCCTGATTGTGTACTCCTCACTATATATACCTGTCTGACTAGCCTTGTGGCTTTACTCCCAGTGGCTGGACTAGTAGTGCCGCCCTGGCTTGCTTTTGTCTTGTCTGTATTCTTGCTGACTGGTCTTTGGACCCCTTTTTCAGTGGTCGGACTAGTAGTGCCGCCCTGAGCTGTGTGCTTCCTGCTTGTACCACCCCTTCTCTAGCCTAGAGGGTGTGTCAACTTATACATGTCATGAGTGTAGAAGTTATAGGCTAGTATCGGTGTGTGCTCATAGTGAGTACAACCCAACTGCTATATGTTCCCTGTTTCTCTTCTAGTTATCCATTCACGTATTCTAACACCCTGGTACTAAACGCTCTAAAGTAGAAATACGCCCTAACTCGTGACCACATAAATTATAACTGCAAAGTTACTGAGGTGCGTTATGTTCAAATTATATTTTTATATAATTATAGGCTTGGTAGTTGTACCTGTTTCTCTTCTAGTTGATCCACCTTTTCTCTCGACATTCTTCTCTCCTTCCTCCTAGCTAAACCCCGCCGCCATAGTCATGGCGTCCTAGCTATAATACCTTCACGACATGGTTTCAGAGCAGGCCGCCCGTCCCGGGCCTGCTCACTACTCGTCCGCTGCGTATTCTCTGGTACTTCGCCGCCTTCGCAACCTTCAGATTGCCTGCCGCCGTGGCACCTTCCATGCCGCGGCGGCCTCATGGTGGCGACGCCGTCGACGTCGGGCCGTCGCGGCGTGACAGCGCCGCCGTACTGACGTCGCGGCGTCGACGTCATGCCGCATCGACGTCACGTCGTGCAGCATCGACGCCGCTCGTTGACGGCGCCGTCGGGCTGCAGCCGACCGTGCGACGTCGGTGACGCTGCCGCCGCCCACACGCCAGCCAGCGCCCTCTCCTCTACACCACCCCTTCTCCTTGCATCCCCTCTCCCTCCTGCCGCAGCTGCTGTCTTCGGCTCGGTCATCGCCAGCCCATGCCACACCGCCGAGAGCCCTCAGCCGCCGCAGTCGCCGCCTGTCCTCATCACCGCAGCCGCCTTGAGCACGAGCTCCGCCGCTGTCGTCATTGAGGCCGCCCAGATGCGGCCAGCTGCCTCTCGTCCGGGGGTGTCATCGCCTAGCATGAGGGGTCGATACCCGGCTGCTCACGAGAATGAGGGGGTCCGGGGTTAGGGGGTGTGTGTGTGGGTTGAGTGGGCTTGCCACTACCAAGCCTAGGGGGTGTGTTCAAATTATATTTTATATAATTATAGGCTTGGTAGTTGTGCTACTGCATCCTACTGTAGAGGGGATAACTCCCCTTCTTGTACCTGTTTCTCGTCTAGTTGATCCACCTTTTCTCTCGACATTCTTCTCTCCTTCCTCCTAGCTAAACCCCACCGCCATAGTCATGGCGTCCTAGCTATAATACCTTCACGACACGTTATTCCCTCCACTTCAGTGCTAACAAACAAAAATCTTGGTGCACCCTGTCTAGTGAAGCCCAAGGCACGTCGTCACATCAGATCTGCAACATGTCAGTTGTCCGATCACGCGAGATCGTGTAACTACAGGAAAGTGTAAGGCTTCGCTTGAGTTATACCCTTATGTGAAAAAGTACAAATATTTAGGACCCTTATATTACAAAGTAGCTTTAAAATATACCCTTACAGAAAAAGTGGCAGCAAGCGAGTACCCTTACAAGAAAGAGTACTTTTAATCCTATCCAGAGGCCTGATGTGTACCCGTTACTGACTAAAACCCGTGATAAGGAAATACCATTTCCTTTCAGCACTGAAGCACTCAACTTCTGTACAAAAGCAATGCAGCTTGCTCCAGCTGGCCCAATCGGTTGTCGCCGAGTGCAATGCAGAGTACAGGTGCTGTGCATTCAGTCATGCTGCTGCACAGCACGATGAGTGCATAGTGTATTGCAGCTCTAGTTGCGCCTGGTGAATTCTACTGTAAGTCGACTCAAAAGTCACCTATGCACCCAACGGCGCAGCACAGCATAGCACTTTCACTGCAGCTCCAGCTGCCGCTGCTCGTTGCCACTGCAGCCAATGCAGGTGCCGCCAACGAGCAGCGGGGCAATGCTGCCTTTGCTCGTTGTCAGTGCATCAGCCTTTCAGCGCATCAGCCTTTCAGCGCATCAGCCTTTCAGCGCATCAGCCTTTCAGCGCATCAGCCTTTCAGCGCATCAGCCTTTCAGCGCATCAGCCTTTCAGCGCATCAGCCTTTCAGCGCATCAGCCTTTCAGCGCATCAGCCTCTCAGCGCATCAGCCTCTCAGCGCATCAGCCTTTCAGCGCATCAGCCTTTCAGCGCATCAGCCTCTCAGCGCATCAGCCTTTCAGCGCATCAGCCTTTCAGCGCATCAGCCTTTCAGCGCATCAGCCTCTCAGCGCATCAGCCTCTCAGCGCATCAGCCTCTCAGCGCATCAGCCTCTCAGCGCATCAGCCTTTCAGCGCATCAGCCTTTCAGCGCATCAGCCTTTCAGCGCATCAGACTTTCAGCGCATCAGCCTTTCAGCGCAGGCCCGATGCAGCTCCAGCTGCCCCTGCTCGTTGTCTCCAAAGCCAATGCAGGTGCCGCCACGGCAGAAGGCAATGCTCCTGAGGCGCCACAAATGCAAGGAGCCCACGGTTGGTGCTTCAGTGCAGCTCCAGCTGCCCCTGCTCGTTGTCTCCAAAGCCAATGCAGGTGCCGTCACGGCACAAAGCGATGGTGTGATACGCCCCCGTGCTTATCTGCAGTGAAAATACAACACGCACGGGCGGGCGGATGGACGGATGGACGAACTGTATTTGAGTCGAGTCGAAAGCATGAAATGAGTGACAGACTCCTGTGCTTATCTGCAGTCGAAACACAACACACACGGGCGGATAGCTGGACAAACGGACAGTCATCATTAGCTGTTTGACTCGAAAGCAGGTGACTGAGTGGTAGACTCTCCTGTGCTTATCCGCTGGGAAGCACACAGAAGTCAACATATGACATACGGTATCCCCATGCCCCTGTCCATCACCTGCACCACCCATGGCCTCACCTGCACCACCCATGGCCTCACGTGCACCACCCATGGCCTCACGTGCACCACCCATGGCCTCACGTGCACCACCCATGGCCTCACGTGCACCACCCATGGCCTCACCTGCACCACCCATGGCCTCACCTGCACCACCCATGGCCTCACGTGCACCACCCATGGCCTCACCTGCACCACCCATGGCCTCACGTGCACCACCCATGGCCTCACCTGCACCACTCTCCTCCCCTCCATCGCTTGCACCGCCATGGGAGCAAACACCACGGCTACCCCCTGCTGTAGACCCCAACCCACGTGACTCTATAGCCGGACTCAAAAGCCTCCCCAAACCCACCCTTTTCTCCCCCCTCTTGGCCTCCTTCCCACACCTTAGTTCCCCTCACCTGCACCACCCTTCTCCCCTCCAGCGCTTCTACTGCCATGGGAGCAAACACCTTGTCGCGCCCTGCTGCCACTCCGAGCCCAGGTGACTCTACAGTCAACTCTAAGTCCCCTTGTTCCTCCAACCCTGCCCATAGTTCCCCTCACCCGCACCACCCTCTTGCCCTCCAGGGCCTCCACCGCCATGGGAGCAAACACCTTGTCGCGCACGGCTGCCACACCCAGCCCAACAAGATCCATTTACCTGCTCAAAGCCCCTCCCATTCCACTCTTTTCTCCCCTCACCTGCACCACCCTCTTGCCCTCCAGAGCTTCGACCGCCATGGGAGCAAACACCTTGTCGCGCCCGGTTGCCACTCCGAGCCCTCCAAAGGCTGTCCACCCGAAGGCAAACACCCGGCCCTGGTCGTCCAACGCCAGAGTCTTGCGCTTTCCCAGAGTCACCTGAGATCGGGAGGGGATCAGCAGGAGAGGGGGGATTATCAAAAGTTGTCAAGCGGTAAAAAGACGATTTTTGAGGCACCTAAAAAAACCATCTATATAAGGCATGCTTCCACCCCCAGCCCCCCATTCCCCCACCCTCCCCCCCCTTCCCCTCCCCCTCCCCCTCCCCCCCTCCCACCCACCCCCCAAGGCCCCCCAGACCGCTAACCCTCCAACCCATTGACTGTGCATGTGCTCACATACCTGCACTATTCGAGTATGCAGGAGCCCCTCCACAACGCGTGGCAGCACCTCATTGGCCTCGCTGGCATTGCCCAAACACCCGCAGTAGCCTGAACCCCACATGAACACCTGCAACCGGGGAGCACAGGGAGAGTGCGGGTCACAGATGGCTGATTACACGCAGCAGGCGTTAGAGACAGAGGAAAACTGCACGCGAGAAGGGGGGGCTGGTTGGGGGGCTGGTTTGGAGCGCATGAGAGAGGAAAACTTGGGAGCCCGGTTTGGATTGCAAATAGCAAGGTCTTTCACTCACCCGCCCCAGGCAGTTGACAGCAGCGGAGTAGTCGAGAGAAGCAGCAAAGTCACAGAGCACATGGACACCTGATGAAAGGACCCACACCACTGGCTGCTGAGGGCTCAACATACCCTCACACCTTACCATCACTCTTCCACCCGTCCACTCACCCGCCCCAGGCAGTCGACAGCAGCAGAGTAGTCCACAGAAGCCGCCACCTTGAGCACATGCACGCCCGAGTCAAGAAACCACGCCACAGGCTGCGGCACCAGACAATCAGAGAGGTCAGCTGCTGCTGCTGCTGCTGCTGCTGCTGCTGCTGCTGCGGTTGTAGCACCGCCAGCACGCCTAGCCACACGCACGCTGGATGCACCCCCGGCTCTCCCCTGCGCTCTCCCTATCCGCCCTCCTCCTCTCACCCCCTCCGTCCTCTCCTGTCCCCCTCTGACCTCTTGCTCCTCCGCCCCACCCAACCCCCACCGCTGCGCACCCCCCAGCTGCCCACTATGCCCGCGGCCAAAAGCCAGCACCACTCCGCCTGCCGTGACGGCGAGAGAGTGGCTGGCGCCAGCTGCTACACTCACTATGCGGTATTGAGCATACTCATCGCCACTGCCGCCCATGTCAGTGCTCCTGCCGCCCATACGGTCGCTGCTCCCACCCATGGTATCATCTCCCCTGCCGCCCATGGCTCCGTCCAGCATGGCTCCGTCCAGCACGGCACCGTCCAGCACGGCAGCTAGCACTTCTGGCCGCAGACCCTCCACAACCGTTGGCCGGCATCTGTCGTCCGTATCCCCTATCCCCAGCCGGCCATTGCCGCCTGCTCCGAACGCATACACTGTGCCATCCGTAGCTAGAACCAAGGTATGGCTCCTCCCTGTGGCCACCTGCTGACATGGCACGCCTCTTAAAGCCTCCACTAATTTCGGCTGGGAAAATTTCTTCCCCGCCCCTTCCTGCCCGTGCCCGCAGCACCCGTTAGAGTCCTGCCCCATTGTGTAAACCTCCTCTGCTTCCGTTAGTATCACAGTGAACGCTCTTCCCCCCGCTACTTGCACCACCCTGTCCTCCTCCCTACCCCCCCCACCCACCCCATGCTCCTCATAATAACCCACCCCGGATGCCCCTGCCGCCGCCCCATGGTTCCCCCCATCTCCCCCAGCACCCCCCGACGCCCCTTCCCCCACCACTATATGCGCCTTGAGGCTTCCCCTCCGCCCTCTCCGCCCCCCTCCCTGCTGCGCTTGCTGCATCGTGCGCCCATTCAGCCTCTCCGAGCCTACTGCCGAGCCTATCGCTGCGGCACTGCCCGAGCCTGCGGTGCTGGCTCCGAGACGCACAGCAGCCAGGCCGGCGGCCAGGGCGCTGCTGGCGGCAGCCGCCCAACCTTGAGCCGCCTGGGGCGGCTCGACAGTCGCGGGGGCGGGTTGATTCGGGGGAGGCTGATTCGGGGCGGGGGTTGGGACGACTGGTGCTGGGTGAGTTGGCGCGGTACGCGGGGGGGCGAATTGTGGGGTGCCGTCGCGCGTGCCTGATCCGTACACCCACAGCTCGCCGCTAGTCTTTATCTGGAACGAGCAGTAATCGCCCGCGTAAACAGCGGCTGTTAATCCCGGGCCGCGGCGACCTCCCTCCCTCCCCAGGCTGGCCTCATCTTCCCCTTCCGCCGCCGCCGCCCAATCCGCGGCGAGCAAGGCGGCTTCCGCCGCGTCACATCCGCGCTTCCCCTCCCCCCTCCGACCTCCACTTCCGAATCACTTCCCCGCCGCAACCCCCAGGCCTCCTCCACCGCCCACGCGAAACGCAGCACGCGCAGCCAGCTTCCGCCGCACCGCTGCGCCGCCATTGCGCGCAGCAGCTCCGCGGGGACCCGCGCGAGCAGCGGGTGGCGCAAGCATCTCGCGCGCGCGGATGTTTCGACGACGGAGTGGCGGCGGTTCGGGGGGAGCAGGAGCGGGCGGCGGAGGGCGTAGCAGACCGCCTCGAGCCGTGCGAGGTCTTCCGGGGAAAGCTCGCGGCTCGGGCCACCGGAAGATGGGCGAGCAAGCAGGTGCAGAAGCACGTCTTCTGATAGGTCGGCGAACGACGTCGGCAAATGCGTCGCAGAGTGTGCTGATGGTAGAAGCGTCGTGGCCATACTAGTAGTAGCTGACGCTGTAGTAGTAAGAGTGCTCGTATCAACGGCTTGGAAACAAACGAAAGACGACGTTATTCGCGGGCTCGAACTCCAAAGATCTATGGGGCTTGTAAGGCTCGGCTTGCTTCCGCGTAATGAGCTAGTCGCGACGGGCCTTTCGATAAGCTATTTTCTATTGATCTGTGGTGGTTCTTCTGAGGCTCTCTTCAAGCTCTTATTCTCTGCCATTGCTTTAGGTGGTGGGGGTGATGGTGATGTTGCAATTGTTGGCTTCGGCGTTGGTGGTGGTATGGTGCGATCTAGTACGGTTTGGCGTGTTACGGAGCGTGAAATGCCTTGTTGGGTTTGGCTGCGGTTGGTGAGGTTAGGTGGTGTGACTGACAGGGCTACTGGCTTGCGGCGAATTTGCGGTTTGGCGCGAAACGCAGGGCTGTTAGCGAAATTCGTGACAAGCGACAGAGCGCGGAAGCTGAAATGCGTCCGAGATGGCCTTCAGATTGCATGTGGACGGCTAAGATTCGACAACCCTAGTTATTTGCCAACGAGGGAATGTTACATGAGGTGCAGAGAGTTCGGCCAATCAACGAGGGGAAACAACGCCACCACGCCTGTGCAGACGAGCTTGTTTGACGTGGCCGGAAAGTCAATGAATGACGAGACTGTAACGGTAGCATTCGGTTCGGGTGCTGGTTTGCGGGGAGGCGGGCCAATGAGCTGTGAGGTCAGCAGACCAATCAGAGAGAGTCCACCCACCAAAAAGTTCCGTCTGTTGTAAAAACGAGTGTGACAATAGCAGACATAAGTTGAAACTATTCTTACGCGCACCAGCTACACTCAGAAAATGTTGTATTCTACAGTTCTGTGATTCTGCATTTTGCACCCGATCGTCCTTTGATGTGGTTTTGGCGGGGTGTATCCCAGTCTCTTGACGAGTTCTCTCAGACTTTTGTTGAACTGAACAGCGCAACCACAGTGAATCATGGCAGATAGTTGGGGGGGAAACCCTCGCGGCGGAGGTCGTGGAAGAGGGGGAAGAGGCGGAAGGGGCAATAGTGGCGGAAGATTCGGAAGTGGCGGAAGAGGCGGCAGAGGGTTTAGCGGAGCAACCGGAGGTTCAGGGTATAAGGGAAGTTGGGGAGGTTCTGGTTCTGGGGGCGGGTTCGGAAGGGGATCGGATGGAGCGGGCGGAAGAAGGGGGGGAGGGGGAGAGGAAGAGTGGGAAGAGGCGGAGAGAGGGGGGGAAGAGGCGGCGGTAGAGGGGACTGGGGAAGATATCAGGGGGGAACCGGCGGAGAGGTTGGGCGCGGGAGCTTCAGCCCGGGCGATTCAAGGAAGCGGAAGTTTGAAGGCGCAAGCGGAAGTTCCGACGAGGGCGGAGGAGGAGGCGCACGCGGGCGAGGTTGGGGAAGAGGAGGCGGTCGCGGGGGGGACGGCGGACGGGGTGGGGGACGGGGCGGTGGACAGGGGCGAGGAGCGGGGAGGGGAGAGAGCGCTCCTAGCGGACCAATGGACAGGAAGCAGAGGAAGGTGCGTCGGAAACATAGGTGCATTCAGGGAAGGCGCGTCAGGGGAAGGTGCATTCAGGGAAGGCGTGTCAGAGGAAAGTGCTTCAGAAAAGGTTGCGGCTGAGAAATGCACGACTGAATATCGACTTTAGCTCACAGTGATTTCATGGTTGGGCCGATAAACCCCTGTGAATGTAAACCCTGGTTCGATAAACCCTGCGACTTAAACCCCGAGTCTGGCTCTCAAGCACCGCACCCCTTCCCTCCCGTATCCTCACTTACCCGCTATACCCTCCCATTCGTTCTCCATTCATCCCTCTCACACCTCCCCTCACCTCCCCTCATATCATATCTCTCTCGCACTCCCCCTCTCCCTTCCCCCCTTCAGTCATTCTCTCTTCTCCCCCCTCTCCCCCTCCTTCCCCTTCCCCGTCCCCCTCCGCGCAGGAGTTAGCGGAGGCGCGGAAAAAGCGCCGCCGCCCTCTCTTTGATTTGGAAAAGGTTGGTTTAGGGAGGGTTTGGCACTAATCTTTATCTGGAAAGGGTGCATGTAGGGAGGGTTTGGCACTAATCGTTATCTGGAAAGGGTGCATGTAGGGAGGGTTTGGCACTAATCTTTATCTGGAAAGGGTGCATGTAGGGAGGGTTTGGCACTAATCTTTATCTGGAAAGGGTGCATGTAGGGAGGGTTTGGCACTAATCTTTATCTGGAAAGGGTGCATGTAGGGAGGGTTTAGCGCACTGGGTTTAACCCAGTTGCCGTGATCGAGGGGATAACTGTTTGGGCGAAGTTCGGTTGGGGTGCAAGGGTTGGGGATGGGGCTAAGGAAGAGGCATGGGAGTGCGTTGTGGTGCCACTTTCGCTGTGTTGTGGTGCCACTTTCGCTGTGTTGTGTTGTGCCATAGCGAAACTCTTTCTCATGCCTCACGCCGTGGCAAGGCATGCCATTTTCTCTGTGTTGCATTGTGAACTTGCCCTCTCCTCCCTCCCCTGTGTGCGTATGCCGCCTTGTATGCTTGCGATGCGCACGGTTGCTTGTGAACGTGTGGCTGTGCTGGTGTGCCTGTGCTGGTGTGTGATTGTACCAGGAGCTGACTCTGCTGTGGGAGAAGTCTCGCCAGAGGAACATAGACATGGAGAAAAAACACAAGTAAGCAAAGCAACAGATGACACACTGGACAGATGACATACTGGACTGATGACACACTGACAGATGACACACTGACTGATGACACACTGACTGATGACACACTGACTGATGACACACTGACTGATGACACACTGACAGATGACACACTGACTGATGACACACTGACTGATGACACACTGACTGATGACACACTGACTGATGACACCACTGACTGATGACACACTGACTGATGACACACTGACTGATGACACACTGACTGATGACACACTGACTGATGACACACTGATGAACACCTGACGATGACACACTGACAGATGACACACTGACTGATGACACACTGACTGATGACACACTGACTGATGACACACTGACTGATGACACACTGACTGATGACTATGTGCAGTACTTCGTGTGTGCGGCTCTGTGCTGTGCTACCTGCCTTGTTCTGAAACAAAGGACTTGACTCATACATTGTCTCTTCTGCCTCTCTGCACCTTCCTTGCTTCTTAACCTCGTTACAGGCTCGTGATTCTTAGTGATAGCTGAGATGAAGGGCAAATGGAGGTGTCGTGGTCTCCCACGTGGTCTTGAGTCCTGCTTATTCTTGACCTCTCCTCCTTCTTATACCCTCCATCCCAACCCCCATTCACCCCCCACCCATTCCTCGCCTCTCCTCTTCCCCGTTACAGGCTGGTAACGCCCATGATATCGAAGATGAAGGGCAAGATGCTGGAGATGGCGCGGTCGCACACGGTGTCTTGGATGCTGCATGCGTTTGTGAAGCACGGCAGGAAAAAACAGACCCACTTGAGTTCCCTCCTCTCTCTTATATCCCCGTTGCAGGCTGGTGACCTCAATGATTGCTAAGATGAAGGGCAAGATGTTGGAAATGGCGCGGTCGCACACGGTGTCACGGGTGCTGCAGATGTGTGTTAAGCACGGCAGGAAGGACGAGAGGGAGATGGTGTTCGCTGAGTTGAGGCCGCACTGCAGGGAGCTGGCCATTCACCCGTATGCCCACCACTTAGTCAACCGGATGATGGACCATGGTGAGTGCCTTGGGTGCCGCAGAGAAGACGTGTGTAGAGCACTTCTGAGAGGTCTGGGTGCTGCAGATGTGTGTTCACTGAGCTGAGGAAGCACTTCTGAGAGGTCAGGGTGCTGCAGATGTGTTTGGACCACGGTGAGTGAGTGGCACAATGCCCGTCACATCATGCTCGCTCGTGTGTATCCCTCACGTTACTTCAATGCCCCCCCCCCCCCCCTCCCCCTCCTCCACCCTGCCGGCTTCTTTCCCCCTTCTACTCGCCTCTCTCTCCTCGTCCCTTCCCACTCCCCTCTCTCCCCATTCCGCCGCTCTCCCCTCTTTCTTCCCCTTCCCCCGACCCAACCCTCCGCCCCCCCTTCCCACTTCCCCTTCTCCTGCGTCCCATATCTCCATTGTAACGAGGTGACTTTTGGGTCGACTCAAAGGTCACCTCGTTACAATGTCACACAACACTTCCCCCTTCTCCTGCGTTCCGTATCCTCCATGCGAGCAGGCAGCAAGGAGAAGAAGCATGACAGCGCAGGGCAGCTGCGGGGGCACGTGGTGGAGACTCGAGGCAATGCGACAGCCCTTCCTTCCTTTCCGTTTCCCTCTCCCTTCCATTTTTCCTTGCTCCCATTATGTGTGCGAGCAGGCAGCAAGGAGAAGCAGCATGACAGCGCAGGGGGCAGCTGCGGGGGCACGTGGTGAAGATGATGGGATGTGATGCAGGCTCTTTCCTTGCTTTCTTTCCCCCTCTTCCTTTCCCCTCTCCCTTCCCCCTCTGCCATTCTGCGTGCGAGCAGCCAGCAAGGAGAAGAAGCACGACATCATAGGGCAGCTGCGGGGGCACGTGGTGGAGATGATGCGGCACCCTGTGGCCAGTGCAGGTACGGTGCAGTGCTTTGATGATGGTTATATTGTGTTTGTGGGGTGCATGGCACGACATCATAGGGCAGCTGGGGGGGCATGTGGTGGAGATGATGCGGCGTCACCCTGTGGCCTCGGCAGGTATATGTGACTGAGGGAGGGAGGTGGAACTGGGACAGGTGATACCTTCACATTGTGGCCATTGCACTGGTGAACAGCTGAGGGGGCATGTGGTGGTATCACATGATGCGGCGTCACCCTGCGGCATCACCCTGCGGCATCACCCTGTGGCCTCGGCAGGTATTGGTACCGGGAGGAGTGAAGTGACTAGGGCATGTACTCGTTGGTGCGTTAGTGAGGCTGCATGGCCATGGCCACCATGCCACCATGCCCACCATGCCCACCATGCGCACCATGCCCACCATGCGCACCATGCCCACCATGCCCACCATGCCCACCATGCCCACCATGCGCACCATGCCCACCATGCGCACCATGCCCACCATGCGCAACCTCTTTCTTCCTGCCGTATCCCCCACATCTCTGTGTGATTCTCTCCCCTTTTCCAGTCGTGGAGAACGCCTACCAGCTCCTCCCCCCCCCCCCAGCGCTCTGTTCTAGCTTCCGAGATATTCTCCCCCAAGTTCCGCCTCTTCCCCTCGCTCGTCCTCCCTCTCACCCTCCTCTCACCCTCCTCTCACTCTCCTCTCCTCCCTCTCCTCCCTCTCCTCCCCCCGGCACGCAAACCCGTTCCAGTCGTGGAGCACGCCTACCAGCTCTCCACACCTCCCCAGCGCTCAGCTCTAGCGTCCGAGTTCTTCTCCCCCGAGTTCCGCCTCTTCCCCTCGCTCGCCCTCCCGGGCTCCGGCCACCTCTCTGACCTGCTGGCGGATCTCCCCACGGGCACCACCCGGCAGTCCGTGCTGCAGCACCTGGAAGCTTCCCTGCAGCCGATACTGGAGAAGGGGATCGTGGACCACTCGCTGTTCCACAGAGTGCTGGCGGACTACCTTCAAGTCATCTCCAAGGTATGATGGGTAATGCTCAAAACGTCTCTGGCTACGCCAACCAACATAGGCACCTGACTGACCTGCTGGCCGGTCCGGTCCCCCCGCGGGCACCACCGGACAGTCTGTGCTGCAACACCTAGAAGCTTCTCTGTAACCCATTTCTGAGGAGGGGTCATGACTCGTGGACCACTTTCCAAGGCGCCACCATGACGAATGAGCGCATCTGCGCATCTGTCATCCACCTCTACCCCCAACACCCCGCCCACCCCCACCGTTCCCCCACCCGTCCTCCCCCGCCCCACTTCCCCTGCCAATGTATCAGAGGGAGGTGGCGGAGGTCCGCAGCATCTGATGGGCGCTCTGCTGCTGCGCATGGTGCACACGAGGGATGGGGTCAGGATCGCCAACACCATGGTTGCCCAGGCGACTCCTAAGGTAAGCCATGGCATGCTATACATGTGAAGTGGATGCATGAAATGTGGTCGTGTCAGGGCAGTGTTTCTGACTGAGCACATTGCGCTTGTGTCTCTCGTCTCATATCCGTTGTTTGAAATGTGGCACGGCACGGCATGGCATGGCATGACATGGCACCGCGTGTATGGCACACGGCAGGAGGTGCGGCGGGTGGTGAAGGCGCTGAAGGGAGTGGTGGCGCGCGTGGCGTGTGACGACCACGGCCACCTGCTGCTGCTGCAGATGCTCGAGTCCGCCTCTTCCGGTCCTTTGACCCGGGTATGTTGCTTACACCACTCTGCATTAACATGAGCATGCAACTTGTGGCATGTGACGACCCAGGGCACCTGCTGCTGCTGCTGCTGCTGGAGTCCGCCTCGTCCGACCTTTGAACCGGGTACGTCACTTGCACCATGTAGCTTACAGCGTGTGGCGACCACAGCCACTTGCTGCTGCTGCTCGAGTCGGCGTCGTCTGGTCCTTAAACCGGGTATGCCACGTGCAATGCAACCGGCTGTGTCATGAGCACGTGAGGGCGAGTGGCATGTGGCGACCACGGCCACCTGCTGCTGCTGCAGCTGCTGCTCGAGTCTACCTCTTGTCCCTCTGGTGCTTCTTGTGCTTTCAGTTGGCGATCAAGGCGCTCATCAGAGACCTCTTTGAGGTCATGCAGGAGCGAATCTACCCCATCATATGCGCCCCTGTCCTCCTTCCCTTTACTTCTTTTCCCCCTGCCCCACTCCAGTTCGTGATCAAGGAGCTCATCAAAGACCTCTTCGAGGTCATGCAGGAGCAAATCAGGCGCCGGTTCCTGCTGCAGCTGCTCTCCAGTCCTTACCCCCCGTCCCCCTTCCACCTTTCCACCCTCTCTCTTTCCAGTTCGGGGTCAAGGAGCTCATTAAAGACCTCTTCGAGGTCATGTAGGAGCGAATCGCCTGCCGGTTCCTGCTGCACCTGCTGGCCCGTCCTACCCCCCCGTCCCCGTCTTCCGCCCTGTCTCCCTGTCCCTCCCTGTCCTCCCTGTCCTCCCTTTCCTCCTGTCCTCCCTGTCCCTCCCTTCCTCCTGTCCCTCCTGTCCTCCCTGTCCTCCCTGTCCTCCTGTCCCTCCTTTCCTCCCTGTCCTCCCTGTCCTCCCTGTCCCTCCCTTTCCTCCTGTCCTCCCTGTCCTCCCTGTCTCCCTGTCCTCCCTGTCCTCCCTTTCCCCCTGTCCCCTGTCCTCCCTTTCCTCCCTGTCCTCCCTGTCCTCCCTGTCCTCCCTGTCTCCTGTCCCTCCTTTCCTCCTGTCCTCCTGTCCTCCTGTCCTCCTGTCCTCCCTGTCCTCCCTGTCCTCCCTGTCCTCCCTGTCCCTTCCCTGTCCTCCTGTCCTCCCTGTCTCCTGTCTCCCTGTCCTCCCTGTCCCTCCCTGTCCTCCCTGTCCCTCCCTGTCCCTCCCTGTCCTCCCTGTCCTCCTGTCCTGTCCTCCCTGTCCTCCCTGTCCCTCCCTTCCTCCTGTCCTCCCTGTCCCTCCCTTCCTCCTGTCCTCCCTGTCCCTCCTTCCCTCCTGTCCTCCCTGTCCCTCCTTTCCTCCCTGTCCCTCCTGTCCTCCCTGTCCTCCCTGTCCTCCCTGTCCCTCCCTTTCCTCCCTGTCCTCCCCTGTCCCTCCTTCCCTCCCTGTCCCTCCCTGTCCCTCCCTGTCCTCCCTGTCCTCCCTGTCCTCCCTTTCCCTTCCCCCTGTCCTCCTGTCCTCCCTGTCCTCCCTGTCCTCCCTTCCTCCCTGTCCTCCCTGTCCTCCCTGTCCCTCCCTGTCCTCCCTGTCTCCTGTCCTCCCTGTCTCCCTGTCTCCCTGTCTCCCTGTCCTCCTTTCCTCCTGTCCTCCCTGTCCTCCCTGTCTCCCGTCCTCCCTGTCCTCCCTGTCTCTGTCCTCCTGTCCTCCCTGTCCTCCCTTTCCTCCCTGTCCTCCCTGTCCCTCCCTGTCCTCCCTGTCCTCCCTTTCCTCCCTGTCCTCCCTGTCCTCCCTGTCCTCCCTGTCTCCCTGTCCTCCTGTCCTCCCCTGTCCTCCCTGTCCCTCCCTGTCCCTCCCTGTCCTCCCTGTCCTCCTGTCCTCCCTGTCCTCCTCCTGTCCCTCCCTGTCCTCCCTGTCCCTCCCTGTCCTCCCTTTCCCTCCCTGTCCTCCCTGTCCCTCCCTTTCCCTCTCCTGTCCTCCCTGTCCTCCCTGTCCTCCCCCTGTCCTCCCTGTCCTCCTGTCCTCCCTGTCCCCTCCCTGTCCTCCCTGTCCTCCCTGTCCTCCCTGTCCTCCCTGTCCTCCCTGTCCTCCCTGTCCCTCCTTTCCTCCCTGTCCTCCCTGTCCTCCCTGTCCTCCCGTCCTCCCTGTCCTCCTGTCCTCCTGTCCTCCCTGTCCTCCCTGTCCTCCCTGTCCTCCCTGTCCTCCCTGTCCTCCCTGTCCTCCCTGTCCTCCCTGTCTCCCTGTCCTCCTGTCCTCCCTGTTCCCCTGTCACTCCCTGTCCTCCCTGTCCCTCCCTGTCCTCCCTGTCCCCTTTCTCTGTCCTCCCTGTCCTCCCTTTCCTCCCTGTCCCCTGTCCTCCTGTCTCCCTGTCCTCCTGTCTCCCTGTCCTCCCTGTCCTCCTGTCCTCCTGTCCTCCCTGTCCCTGTCCTCCTGTCCTCCTGTCCTCCCTTTCTCCCCTGTCCCTCCCTGTCCTCCCTTTCCTCCTGTCCCTCCCTGTCCTCCCTGTCCTCCCTGTCCTCCCTGTCTCCCTGTCTCACCTGCCTCCTGTCCCTCCCTGTCCTCCCTGTCCTCCCTGTCCCCCTGTCCTCCCTGTCCCTCCCTTTCCTCCTGTCCTCCCTGTCCTCCCTGTCCTCCTGTCCCTCCTGTCCTCCCTGTCGTCCTCCCTGTCCTCCCTGTCCTCCCTGTCCCCTCCCTGTTCCTCCCCTGTCTCCCTGTCCTCCCTGTCCTCCCTGTCCTCCCTGTCCTCCTGTCCTCCCTGTCCTCCCTGTCCTCCCTGTCCTCCCTGTCCTCCCCTGTCCTCCTGTCCCTCCTGTCCTCCCTGTCTCCCTGTTCCCTTCCTCCTGTCCTCCCTGTCCTCCCTGTCCTCCTTTCCTCCTGTCCCTCCCTGTCCTCCCTGTCCTCCCCTGTCCCTGTCCTCCCTGTCCTCCCTGTCCTCCCTGTCCTCCCTGTCCTCCCTGTCCCCTGTCCCCCTGTCCTCCCTGTCCCTCCCTGTCCCTCCTGTCCTCCCTGTCCTCCCTCTGTCTCCTTTCCTCCCTGTCCTCCCTGTCCTCCCTGTCCCTCCCTGTCCTCCCTGTCCTCCTGTCCCTCCCTTTCCTCCCTGTCCTCCCTTTCCTCCCTGTCCCTCCTTTCCTCCCTGTCCCTCCCTGTCCCTCCCTGTCCTCCCTGTCCTCCCTGTCCTCCCTGTCCTCCCTGTCCTCCCTGTCCTCCTGTCCCCCTGTCCTCCTGTCCCCTGTCCCCCTGTCCTCCCTGTCCTCCCTGTCTCCCGTCCTCCCTGTCCTCCTGTCCTCCCTGTCTCCCTGTCCTCCTGTCCTCCTGTCCCTCCCTGTCCTCCCTGTCCCTCCCTGTCTCCCTGTCCTCCTGTCCTCCCTGTCCTCCTTTCCTCCCTGTCCCTCCCTTTCCTCCTGTCCCTCCCTTTCCTCCTGTCCCTCCTTTCCCTCCCTGTCCTCCCTGTCCCTCCCTGTCCCTCCCCTGTCCCTCCCTGTCCTCCTGTCCTCCCTGTCCTCCCTGTCCTCCCTGTCCTCCCTGTCCCCCCTGTCCCCCCTGTCCCCCTGTCCCCTGTCCTCCCTGTCCTCCCTGTCCTCCTGTCCTCCCTGTCCTCCCTGTCCTCCCTGTCCCTTCCTCCCTGTCCTCCTGTCCTCCCTGTCCTCCCTGTCCTCCTGTCCTCCTGTCCTCCCTGTCCCTCCCTGCCTCCCTCCCTTTCTCCTGTCCTCCCTTTCCTCCCTGTCCCTCCCTGTCCTCCCTGTCCTCCTGTCCTCCTGTCCTCCTGTCCCCTGTCCCCTGTCCTCCCTGTCCCCGTCCCCCTGTCCTCCCTGTCCTCCCTGTCTCCCTGTCTCCTGTCCTCCCTGTCTCCTGTCCTCCCTCCTCCTTTCCTCCTGTCCTCCCTTCCTCCTGTCCTCCGTCCTCCCTGTCCTCCTGTCCTCCCTGTCCTCCCTGTCCTCCTGTCCCTGTCCTCCCTGTCCCCCCTGTCCTCCTGTCCCCCCTGTCCCCTGTCCTCCCTGTCCTCCCTGTCCTCCTGTCCTCCCTCCTCCCTGCTCCCTGTCTCCCTGTCCTCCCTGTCCCTCCCTGTCCTCCTGTCCCTCCTGTCCTCCCTGTCCTCCCTGTCCTCCCTTTCCTCCCTGTCCTCCTTTCCTCCCTGTCCTCCCTTCCCTCCCTGTCCCTCCCTGTCCCTCCCTGTCCTCCCTGTCCTCCCTGTCCTCCCTGTCTCCCTGTCCTCCTGTCCCCCCCCCCTGTCCCCTGTCCTCCCTGTCCTCCCTGTCCTCCCTGTCCTCCCTGTCCTCCCTTCCTCCCTGTCCCTCCCTGTCCCTCCCTGTCCTCCTTTCTCCTGTCCCTCCCTGTCCCCCTGTCCCCCCTGTCCCCTGTCCCTCCTGTCCCCTGCCCTGTCCTCCCTGTCCTCCTGTCCCTCCCTGTCCTCCCTGTCCTCCCTGTCTCCCTGCCTCCCTGTCCCTCCCTGTCCCCCTGTCCCCCCTGTCCCCCTGTCCTCCTGTCCCCCCTGTCCCCCTGTCCCCTGTCCCCCTGTCCCCCCTGTCCTCCATCCAGTTCGTGATCAAGGAGCTCATCAAAGACCTGTTTGAGGTCATGCAGGAGCGATCTGATCATCTGATGCTGCATTTTCCCCCTGTCGCACTCCTCCAGCTCGTTATCAAGGAGCTGATCTAAGGCCTCTTTAGAGTCATGCAGCAGAGCGAATCAAACCTCATCAAATTCCACCCCCTCCTGTCCTCCCTTCCCCTTTACTTATTTTCCCACCTGCCACACTCCAGTTCGTGATCAGGAGCTCATCAAAGACCTCTTCGACGTCATGCAGGAGCGGATCGGCCGCTGGTTCCTGCTGCAGCTGCCCCTGTCCTTACTCCTGTCCCCCCTGTTCCCCCTGTTCCCCCTGTTCCCCCTGTCCCCCCTGTTCCCGCTGTTCCTCCTGTTCCCCCTGTTCCCCTGTCCCCCCTGTTCCCGCTGTTCCCCCTGTTCCCCCTGCCCCCCCCCCCCCCCCCCCTTCCCCCCCCCGTATCACCCCAGTTCGTGATCAAGGAGCTCATCAAGTCATGCAGGAGCGCATCGGCCACCGGTTCCTGCTGCAGCGTCTGGCCAGTGCTTACCCCCCTCCCTGACCCCCCTTCCTCCCTTCCTCCCTTTGCACCCTCTCTCTTTCCAGTTCGTGGTCAAGGAGCTCATTAAAGACCTCTTCGAGGTCATGCAGGAGCGGATCGGCCGCCGGTTCCTGCTGCAGCTGCTCGCCCCCTCCTCCACCGCTACCTGCCACCCGATGCCGCCCAGGCTGTTGTGGTGGGCGGCAGAGTGGAGGAGGAGGGGGAGGAAGAGGAGGAGGAGGGGCAGGAGGAGGAAGGAGGGGATGATGATGGAGAGGAGGGGGAGGAAGAGGAGGGAAAGGAGCAAGGGGGGGCGATGGAAGAAGGGGAGGGTGAAGAGGAGGAGGAGGAAGGTCAGGGAGGTGAGGAGATGGAAGAGGATGAGGAGGAGGAGGAGGAGGGAGGAGAGGGGGAGGCGGAGGAGGGTGAAGAGGGAGAGGAGGGAAAGGAAGGGGATGAGGGAGAGAGGGAGAAGAGGGGGAGGAGGGGGAGGAGGGGAGGAAGGGGAGGAGGAGGAAGAGGCGGGGGAGGGAGAGGAAGGAGGTGCCACAGCTACGAAGTTCAGCAAGAGGAAGGGGAAGGCAGACGGCAAGAAGAGAAAGGCTGCTGCCGCTGCAGCAGCAGCAGATGATGATGATAGTGATGAGGAGGAGGAGGATGAGGGGGATGAGGAGGGGGAGGGGGAGGGTGGAAGGGGCTCTCGGTCCGTTGCTAAGAGAAGGAAGCTTCTGATTGATTCAGGATTGGGCGAGGTGAGGAGGGAGGGAAGTTGGGGGGTTGGGTTGTGGGGGGATGGGATGTGACAAGATGGGATGTGACATGATGGGATGTGACATGATGGGATGTGACAATATGCGTCCGGAGATGAATTGCAAGGGTTGAGATGCCGGGGAGTGAATGCACACTGCAGTTCAGGTTGGTTGTTGTAATTGTCCCAACTCCGAATGTTTCTCAAACTCTTTCTCAACTCTTCTCTGTGCAGCTGTACAGGAGATGCTCAAGCTGGCAGAGGAGCATGCAGGCGGCTTGCTGGCTGGCTTTTGAGGGGTCGCTAATAATGCTGTGTGCTGCTGCCTTGTGCTCCTACCTTGTGCTGCTGCTCTGTGTGTCTGCACCAGGAGATGCTCAAGCTGGCAGCGGAGCATGCGGGCGCCATGCTGAGGTCTCAGTTTGCCTGCGATGTCATCTATGAGGTACACTGCGCTGTTACAGGTTCATCTGTGAGGTACAATGCGCTGTTAAAGGTTCATCTGTGAGGTACCATGCGTGGTTACAGTTTCATCTGTGAGGTACCATGTGTGGTTACAGTTTCATATGTAAGGTACCATGCGCCATTACAGTTTCATCTGTGAAGTGCATTTGCTGTTACAGTTTCATCTGTGAAGTGCATTTGCTGTTACAGTTTCATCTGTGAGGTGAGGTGCATATGCACCACCACATCCACCACCCCTCTCCCCCCTTGCACTCAGCCATTGCTGCTGAAGCTGCTGCGCCCCTTCGTACACTTCCCTGCTTACGTCTCCTTTTTGAGAATTCTGAAAAAATCGCCCCTTCTTACATTCCCTGCTTACGTCTCCCTCCAACCTGAAGTGCTTTTGAGTCGACTCAAAATGCGTATTCCCCCAAATCCAGTTCCCTCACCTTGCCCGCGGTGGTGACTCTTCTCTTCTCGCCTGCACCACCCCTGACTGCCCAGCACTCAGCCATTGCTGCTGAGGCCGTGCTCCCCTTACTACACCTCATCTCCTTTCGTCTCCTTCCCTCCCCCCCCCCCCTGCAGCTTGCACGTGGAGGAGACTCGTCTCTCCTCGCCCTGCACTATCCTACACTCCTCTCCGCCCTGCACTCAGGCATCGCTGCTGAAGCCGCTGCTCCCCGCCCCCCTGCTGCTGCTGCTGCCAATGGCGCTGCTGCTGGTGGTGATGGTGCGGGCAAGAAGGACAAGTCAAAGAAGGGCAAGGAGAAGAGCGGCAAGGTGCAGAAAGCACAGGAGGGGGGTGAGGAGGAGGGGGCAGAGAAGGGGGAGAGGATGGGAGCAGGCGGAGAAGCAGGGGGAGCAGCAGCCAAGCCATGTGTTGGAGGATTTCTTTGGCAGCAGAGTGCTGAGACGCCTGGTGGCAGATGAGGAGCGCCAGGCCGCAGCAGCAGCTGCGACTGCAGCTGTGGCAGAAGGAGCAGCAGAAACTGCGAAGTCTGAAGAAGCGGCGGCTGCAGCAGCAGCAGCGTTGGAGGGGGAAGTTGAGCCTTTCTGTGCCGTGTTGTGGCGAGAGGCGCTGCGAGGGCGGTGCAGGGAGTGGGGCACAGGCCACAGGTAAGAGGGGCTTTAAGGGCCCAGGTGAGAGGGGACTGTTTCCTAACTTCCTACATATCCTTGCTTCTTAGTTCGCCTCATTTTCTCGTCACACTGACAAAGGCGTTTGGCTCTATGTTGTCAAATATCACACTGCGCTGGTGTTTGCTCTCGTCCCTTCACCACTCGCCTTTCCTTCCTTCCCTCCCCCGTTCTGCCCCCAGTGCCAAGGTGGTGGCAGCTCTGGCGCATGCCCCTCACAAGCCAACAAAAGATGCCGCCCTGGCAGAGATGGCAACGTTTCTCGGTCTGCCCGAGTTTGCTGCACTGAAACGATTGGTGGAGAGCCCACCCTCCCACCATCACCAGCAGTAGTAGCTGCAGCAGCAGCAGCAGCAGGAGGGAGCATACTGAGTAAAAAGAGCACCTATTGTAGAACCACCGGAATTGCAGAAGCTTGGCCACCTTTCTAGAAAAGAACGCGCTGTAGTCAGGACGTGTGCTGCACTGTACGCATTCCAAAATGCTTGAAATGTGTCGCACATGCATATGCCACTCACCTGGACCTCCAACGTGTAGCTTGGCGACGATAATGCAAGGCAAGGCAATGTGTTGCGCAGTGCACAGATTGGACAGGAAGGTGTGCTGAGTGGAGCTTTGGGTTTAGGGTTTATGGATGCAATTACCTTGAACCAATTGTGCCAAGGTGACCTTTTCACCTAGGTGGTAATTTGGTAACCAGCCCTCGTCTACCTTTTCAGCCCCAAACTTCTTCCCGAGTTGCCTCGAACCCATTTTGACACCCTCGGGACTATCGAGCCCTTCACTGGTCCAACCTGTCAACGAGAGAACTGTTGACTAGAATGAGAGATACAAGGTGCTTTTGTGCAAAGGGGTTGTACTTTCTAAGAGTATGCCCCTATCTAGCCTATAAGATATATATATATGTTTTGACACACCCCCTAGGCTAGATGAGGGGCAATGCCTGGCAAGAGACACACAACTCAAGGTGGCACTATTAGTCAACCTCTGAGGCAAGGGTTCGAAGACCAGTCATAAAGAGTACAAACTAAACAAGCGCAACCTAGGGCGGTACTACTAGTCCAGCCACTGGAACAAGAGCCACAAGGCCAGTCAAGATAATATAGAAGTAGTACACAATCAAGGTCCTAAGCAAGTGGGAAGCTACAGGAACTAGACCAAGTTGTACACAGTGCCGCTAATGATCTTTAGGCGCAAGCGCCTTCGTAAAGATATTAGTTGTGTTGGCACCTGAGGCGAAGTGTACTACGCGGGCCTGATGGCGCTGCTGTAGCTCGTGCAGGAGGAAGTACCGCAGCTGTATGTGCTTCGCTCTGCCCTCAAGTCGAGGCTACTGACATAGGAGAATTATGGCCCTGTTGTCAGCGTACAGGACCGGGACAGAGCTAGGCCGCTCACCTAAGTCAGGGAGCAAGAAAGTCAGCCAGCGGAGCTCCTATGCTACCCTGACACCGGCGTAGTTCTCAGCCTCACAGCTAGACTGGGCAACAGATGACGAGCAGGTGGACCTCCACGAGATGGCACCTATACCAAGGCTAAAGCAGTAGCTGTAAGAGGATCTGAGCGTCTCAGAGTCGTCCGTCCACGAAGCGTCCTGTCAGGACCACTGGCCTGTGTCCTCCTAGCACTAGCCCCATGACCGATGTACTTACTAGATAACTCAAAACCCTCTTATCGGCCGACCAGTGCTGTGGTCGGTGTGTGCCTGTGGCCACAAAGCGAGCCAGGATGCTGAGAGGGTATGCTAGATCTGGACGAGTGCAAGTCATCAGGTACATGAGGCAACCCACCAGCTCTGCGTAAGCACCACTTGGCTCTAAGGACTCCTCAGGGACTGCAGCCGAGAGCCTATGATCTACAGGCAGAGGTGTGGGCTGTGCGGAGGAGAACGGAAGGCCGAACCTCTGAAGCACTTGGCGCACCAAGAGTGATGGTGCACGCTGCTCTGTCCCTGGAGATCTACAGGCCAAGTTAACGGCGCAGCTCTCCTAGGTCAGTGCAGGTGTGTCTTCTCAGAAGCTCATCCTTTACGGAGGCCAGTGCGTCTCTATCTGCAGTAGTAGAGACCAGGTCGTCTACATAGAGAAGGATGTAGAACGGGGACTGACCAGCACGAACAAAGAGCAAGGGGTCCACAGAGGACGGGAAGAACTGCAGGTCAGCTAGCGGAGCACAAGCGTGTCGTGCCACTCGCGCGGCGCCTGCCGCAGGCCGAAAACCGGGCGTCGGAGGAGCCACTGGGTCCCCTGGGCGAAGGTGCCGGTGAAGCCTGGGGGGCGACGCAGGTAGACCTGCTCGTGCATACTGCCCTAAAGAAACGCTGTAGAGAAGTCGAGGGAGTGCAACTCGTAGTCACGCTGTGCTGCTACGTATAACAGCGCCCAAAGAGAAGTCATCTTCGGGGTCGGGGCGAAGGTCTGAAAGAAGTCAACACCCTAGCGCTGACTAAAGCCTCTAGCAGCGTAGCGCGTCTTGAACACCGATGGCTCTCCAGTAGGGCGCTTCGCCTTGAAGAGCCACCGGCCATCGACTACGTTCACCCTAGGTGGGGGAGCTGCGTTGATGTAGGTGCTTGTGGATCTCCAAGATGCCATCTCCGCATCCATGGCAGCTATCCACTGAGAGGCCCAGGGTCCTGAGGTGGCCTCCGCGTAAGTGCGAGGGGTCGGAATGTCAAAGGCATCTGGGTCCCCCTCAAGGACTTTCGGCATGAAGCAGAGATGAGGCGCGGCCTCGGATAGGAAAGCAAGCTCGTACTGTCGATCCTCTAGGACGTCACTGCCGAGGCAGGAGCACCCCCGACAAACAGAGGATGCTCAGGGTCAGAGACCTTGGCGTAGTCAAGGCGGTGGGTGGAGGCAAAATTGGCTACGGCAACGACAAGCACGTCAAGACTCGAGACAGGAACAGACAGGTCAGTAACAAGGAAGGCAAGGACACGAGGAACAAGAGGACTAGTGGCACGAAGGAAGTTAGACAGAGGAGGCAGAGTGACAACAAGCGACAACGAAGGAGGAGACGAGAGGAGGGGAGAACAAGACGCGTGCGAACGAAGGGTTTAGAGTGCTGAACAGGAGAGACAGGACGAGCACGGGAGGGACGGCGAGACCAGACGTGGGACGGAGGCGTTGGGTCAGGAGACAAAGGAGGAGACACTAGAGGAGAACGAGGGGGAAAACGAATCGGAGACGGGTCCAGCAGAGGAAACACAGGTCCGAAGACAGGCAGGGGAGGCGGCGGCGAGGGAGGCGTAGGCAGGTGGTCAGGGGAGGAGAGACCGAGGAGGCGAAGGGCGGACACCGGCTGCGACTGCTGCTACTACGCCACACCGACACCATAACCTCCAGCTGTACCACGGCTACCTCCGGAGCGCTCGACTCCAGCAACCCCTGAACAAGACCTATGTCACACCCAGGACCGCCAAGGAAAGCCACGACAGTAACGCCATGACTAGCACCCACCCTGATGCCAGCACCCCCAGAACGCGCAGACCCCTGCGGCGGCGTCAGCGGCTGATGTTGCTTCTGCGGCGGCACGGCAGCTGCGGCTGCGGTAGTGGAGGAGGGGACATCGGGGCAGAGACAGTCGATGAAACCGAAGCCGCGGGGCCCTCGGAGTTAGCCGACTCCTCCACCAGGACCACCGATGGGAGGGGAGTGACGTGAGACACACCAGACAGGGCAGGAGGAGGGGGAGAGGGGCAGACGCTACCAGGGGAGAGGGAACCAGAAACAGGGGAGGGGAAACCGGCAGACCTCGGTGGGAAAAGCGGTGGTAGAAGGAGACAGACTCGTCAAAGGTGTCGTCACGCGAGTAAAAGAAGCGGGCTCTACTGATTCCTCAGAAATTGGAACTAAGAGCCTGTGATCTACTGGCAGAGGTGTGAGCTGTGCGGAGGAGAACTGAAGACCGAACCTCTAAACGACCTGGCGCACCAAGTGTGACTGGGTGAGAGTGATGGTGCGCGCTGCTCTGTCCCTGGAGATCTGCAAGCCAAGGTAGTGGTGCAGTTCTCCTAGGTCAGTGCAAGTGTGTCTCTTCAGTAGCTCTGCCTTCACGTAGGCCAGTGCGTCCGTGTCTGTAGTGGCGAAGACCAGGTCGTCTACGTAAACAAGGATGTAGAACGGGGTCTGGCCAGCACGAACGAAGAGCGAGGGGTCTGCAGAGGACGGAAAGAACTGCAGTTCAGCAAGGGTAGCACGCAGTGTGTCGTGCCACTTACGGGGCGCCTATCGCAAGCCGTAGATTGGGCGCCGCAGTAGCCACGAGGTCCCAGGAGGGAAGGTACCAGTGAAGACCTGAGGGCGGCGCAGGTAGACCTGCTCGTGTAGGCTGCCCTGAAGGAAGGTAGTGGAGAAGTCGAGGGAGTGTAACTCGTATTCACGCTGTGCTGCTACGTGTAGGAACGCACGAAGAGTAGTCATCTTCGGGGTCGGGGCGAAGGTCTGAAAGAAGTCCACCCCCTCACGCTGACTGAAGCCTCCAGCCACATAGCGCGCCTTGAAGAGCCACTGGCCATCAACTACGTACACCCCAGGTGGGGGAACTGCGTCGACGTAGGTGCCGGTGGATCTCCAAGATGCCATCTCCTGCTCCATGGCAGCTATCCACTTAGAGGCCCAGGGTCCCGAGATCGCCTCAGCGTAGGTGCGAGGGGTCAGGATTTCGAAAGCGTCTGGGTCACCCTCAGGGACTAGTAGCATGGAATAGCGATGGGGAGCAGCCTCGGACAGGAAAGCAAGCTCGTACTGCCGGTCCTCCAGGACGTCACTGCCGAGGGCAGGAGCACCCCCGACGGACGGAGGACGAGCAGGGTGAGAGTCCAGAGCAGTGGCGTAGTCAAGGCGGCGGGTAGAGGTGAAGTCACCGACGGCAGCGACAAGAGCGTCTAGACGCAAACATGAACAGACGGGTCGGTAACGAGAGAGGCAAGGACCTGAGGAACAAAGGACGAGCTACACGAAGGTAGTCAGACAAAGGGGGAGGCGCGGCAACAAGGGAGGACGGAGGAGGCGACGGCAGGAGGGGAGGACGAGATGCGTGGGAATGGAGCAACATAGGGTGAGAGCGCGGAACAGGAGAGACAGGACGAGCTCGAGAGGGACGGCGTGACCAGACGTGAGACGGAGGTGTCGGATCAGAAGACAGAGGAGGAGACACAGGAGGAGAAAACGGAGGAAGACGAGCCGGAGACGAGTCCGGAGGAGGGAACACGGGGCCGTAGATAGAAAGGGGAGCAGACGGTGGAGGAGGCACAAGTGCGCGGTCAGGGGACGGAAGGCCGAGCAGGCGAAGGGCTGACACCGGCGGCGATTGCTGCTGCGGCGGCACGACGGCGACACCGAGGCCGCCGGCTGCTCCACGGCCAACTCCGGAACACTCCACTCGAGCACCCCAAGAACCAGGAACCTCTCCAGCACTGGTACCACCCCCAGGCCTGCCGGGACAAGCCACGACAGGAACCCCAAGATGAGCACCCTCCTCAACACCAGCACCCCTAGGGTCGACGAACTGCTGCTGCTGCGGTTGCGACGATGGCTGTGGCGACTGCGGCTGCAACGACGGCTGCCGCGGCGGCGGCGGCTGCAACGACGGCTGTTGCGAAGACGGAGGAGGAGACACCGAGGGAGGGGCGGGCGGCGAAGATTGCGCCGCACGGCCATGAGAGTCAGCAGACTCCTCGACCGGGACAAGCGACGGGAGAGGGGTAGCGGTGGTACAAGGAGACGGACTCGTCAAAGGTGACGTCGCGAGAGTGAAAGAAATGGTGAGACGGCGAGTGGTAGAAGTGCCAATCAGACGAGTCGAGGGGGGAACCAAGGAAGACACAGGGGACGGTGGGGGCAGTGAGCTTGTCCGTGCCAGAGGCACGAACATGAGCAAGGTAGCCCAAGACGTGGAGCGCAGATGCGTCACCAGGGGATCCGGTCTAAAGAAGGGTCGGCGAAACCTGCGGCTGCTGGAGGTGCGGCCACAGGTTAAGCTGGTGAGCGGCGTAGTGAATGGCGAACGGCCACAGAAAATGGGGTGCACCGGCATGGATCATGGAGGTACGAGCCACCTCCATGACCAAACCGATGCGTCGCTCGGCGACTCCATTCTGCTGCGGGGAGTCCGGCAGGGTGAACGTCTGTGTGATGCCCTCCGCACGACAGAAACGACCAAGGACACCGGAGGCAAACTCGCCACCACGGTCGGAGTGAAGACGCAAGACAGGGAGACGGCGGTGCACACGCGCAGAGACAAGCCACGGGATAAGAGCGTCAGGCACGTCCGCCTTCCGCTCCTGGGGAAAAACCGTGGTGTAGCGCGTGTAGTCGTCGACAAGCACAAGGAAGTAGCGCTCACGACGCGGCCCTTGGACGGGGGCGGGGCCCCAGACGTCCATGTGCGGGGTCTGTAGCGGTGCGACGGTGGGGGGGAACGAGGAGGAGTGAGGGGCACGGCGGAGCCAGCCCTCAACGCAGGGCGTGCACGGTGGCGCTGGGGAGGAGGGCAACTCAGGGAACGACTTTGGGAGACCTAGGACAAGACCGTGCTGAGACATGAGACACAGACGCGGAGCGCGGGGTGACCTAGACGGTGGTGCCACAGAAGTGTCGGGTGAGTAAGCGACCGACACGAGCAGGCCGCAGCAACCTGGGTAGACGCAGCCACCTGGGGAGACGTGTCAATTGGGGGGGGGGGGGGGTGGTGTCCAGCGTGAACAGGCCAGACACCGGGTCCGGGGGAACGTGGTAAGGGGAGCACCAGTGGCGGCCTCGGTACAGACAGTGTACCGCTCGTGACCAGGAAACGTAGTGGTGACGCCAAGGTCCTGGAGGCAGCCGACACCAACTAGGTTCCTAGAGAATGAGGGGATGTGCAAGCCTGTAAGAGAGCCCGAAGGAACCGCCGGACAGGGAAGGGTGGTGGAGCTACGGGCGACTACCGGACCTGAGGAGGGGTCGGCAAGGGAAACTGCGGCGGGAGCGGCAAGCGGCGTCAGCATAGTGGAGTCGCGAAAGAAACACCGGGAAGCGCCAGAGTCCAGGGTAAAGAAGAGCACAGCAGTGGCGGCCGAGGTCGGAGTTGCAAGGGAGGAGCCAAGACAAAACAAGGCAGGGGATCCTACGGCTGACGCAACTGGGGAGGCCGAACTTGGCACACCTACACTAGGCAACAAGGGGTAGTAGGAACCAGTCACACTAGAGTCATCGACATACAGCACATACAAAGCAGAGCTAATCTTATCCATGTCCATATCAAAGATCTGAACACTATGGCGAAGCAAGCTGTGCCAGTCGGGGAGGTCGGACGACGGGCCGAAGCGAAGACGAAACATGTCGTCCAGGCGACGAAAAACAGCGGGTGGGAGTGTGACCGATCTTACCGCACACGGAGCTGCGGCGAGGATCTGTCTAGAGCTGGTACTTACAGCGCCCGTCACCCGAACTACCACCCGACGGCACACTGCGCGCACGACCACCACGTCCACCGCCACCACCAACGCCAGGCCACCCGAGCGGAAGACCACCAGCCCGCCGCTGCTGCTGTTCCTGCGGCTGTTGCTGCGGCGCCTGCTACTGCTGCTGCTGCTGGTCCTGCTGCTCAGAGGCACCAGCCCCAGTCCCCTCATCCATACTACCAGCGGGTGGCCTGGCTCCACCACCTCCTCCACCCCCTCCTCCACTACCGCCGCCGCGCCCATCCTTGGGGCGGCGACCCTTCCCCGGACGGAACTACGCTGCGGCGGCTGTCGCCACAGCAGGCGCTATCTTAGCGACAGCAGCAGAACCGTCAGAGAAAGTACACTGAGCGGGGGCACAACCCTGAAAGATAGTGACCGGCATAGTACCGCTAGACTGGGCAATAGAGCGCTGGCGGGTCTCTATGGCAGACAGGGTGTCGACAAAGTCAGTGAGGGTGATGTCAGCGGGGTGGAGACTAAGGAAGTGATCGCGGGCGGTAGCAAGGCGGTCAGGAAGGCGTGTGGCAAGCATGTAGAGGGTAGAGCAGATGGGTGGCTGAAAGACACGAAGCTGGGACTCAGTGTAGGCAGCGCGCCAAGTCGCATCTAGCGTGCCAGGTGGGCGGCCAGGTCAGTGACCGTGGGGAAAGACGCGAGATCGGGAAAGAGCATGGGCACGATCAGACGACCGACTGAGGCAGCGGGAGGGGTGGAGTAACGCGCGACAACAGCCTCGAGGAACTCCTGCGCAGTCCTGATTGACCAAAACCGTGGGCGCTCAGACAGGGGGAGGGCATGACTGATCGCGAGCTGTGCGACTGCGTCACGCGACAGCCAGACTGAGCGGGCAAGGGCGGCAGCGGCAGTGGACTCACGGTCAGCAGACGAGGGGTCAGCAGGCAGGGCAGCACGGGGGTCAGGGCAGGGGAGCGTACCGTCGAGGTGGACGGCCAAGGAGTGGCCGTCCTGCCGCTGACCAGTAAGGTGACGGCGGAGGTCGACGAACCACGTGTCGAACTCGACCGGCTGGCCCTCCGCGTCGAAGCGCAGCACCGAGTCCGCCATCAGGGTCGGTGCGGCGACAAAAGGGTGGGGCAGTACAGTGCAGTGCGGTAGAGTACGGTACAGTGCGGTGCAAGGCGGTGCAGTGCAGTGCAGGGCGGTGCAGTGCGGTGCAGGGTCAGTGCGGGCCGACTGGAAAGCGAGGCCGGCTGAGCGACGGGGGCCGACGCTGCGACGGGGTCGGCTAGGTGACGGGGCCAGCTACCTGGCGGAGTCGACTCGGCGTGGTCAGCTACGCGACGGGGTTGGCTTTGGGACGGGGCCGGCGACGTGACGGGGCCGGTACGGGGACGGGGCCACGGGGCCGCTGGTCGACGGGGCCAAGGGGCCGCTAGGGATGGGGCTGCAGGGCCGTCAACGAGGCCGAGGGGCCGCTAGGGGACGGGGCCGCGGGGGCCGCTGGTCGACGGGGCCGAGGGGTCGCTAGGGGCGGGGCCGGGGGCCGCTAGGGGACGGGGCCGCGGGGCCGCTTGTCAACGGGGCCGAGGGGCCGCTAGGGGACGGGGCCGCTGGGCCGCTAGGGACGGGGCCACGGGGCCGCTGGTCGACGGGGCCGAGGGGCCGCTAGGAGACGGGGCCGCGGGGCCGCTAGGGACGGGGTCGCAGGGCCGCTGGTCGGCGGGGCCGAGGGCCGCTAGGGGACGGGGCCGCGGGGCCGCTGGTCGACGGGGCCGAGGGGCCGCTAGAGGACGGGGCTGCGTGGCCGCTAGGAAACGGGGCTGCGGGGCCGCTAGGGGACGGGGTAGGCGAGACGGCTAGGACCTACGGCAGAAGCGCTGGTGGGCGAAGGGGACCTAACGTATGTTGTGATATGATTCATACTTAGCATTTCTGTAAGTCGATTATCGATAGATAGTGTCGAATCCTACTGTAGAAGAGAAGTCCGTAGGATGACGTCAGCAAATAGCGCTCGTCATGAGGATAGTCGTTTCAGTCACGCGAACAGTCGCGTCTCTTCAGTGTCATTTAGGGCGCATAGCGCGATAGCTTCGAACAGGTACATTAGCAAACAGGTACTTCTGTTAGGTATAAAAGTAGCATAACTTCATTGGTTAGTTAACTTGTTCATCAGTAAATTCTGGTCAACACTTTACAAGTTCCAAGACTTCCGCTGTCTTACTAGTCTACCATTCCAGCAAAGATCCTCGGTTAGCACTTGAGGTTTTCCAAGTGTTCGTGTTTGCAGGTTCTATACTTAGTCTCCTGCACCACCTGTCAAATTATTACATGGTATGAGAGCTGTCTGGAATTAAGACTACTGTCAACAATGACTGGAACAACACAAGCACAGTCTTCCGGATCTAACTCCGGAACTACTGGAGTACCTGTCTCCTCGACTGCTATTGGTCTTTCAGCCTCTGGACAGTTTCCACCGGCTTATGCAAACATTGGTATGCAGCAGCAACAGAAAAATCCTCCTTCTGTTAGTACTCCAGAGATTTCATCGACTGCACCTGCAGCGCAACAACAGCAAATACAGGCAACAGCACAACAGTTCTCAACTTAGTTAGTATCATCAGCGTTTAGTGGAATGAGCCTTGACGGCTCAAGTTACATGCGTGGAGCTCCAGCTCCAAGTACCGGCTCATTTGCATTCGCACCTTTTACACAGCAGCAGCAGTCTCAGCAGCAACAGCCCTTTTACATCTTCGGGCGTTCACCTGCTCTTCAACAACAACAGCAACAACAGCAACAGCAGCAACAGCCACAGCAATTTCAGCAACAGCAACAACAGCAACAACCTCAACAACAGGGTATTGTTTTTCAGCCGCCGAATCTACTTAACAGCACACAAATCAAGACCACTATACCTTTTAACGGAGTTGAATTTTACTCCTGGAGCTTCGAGTTTGAACTTTTGGCACAGTCTGCCGGGCTATGGCCGTTCTTCACCGGCGAGTTTACATATCCTGTTACGGGAACACAACTGGAGCAGCAAAGTGCACGCCTCTCTCGGGGCGTATATGGTTCTTGTTTGAAACTTATCACCAAAGGAGCAGCTCGGCATTCGATCTTTCCATTCCAGCTTTACGCCAGCTGAAACTGCATGGAGACACTTAAATGGGGTGTATATGGCATAGGATACCATCACAGTGAGTAAGATTCTTTCGCAGCTGACAAATGTGCAGATGATGACAAACGAGAATGTCATGGATTACGTCAATCGTGTACGCACACTACGAGATCAAATTGGAGAAGAGTGGTGGATACTTCCCTCGTGAGATGTATCTCATGGTCCTTCTTGCTGGACTTGGTCACGAGTGGCGACAGACGCGCGCCTTCTTGCGCATGAACCTGAATCTCTCCGAAGTCGAGATTTCTTCGTATCTTTAAGCAGAAGAGCAAGATCTTGACCTGCAGTCACAGCGTAATCAGAAGAAGGGGGTACACTTAAGTTTTTACTCAAACCCAGTACCGCAACAACGACTTCCCCCAAAATATCTCTTCTGTCATTTCTGCAAGAAACCAGGACATACTTACCAGACTTGTCGTAGTAGACATCAAAACCGTCGCAGTTCTTCACAACCGTATCATCATTCGCAGCAGTTACCGAAGTCACATAAGCCAATGCAGCAGTCGACGTCCCAGACACAGCAGATGCAGAAACCATCTCTCTCACAACATCGTCCTCCTGTTTTTCCATCTGCAACATCACGAAAAGGAGTTTTTGGATGTGTTACGACAGTTGATGTTTCAGATACCAATTTCGATACACAACTTGAAGAAACCACCAGTGCAGAGGGCATTCAATTACCGCAAGTTTACGCTAACCTTGCTCGAGTCATTTCAGGACCCAATACTTGGTATCTCGACAGCTGTTGTGGTTGGCATATGTGCTCCGCTGAAACAAGCGTCATCACCAATCAGCGTCCACTTCGTCGTCCGATACCTGTCACAGTTGCAAACGGACAAACCATCATGGCCAAATCTATCGGAAGTGTAATGCTCGAGTCCGTCGACACAGGATATTCCTTACATGTTACCAATGTCCTTATCGTCGTCGGCCTTGGTTTTAACCTCCTCTCCACAGCTCAGCTCCTGGCACACAAAATTCGTACACAAGGCAATTGTGATACAATGGATCAAGAGTTATGGCACAGTCTGACAAACACTTACCTTGGTCGCGCTACTACTCAACATGGGGTATCCGTTCTTCAGTTCACGGCACAGGGCACCTCTGGCGATTCTGAACGCGTCCTCGCTCTCGGTCCCTGGGATCATCCCGACGATACCGATTATCAACAAGTTGATGTTGATTTTTGTGCAACTACCATACCCACGACTTCTCGAACAGCAGCTGCCGTTCTGACCGCTCTTGATACTTGGGAGTTCAACACCGCCGATGAAAGCGCCAACGCTTGGCGAACGTTTTATAACACTCGTGCCGCTTTCCAAGAAACTCCAGCTCCATCTTGGGGAGACATCAGTGGTCTTGCAGCTGATGAAACAGAAGTCGTCGAGGAAGTCGCGACAACAGAAGTCGTCGCGCAACCGAGTCGCATAGTAGCTGTCGCAGGACCGTCTGCCATCACATCAACAGCCGCAGTATCAGACGTTGCGATTGCAACTACAGCAGAGCCATCAAACATTCAGTTACCTCATACCCATTTTGTGAAAGGGGAAATCGACGTGTCTCCATGTCTTTCTCCTTTCATCGTTTCTTCGTTTTATACTAACGCCGATTTCTATTTGCGATCAACAGGACACAAAGCCACAGAGGACATTTGGCATCAACGGTTAGGACATCCATCGCAAGTGATTTTAAATCATTCAATTTGAGCAGCAGTTCTTGATAAAAACAGCCTTCTCTTACCTGACGGCACGGAGATGAAACCACAGTCTCGCCCAACAGTTTGCACCACATGTCCAATCGCCAATCTTATCCATGACCCGTTTCCGAGTCATTTTCCTGGCTCAATTCGTTATCGACTGATGAATAAAGTTTACAGCGATATTCTCAACTTACTTGAAGCAGGATTTAAGAGGAGCAGTATGTTATTACCTTTATCGAAGCATCTATTCGCTACGTTTGGACAGCCAACCTTCCTGCTCGTTATCTCGCCCATTCGGTCTTCGTCGCATGGCTCGCTGTCGCTGCAAGAGAGTCTGGAGCAAAACTGCAAGAATTTCAGAGTGATGGCGCAGGGGAGTATACGAGCAACACTTTCTCCGACTACCTCCAAACCCTCGGCATCAAAAGGAAGCAGTCTCTGCCACATGCACACCAGCAGATGGGGGTAGCAGAACGGATGAATCGCACTCTGCAAGAGAAGATGCGTGCTCTGCTGACGCAGGCAGCTCTTCCTCCTCGTTTTTGGCTATATGCGATGGACCATGCTGTGCTGTTACATAACCTACTGTCATCAACATCACTTCCCGAATTTTCTTCTCCTCACCTGCAGTGGACATGTACAGTGGGAAGTACGAAACTCTTACGAGTTTTTGGGTGTGTCGTGCAGTATCAACCTCCAACTGCAGCACTCGGCAAATTTTCTGAACGGGCAAAATGGGGGGTACACCTCGGCATCGAAAAACAGTATCATGCATGGAAGATTTTGTATCTACATTCAAACCAAATCGTCCCTTCACGTGATTGTCTTTTCTATGAGCGACTCACCTTGCCCGTCTTTCGTGCTCACCAGGCAGCAGCTGCCAACCCCGCTAGGCTGTTCGAAGGCTCGCGTGCATTTGCAACCGACGAAGCAGAAGCTGCTGTACAAGACGAGGCAGTTTTTGAAGCCTCCGAAGCTGCCGCCACAGACATTCCCGAACCTGTAACATCTTCTAGCATCCCAGAGTTTATTCCCCTCGCAGATGCTGACCCGGATGACGTTCGCGAAGTACACCTCAGTTACGAACGTGATCGTCAACAACACCCGATGCCCATTGTCTTCGACGAAGCCGTCCGTGTTACACCTGAAGAAATTGGGGGGGAAGAAGGGCCAGAAGAAAATTTCTCAAGTGCAAACGGAGAACGTCCGCGTTTTACAGAAACTAGTTTGCAAGTCCTTGGATTCGCTGTTGCAGTACAGTACAACGGCAGTAAAATATCTGAACCGAAAACATTTTGACAAGCTCTTACGAGTCCTCACCGAGAAAAATGGCTCGAAGCCATGGACAGAGAGCTAACAACTCTTAAGAGTCGTGGTACGTGGGAGCTGATACTGATACCAGAGGTAAAGGGTAGAAAAGTTCTTACCGGCAAGTGAGTCTTCCGTGTCAAGACAAATGCAGATGGATCGTTTGAAAAATTCAAGGCGCGATGGGTCGTTCGCGGGTTCGAGCATACTTTCGGTCTTGACTACGAACTCACCTTTGCTCCCGTCGGTCGACATACGAGTGTTCGAATCCTACTCTGTGTCGCTGCCTGTTGCAATCTACGTCTTCACCAAATCGATGTGGCGAATGCTTTTCTCTACGCACCCGTCGACGCGCTCATTTTGGTAGAGTACCCACACTCGTACACTACTAACCCACCGAGTGTATGCCGTCTCAAAAAGTCGCTCTACGGCATTAAGCAGGCACCCCGGCTCTGGCAGCAGTATCTGCATTCACAGCTTCTCACTGTTAGCTTCCGTCAACTACCGCATGATCAAGGGATGTACCTTCTAACTGCTGGAAGCGACTACATTCTACTCGTCGCTTATGTCGACGACATTCTCTACGTCAGCACGACTGAATCACTCGCCAACATCTTCATACAGAAACTACAGGAAAACTTACAGCTCACCGTCTCCGAGTCAGTCTCACAGTTTCTCGGACTAAACATTACCTGCACATCCACATCTATTCACCTAACTGCTTCGAAGTATGTAGCTACGCTTGCTGCCCGCTTCAACCTCACCCCTACCACAGTCACTACACCGTACCGTTCCCTGCCGACAGATCACAAACCGAATACTACACCACTGAATCTCACTGATCTACAGACTTATCAACAGCAGTTAGGCTGTCTTCTTTTCGCCGCCGTTACTTGTCGTCCGGATCTAGCCTATGCGGCTAGTCAACTCGCCCAATATCTACGCCGTCCTGAAGGGGAGCATCAACTTGATCTCCTACGTGCGCTTCAATATTTCATATCGGCTCCTGATGTCGGTTTGGTCTACAACGTCATCGGCTGCAAAACAATATATCTAAACAGTTTCGTTGACGCCGATCACGCTGCCGACACTACTAATCGACGCTCGCGTACTGGATTTATTTACCACCTCGAACCTGTCGGGCCTATTTCTTGGAATTCGACGAAGCAAGAGATGATTGCTCTCTCCTCTGCTGAAGCTGAATTTATAGCTGTCTGCACAGCAACACGCGAAGGAATTTACCTATAGGAGCTCTTGGAAGAGGCGAAATTGACGACGAGTACTCAGTTTACTTTACAGTGCAATAACCAAAGTGCAATTCGCATCGCACACCAGCCCGGGTTCGTCAACAGGACGAAACACATTTCACTGCGTTACTTTTTCGTCAAGGATGAAGTTGAGAAGGGGAGGATGCGATTGGTCTACTGTTCGACCAACGAAATGGCTGCAGATTTCCTCACGAAGAAACTGACACGACAGAAGTTTCAGTGCTGTAACGATCTTTGCGGGATCTTCAAGAAGTGACACTATCGGACTTCCAGAAATGTATCAAAATTAGAATTGAATGTTGGTAAAGTGAGAGTACACACAAATATACCTAAGTGTTGTACCCTCTAAGAGGTAACCCTATACAGTCTATACAAACATGACAAATACACATGTTTGACACACCCCCTAGACTGCATAGGGGAATACCCTAAACAAGCAGCTCAGGGCGGCACTACTAGTCCAACCTCTGAGACAAGGGTCTGAGAGACCAGTCAGAAGGAGTACAGACAAGGCAAGAACAAGACCATGGCGGCACTACTAGTCCAGCCACTGGGAGAGGACACAAGTCCAGTCTGAGTATATACATAAAGGACAGTACAAGTCAAGGTCCTAGCAAGTGAGAGGCGACAGGAACTAGACCAAGCTGTACACAGTGCCGCTGATGATCTTTAGGCGCAAGCGCCTTCGTAAAGATATCAGCTGTGTTGGCACCTGAGGCCAAGTGTACTACGCGAGCCTGACGTCGCTGCTGTAGCTCACGCAGGAGGAAGTACCGCAGCTGAATGTGCTTCGCTCTGCCCTCGAGTCGAGGCTCCTGACACAGGAGGATCATGGCCCTGTTGTCAGCGAACAGGACCGGGGCAGAGCTAGGCCGCTCACCTAAGTCAGTGAGCAAGAAGGTCAGCCAGCGGAGCTCCTGTGCCGCCATGGCACCAGCGTAGATCTCGGCCTCACAGCTGGACTGCGCAACAGACGAGGAGCAGGTAGCTCTCCACGAGACGGCACCTGAGCCAAGGCTGAAGCAGTAGCCCTGGGTAGACCTGAGTGTCTCAGCGTCGTCTGCCCACGAAGCGTCTGTGTGTCCAGTAAGGACCACTGGCCTGCGTCCTCCAAGCACTAACCCCATGCCCGATGTACTAGCAAGATAACGCAGAACCCTCTTAGCGGCAGACCAGTGCTGCGGTCGGTGTCTGCCTGTGGCCACAAAGCGCGCCAGGATGCTGAGAGGGTATGCGAGATCTGGGCGAGTGCAAGTCATCAGGTACATGAGGCAACCCACCAGCTCTGCGTAGGGGCCGCTGGGCTCTACCAACTCCTCAGGTACTGGAGCGGAGAGTCTGTGGTCTACAGGCAGAGGGGTGGGCTGTGCAGATGAGAACTGAAGGCTGAACCTCTGAAGGACCTGGCGCACCAAGTGTGACTGAGTCAGGGTGATGGTGCGCGCAGCTCTGTCCCTGGAGATCTGCAAGCCAAGGTAACGGCGCAGTTCTCCAAGGTCAGTGCAGGTGTGTCTCTTCAGCAGCTCTGCCTTCACGGAGGCCAGTGCGTCCCTGTCTGCTGTGGCAAAGACCAGGTCGTCGACGTAAACAAGGATGTAGAACGGAGTCTGGCCAGCACGAACGAAGAGTGAAGGGTCTGCGGAAGACGGAAAGAACTGCAGGTCAGCAAGGGTAGCACGGAGAGTGTTGTGCCACTCACGGGGAGCCTGGCGCAGGCCGTAGACGGGGCGCCGCAGGAGCCACTGGGTCCCAGGAGGGAAGGTGCCAGTAAAGCCCGGAGGGCGACGCAGGTAGACCTGCTCGTGTAGGCTGCCCTGAAGGAAGGCAGTGGAGAAGTCGAGGGAGTGAAGCTCGTAGTCACGCTGAGCAGCTAGGTGTAACAGAACCCGAAGAGTAGTCATCTTCGGGGTCGAAAGAAAGTCTGGAAGAAGTCCACCCCCTCGCGCTGACTGAAGCCTCTAGCCACATAGCGCGCCTTGAAGACAGGCGGCTCTCCAGGAGGGCGCTTCACCTTGAAGAGCCAGCGGCCATCGACTACGTTCACCCCAGGTGGGGGAACTGCGTCGACCAAGATGCCATCTCCTGCTCCATGGCAGCTATCCACTGCGAGGCCCAGGGTCCCGAAGTCGCCTCAGCGTGAGTGCGAGGGGTCGGGATGTCGAAAGCGTCTGGGTCACCCTCAGGGACTAGCAGCATGGAACAGAGATGGGGAGCAGCCTCGGACAGGAAAGCAAGCTCGAACTGGCGGTCCTCTAGGACGTCACTGCCAAGGGCAGGAGCACCCCCGACAGACGGAGGACAGGCAGGGTCAGAGACCAGAGCGGAGGCGTAGTCAAGGCGGCGGGTAGAGGCGAAGTCAGCGACAGCAGCGACAAGAGCGTCAAGGCACGAGACCGGAACAGACGGGTCGGTAACGAGAGAGGCAAGGACCCGAGGAACGAGAGGACGAGCGGCACGAAGGTAGTCGGACAGCGGGAGGGGCGCAACAACAAGGGAGGACGGAGGAGGCGACGGGAGAAGGGGAGGACGAGACGCGTGGGAACGAAGCAACATAGGGTGGGAGCGCAAGACAGGCGAGGCAGGACGAGCACGGGAGGGGCGGTGAGACCAGACGTGCGACGGAGGAGTCAGGTCAGGAGACAGGGGAGGGGACACAGGAGGGGAACGAGGGGGGAGACGAGCCGGGGACGAGTCCGGCGGAGGAAAAACAGGGCCGTAGACAGGAAGAGGAGGAGACGGTCGGGGAGGAACCGACGCAGGGTCGGGGGACGGAAGGCCGAGCAGGCGAAGGGCGGACACCGGCGGGGACTGCTGCTGCGGCGGCACAACGGCGACACCTGGACCGCAAGCTGCTCCGCGGCTACCACTGGCACTCTCCACACCAGCACCCCCAGAGGGACCACCCCCAGAGTCAGCGAACGGGGGCTGCGACGGCGGCGGCGGCGGCGGCGGAGGCGACGGCGGCGGCGGCGGCGGCGGCTGCAGCAGCGGTAGTGGCGGTGGAGGAGGGGACAGGGGAGGGGACACCTGGGGGGGGCGGCCGGCGAGGACTGCACAGGAGGGCCACCAGAGTCAGAAGACTCCTCAACCGGGTCCACGGACGGAAGGGGGGTGACGTGGGACACACCAGAGGGGGCGGGACGGGGAGGAGGAGGAGGAGGGGCAGGGACTACCGGGGAAGGGGTGACCAGGAACAGGGGGGGGGTAACCGGGGGACCACGGTGGGGAAAGCGGCGGTAGTAGGAGACGGACTCGTCAAAGGTGACGTCACGAGAGTGAAAGAAGCGGTGAGACGGCGGGTGGTAAAAGTGCCAGTCGGACGCGTCAAGGGGAAAACCAAGGAAGACGCAGGGAAGGGTGCGGGCAGTGAGCTTGTCCGTGCCGGAGGCACGAACGTGAGCAAGGCAGCCCCAGACGTGGAACGCAGACGCGTCACCAGGAGACCCAGTCCAAAGACGGGTCGGCGAAACCTGCGGCTGCTGAGGGTGCGGCCACAAGTTAAGCTGGTGAGAAGCGTAGCGCACAGCGAACGGCCACAGAAAATGGGGTGCACCGGCATGGATCATGGAGGTGCGAGCCACCTCCATGACCAAACCGATGCGTCGCTCAGCGACCCCATTCTGCTGTGGGGAGTCCGGTAGGGTGAACGTCTGGGTGATGCCCTCCGCACGACAAAAGCGACCAAGGACACCTGAGGCAAACTCGCCACCACGGTCGGAGTGAAGACGCAAGACAGGGAGACCGCGGTGGACACGCGCAGAGACAAGCCAGGGGATGAGAGCGCCAGGCACGTCGGCCTTGCGCTCCAGGGGAAAGACTGTGGTGTAACGAGTAAAGTCGTCGACAAGCACAAGGAAGTAGCGCTCTCGACGCGGCCCAGGGACGGGGGCGGGGCCCCAGACGTCCAGGTGCAGGGTCTGCAGGGGCGCGACGGTAGGGGGGAACGAGGAGGAGTGAGGGGCACGGCGAAGCCGACCCTCGACACAAGGCGTGCAAGGTGGAGCTGGGGAGGAGGGAAACGCGGGGAGTGAACCTGGGAGACCAAGGACAAGACCGTGCTGGGACATGTGACGCAGACGCGGGAGCGCAGGGTAACCTAGGCGGTGGTGCCACAGGAGGGTCGGGTGAGTGAGGGAGCGACAGGAGCAGGCAGCAGCAACCTGGGTAGACACAGCCACCTGAGGGGGCGCTCCAGCCGGGGGGGGCACGGTGTCTAGAGTGAACAGGCCGGACACCGGGTCCCGGGGGAACGTGGACAGGGGGGCACCAGTGGCGGCCTCGGTACAGACAGCATACCGCTCGTGACCAGGGAACGTAGTGGTGACGCCAAGGTCCTGGAGGCAGCCGACACCAACTAGGTTCCTGGAGAACGAGGGGATATGCAGACCTGTAAGAGAGCCCGAAGGAACCGCCGGACAGGGAAGGGTGGTGGAACTGCGGGCGACTACCGGACCGCCGGAGGGGTCAGCAAGAGAAACGGCAGCAGGAACAGGAAGCGGCGTCAGGGTGGTGGAGTCGCGGAAGAAACACCGAGAGGCGCCAGAGTCCAAGGTGAAGGAAAGCGAAGCCGAGGGGTCTGGTGACGGAACGACGGCAGAAGCACCAAGACTACACAAAGCAGGGGATCCTACGCCTGACGCAGCAGGGGGGGCTAAGCTAGGCACACCTACACTAGGCAACAGTGAGTAATAAGTCGGAAGCACACTAGAGTCATCAGCATACATCACATGCAGAGCAGAAACAATGGCATCCATGTCCATATCAAAGATCTGAACCTGACGACTAAGCAAACTGTGCCAGTCCGGGAGGTCTGGCGACGGGCCGAAACGCTGACGAAAGAGGTCGTCCAGGCGACGAAAGCAGCGGGGAGTGGAGTGACCGATCTTACCGCAAACGAAACCGCGGCGAGGACCGGTCTGGATGTGGTACTGACAACGCCCGCCGGAAGAGCCACCTCGCGGCACACCACCACGCGCCCGTCCACCGCCAGCGCCGGGCCACCCTGGCGGGAGAACACTCGTCTGCCGTGTCTGCGACGGCTGCTGCGGCTGCTGCGAAGGCTGCGACTGCGGCGGCTGCTGCGGCTGCTGCAACTGCAGGGGCGGCGACTCAGCTGGACTGGGCAGGGTCCCCTCGTCCGCTCCAGCACCAGGCGACCCGACCCCACCACTACCCCCGCCCGCACCCCCGCCGCCCCCTCCGCCGCGCCCAGCCTTGGGGCGGCGGCCCTTCCCCGAACGGGCCTGCGCTGCAGCAGCAGTCTCAGCCACTGCGGCAGAGCCGTCGGAGAAGGTACACTGAGCAGGGGCACAACCCTGAAAGATAGGGACCGGCACGACACCGCTCGCCTGGGCGATGGAGCGGTGACGGGTCTCTATCACAGTCAGGGTGTCGACAAAGTCAGTGAGGGTGAGGTCTGCGGGGTGAACACTAAGGAAGCGGTCGCGGGCGACAAAAGGGCGGTCAGGGAGGCGAGTGGCAAGCAGGTAGAGGGTAGAGGTAATGGGCGGCTGGTGGGCTCTAAGCTGTGCGTCAGTGCAGGCGGCGCGCCAGGTCTCCTCTATCGAGCGCAGGTGGGCATCGAGGTCAGAGACAGTGGGGAACGAAGCAAGGTCAGGAAAGAGCAGCGGGAGGATCAGGCGACCCACCGAGGCAGCCGGAGGGGTGGAATAGCGCTTGATGACAGCATCTAAGTATGCCTGAGCAGTAGCGAGGGACCTAAAGCGAGGACGCTCGGACGGGGGGAGGGCGTTGCTAATGGCAAGCTGGGCGACAGCATCGCGAGAAAGCCAGACAGAGCACGCACGGGCAGTGGCAGCAGTAGACTCACGCTCAGTGGGTGTGGGGTCAGCGGGCAGAATAGCAGGAGGGTCTGGGCAGGGGAGCGTACCGTCAAGGTGTGCGGAAAGCGGTTCACCATCCTGCCGCTGGCCAGTGAGTTGGCGGCGGAGGTCGGCAAGCCACGCCTCGAACTCTAGGGGCTGACCTTCAGCGTCGAAGCGAAGCTCCGCCGCCATCAGGAACAGTCCAGTGCTGTGCAGGGCGGTGCAGTGCGGTGCAGTGCGATACAGTGCGGTGCAGTGCGGTGCAGTGCGGTACTGTGCGGTACAGTGCGGTGCAGTGTGGTACTGTGCGGTACAGTGCGGTGCAGTGCGGTGCAGGGCGGCACGGAGCAGGGCGGGGTGGGGGGGGGGGGGACCGTACCAGTGAGGAGGACGGGGCCGGGGCTGGCCCGACGGGGCCGGGCGGGCGCGACGGGGCCGGGCTGATGCGACAGGGCCGGGACAGGGCGACGGGGCCGAGCGGGCGCGACGGGGCCGGGCTGGGGCGACGGGGCCGGGCGAGTGCGGCAGGGCCGGCCCGGTGCGACGGGGCCGGGCGAGCGGGACGGCGGCCGGGCTGGTGCGACGGGGCCGGGCGGCTGTGACGAGGCCGGGCAGGGTGCGACGGGGCCGGGCGGGTGCGACGGAGCCGGGCGGCTGCGACGGGGCCGGGCGAGCGCGACGGGCCGGGCAGGGTGCGACGGCGCCGGGCGGGCGCGACGGGGCCGGGCGGCAGCGACGGCGCCGGGCGGGCGCGACGGGGCCGGGCGGCGGCGACGGGTACGACGAGGCCCAGGAGGGGCGCTACGGGGCCCAGGAGGGGCACGACGGGGGGCCCAGGAGAGGCGCAACGAGGCCCAGGAGGGGCGCTACGGGGCCTGGGAGGGGCGCGACGGGGCCTGGGAGGGGCGCGACGGGGCCCAGGAGGGGCGCTACAGGGCCCAAGGAGGGCGCGACGGGGCCCAGGAGGGGCGCTACGGGGCCCAGGAGGGGCGCAACGAGGCCTGGGAGGAGCGCGACGGGGCCCAGGAGGGGCGCTAGGGGGCGTGGGAGGAGCGCGACGGGGCCTGGGAGGGGCGCGACGGGGCCTGGGAGGGCGTTACAGGGCCCAGGAGGGGCGCTACGAAGCCCAGGAGGGGCGCGACGAGGCCCAGGAGGGGGCGCTACGGGGCCCAGGAGGGGCGCGACGGGGCGCTACGGGGCCTGGGAGGAGCGCGACGGGGCCCAGGAGGGGCGCTAGAGGGCCTGGGAGGGGCGCGACGGGGCCTGGGAGGAGCGCGATGGGGCCTGGGAGGAGCGCGACGGGGCCTGGGAGGGCGTTACAGGGCCCAGGAGGGGCGCGACGGAGCCCAGGAGGGGCGCGACGAGGCCTGGGAGGAGCGCGACGGGGCCCAGGAGGGGCGCTAGGGGGCCTGGGAGGAGCGCGACGGGGCCTGGGAGGGGCGCGACGAGGCCCAGGAGGGGCGCTACGGGGCCCAGGAGGGGCGCGACGGGGCGCTACGGGGCCTGGGAGGAGCGCGACGGGGCCCAGGAGGGGCGCTAGAGGGCCTGGGAGGGGCGCGACGGGGCCTGGGAGGAGCGCGATGGGGCCTGGGAGGAGCGCGACGGGGCCCAGGAGGGGCGCTAGGGGGGCATGAGCGGAAGCGGTAGGTGGGGGGGGGGGATCCTACCTACGCGTGATACCATATCAGAAAATTGAATGATGGTGATAGGGGGAGAGTACACACAATATAGCTAAGTGTTGTACCCTCTAAGAGGCTACCCTATACAGTCTATACAAACATAACAAATAGACATGTTTGACAGACAGGACATAGCTGGCTACAACACGCAACTATGGCAGCTGCTACTTCCAGTGCGGAGAGTCTGTGGTCTACAGGCAGAGGGGTGGGCTGTGCAGAGGAGAACTGAAGGCTGAACCTCTGAAGGACCTGGCGCACCAAGTGTGACTGAGTCAGGGTGATGGTGCGCGCAGCTCTGTCCCTGGAGATCTGCAAGCCAAGGTAACGGCGCAGTTCTCCAAGGTCAGTGCAGGTGTGTCTCTTCAGCAGCTCTGCCTTCACGGAGGCCAGTGCGTCCCTGTCTGCTGTGGCAAAGACCAGGTCGTCGACGTAAACAAGGATGTAGAACGGAGTCTGGCCAGCACGAACGAAGAGTGAAGGGTCTGCGGAAGACGGAAAGAACTGCAGGTCAGCAAGGGTAGCACGGAGAGTGTCGTGCCACTCACGGGGAGCCTGGCGCAGGCCGTAGACGGGGCGCCGCAGGAGCCACTGGGTCCCAGGAGGGAAGGTGCCAGTAAAGCCCGGAGGGCGACGCAGGTAGACCTGCTCGTGTAGGCTGCCCTGAAGGAAGGCAGTGGAGAAGTCGAGGGAGTGAAGCTCGTAGTCACGCTGAGCAGCTAGGTGTAACAGAACCCGAAGAGTAGTCATCTTCGGGGTCGAAAGAAAGTCTGGAAGAAGTCCACCCCCTCGCGCTGACTGAAGCCTCTAGCCACATAGCGCGCCTTGAAGACAGGCGGCTCTCCAGGAGGGCGCTTCACCTTGAAGAGCCAGCGGACATCGACTACGTTCACCCCAGGTGGGGGAACTGCGTCGACCAAGATGCCATCTCCTGCTCCATGGCAGCTATCCACTGCGAGGCCCAGGGTCCCGAAGTCGCCTCAGCGTGAGTGCGAGGGGTCGGGATGTCGAAAGCGTCTGGGTCACCCTCAGGGACTAGCAGCATGGAACAGAGATGGGGAGCAGCCTCGGACAGGAAAGCAAGCTCGAACTGGCGGTCCTCTAGGACGTCACTGCCAAGGGCAGGAGCACCCCCGACAGACGGAGGACAGGCAGGGTCAGAGACCAGAGCGGAGGCGTAGTCAAGGCGGCGGGTAGAGGCGAAGTCAGCGACAGCAGCGACAAGAGCGTCAAGGCACGAGACCGGAACAGACGGGTCGGTAACGAGAGAGGCAAGGACCCGAGGAACGAGAGGACGAGCGGCACGAAGGTAGTCGGACAGCGGGAGGGGCGCAACAACAAGGGAGGACGGAGGAGGCGACGGGAGAAGGGGAGGACGAGACGCGTGGGAACGAAGCAACATAGGGTGGGAGCGCAAGACAGGCGAGGCAGGACGAGCACGGGAGGGGCGGTGAGACCCGACGTGCGACGGAGGAGTCAGGTCAGGAGACAGGGGAGGGGACACAGGAGGGGAACGAGGGGGGAGACGAGCCGGGGACGAGTCCGGCGGAGGAAAAACAGGGCCGTAGACAGGAAGAGGAGGAGACGGTCGGGGAGGAACCGACGCAGGGTCGGGGGACGGAAGGCCGAGCAGGCGAAGGGCGGACACCGGCGGGGACTGCTGCTGCGGCGGCACAACGGCGACACCTGGACCGCAAGCTGCTCCGCGGCTACCACTGGCACTCTCCACACCAGCACCCCCAGAGGGACCACCCCCAGAGTCAGCGAACGGGGGCTGCGACGGCGGCGGCGGCGGCGGCGGAGGCGACGGCGGCGGCGGCGGCGGCGGCTGCAGCAGCGGTAGTGGCGGTGGAGGAGGGGACAGGGGAGGGGACACCTGGGGGGGGGCGGCCGGCGAGGACTGCACAGGAGGGCCACCAGAGTCAGAAGACTCCTCAACCGGGTCCACGGACGGAAGGGGGGTGACGTGGGACACACCAGAGGGGGCGGGACGGGGAGGAGGAGGAGGAGGGGCAGGGACTACCGGGGAAGGGGTGACCAGGAACAGGGGGGGGGTAACCGGGGGACCACGGTGGGGAAAGCGGCGGTAGTAGGAGACGGACTCGTCAAAGGTGACGTCACGAGAGTGAAAGAAGCGGTGAGACGGCGGGTGGTAAAAGTGCCAGTCGGACGCGTCAAGGGGAAAACCAAGGAAGACGCAGGGAAGGGTGCGGGCAGTGAGCTTGTCCGTGCCGGAGGCACGAACGTGAGCAAGGCAGCCCCAGACGTGGAACGCAGACGCGTCACCAGGAGACCCAGTCCAAAGACGGGTCGGCGAAACCTGCGGCTGCTGAGGGTGCGGCCACAAGTTAAGCTGGTGAGAAGCGTAGCGCACAGCGAACGGCCACAGAAAATGGGGTGCACCGGCATGGATCATGGAGGTGCGAGCCACCTCCATGACCAAACCGATGCGTCGCTCAGCGACCCCATTCTGCTGTGGGGAGTCCGGTAGGGTGAACGTCTGGGTGATGCCCTCCGCACGACAAAAGCGACCAAGGACACCTGAGGCAAACTCGCCACCACGGTCGGAGTGAAGACGCAAGACAGGGAGACCGCGGTGGACACGCGCAGAGACAAGCCAGGGGATGAGAGCGCCAGGCACGTCGGCCTTGCGCTCCAGGGGAAAGACTGTGGTGTAACGAGTAAAGTCGTCGACAAGCACAAGGAAGTAGCGCTCTCGACGCGGCCCAGGGACGGGGGCGGGGCCCCAGACGTCCAGGTGCAGGGTCTGCAGGGGCGCGACGGTAGGGGGGAACGAGGAGGAGTGAGGGGCACGGCGAAGCCGACCCTCGACACAAGGCGTGCAAGGTGGAGCTGGGGAGGAGGGAAACGCGGGGAGTGAACCTGGGAGACCAAGGACAAGACCGTGCTGGGACATGTGACGCAGACGCGGGAGCGCAGGGTAACCTAGGCGGTGGTGCCACAGGAGGGTCGGGTGAGTGAGGGAGCGACAGGAGCAGGCAGCAGCAACCTGGGTAGACACAGCCACCTGAGGGGGCGCTCCAGCCGGGGGGGGCACGGGGTCTAGAGTGAACAGGCCGGACACCGGGTCCCGGGGGAACGTGGACAGGGGGGCACCAGTGGCGGCCTCGGTACAGACAGCATACCGCTCGTGACCAGGGAACGTAGTGGTGACGCCAAGGTCCTGGAGGCAGCCGACACCAACTAGGTTCCTGGAGAACGAGGGGATATGCAGACCTGTACGAGAGCCCGAAGGAACCGCCGGACAGGGAAGGGTGGTGGAACTGCGGGCGACTACCGGACCGCCGGAGGGGTCAGCAAGAGAAACGGCAGCAGGAACAGGAAGCGGCGTCAGGGTGGTGGAGTCGCGGAAGAAACACCGAGAGGCGCCAGAGTCCAAGGTGAAGGAAAGCGAAGCCGAGGGGTCTGGCGACGGAACGACGGCAGAAGCACCAAGACTACACAAAGCAGGGGATCCTACGCCTGACGCAGCAGGGGGGGCTAAGCTAGGCACACCTACACTAGGCAACAGTGAGTAATAAGTCGGAAGCACACTAGAGTCATCAGCATACATCACATGCAGAGCAGAAACAATGGCATCCATGTCCATATCAAAGATCTGAACCTGACGACTAAGCAAACTGTGCCAGTCCGGGAGGTCTGGCGACGGGCCGAAACGCTGACGAAAGAGGTCGTCCAGGCGACGAAAGCAGCGGGGAGTGGAGTGACCGATCTTACCGCAAACGAAACCGCGGCGAGGACCGGTCTGGATGTGGTACTGACAACGCCCGCCGGAAGAGCCACCTCGCGGCACACCACCACGCGCCCGTCCACCGCCAGCGCCGGGCCACCCTGGCGGGAGAACACTCGTCTGCCGTGTCTGCGACGGCTGCTGCGGCTGCTGCGAAGGCTGCGACTGCGGCGGCTGCTGCGGCTGCTGCAACTGCAGGGGCGGCGACTCAGCTGGACTGGGCAGGGTCCCCTCGTCCGCTCCAGCACCAGGCGACCCGACCCCACCACTACCCCCGCCCGCACCCCCGCCGCCCCCTCCGCCGCGCCCAGCCTTGGGGCGGCGGCCCTTCCCCGAACGGGCCTGCGCTGCAGCAGCAGTCTCAGCCACTGCGGCAGAGCCGTCGGAGAAGGTACACTGAGCAGGGGCACAACCCTGAAAGATAGGGACCGGCACGACACCGCTCGCCTGGGCGATGGAGCGGTGACGGGTCTCTATCACAGTCAGGGTGTCGACAAAGTCAGTGAGGGTGAGGTCTGCGGGGTGAACACTAAGGAAGCGGTCGCGGGCGACAAAAGGGCGGTCAGGGAGGCGGGTGGCAAGCAGGTAGAGGGTAGAGGTAATGGGCGGCTGGTGGGCTCTAAGCTGTGCGTCAGTGCAGGCGGCGCGCCAGGTCTCCTCTATCGAGCGCAGGTGGGCATCGAGGTCAGAGACAGTGGGGAACGAAGCAAGGTCAGGAAAGAGCAGCGGGAGGATCAGGCGACCCACCGAGGCAGCCGGAGGGGTGGAATAGCGCTTGATGACAGCATCTAAGTATGCCTGAGCAGTAGCGAGGGACCTAAAGCGAGGACGCTCGGACGGGGGGAGGGCGTTGCTAATGGCAAGCTGGGCGACAGCATCGCGAGAAAGCCAGACAGAGCACGCACGGGCAGTGGCAGCAGTAGACTCACGCTCAGTGGGTGTGGGGTCAGCGGGCAGAATAGCAGGAGGGTCTGGGCAGGGGAGCGTACCGTCAAGGTGTGCGGAAAGCGGTTCACCATCCTGCCGCTGGCCAGTGAGTTGGCGGCGGAGGTCGGCAAGCCACGCCTCGAACGAGAGAGGCAAGGACAAAAGCGACCAAGGATGCCCTCCGCACAAGGAAGCACAAGGAAGTAGCGCTCTCGACGCGGCCCAGGGACGGGGGCGGGGCCCCAGACGTCCAGGTGCAGGGTCTGCAGCGGCGCGGCGGTAGGGGGAAACGAGGAGGAGTGAGGGGCATGGCGAAGCCGACCCTCGACACAAGGCGTGCAAGGTGGGGCTGGAGAGGAGGGAAACGCGGGGAGCAAACCTGGGAGACCAAGGACGAGACCGTGCTGGGACATGTGACGCAGACGCGGGAGCGCAGGGCGACCTAGGCGGTGGTGCCACAGGAGGGTCGGGTGAGTGAGGGAGCGACAGGAGCAGGCAGCAGCAACCTGGGTAGACGCAGCCACCTGAGGGGGCGCTCCAGCCGGGGGGGTCACGGTGTCCAGAGTGAACAGGCCGGACACCGGGTCCCGGGGGAACGTGGACAGGGGGGCACCAGTGGCAGCCTCGGTACAGACAGCATACCGCTCATGACCAGGGAACATAGTGGTGACGCCAAGGTCCTGGAGGCAGCCGACACCAACTAGGTTCCTGGAGAACGAGGGGATATTCAGACCTGTAAGAGAACCCGAAGGAACCGCCGGACAGGGAAGGGTGGTGGAACTGCGGGCGACTACCGGACCGCCGGAGGGGTCAGCAAGAGAAACGGCAGCAGGAACAGGAAGCGGCGTCAGGGTGGTGGAGTCGCGGAAGAAACACCGAGAGGCGCCAGAGTCCAAGGTGAAGGAAAGCGAAGCCGAGGGGTCTGACGACGGAACGACGGCGGAAGCACCAAGACTACACAAAGCAGGGGATCCTACGCCTGACGCAGCAGGGGAGGCTAAGCGAGGCACACCTACACTAGGCAACAGTGAGTAATAAGCGGGAAGCACACTAGAGTCATCAGCATACATCACATGCAGGGCGGAAACAATGGCATCCATGTCCATATCAAAAATCTGAATCTGACGACTAAGCAAACTGTGCCAGTCCGGGAGGTCTGGCGACGGGCCGAAGCGCTGACGAAAGAGGTCGTCCAGGCGACGAAAACAGCGGGGAGTGGAGTGACCGATCTTACCGCAAACGAAGCCGCGGCGAGGACCGGTCTGGATCTGGTACTGACAACGCCCGCCGCCAGAGCCACCACGCGGCACACCACCACGCGCCCGGCCACCGCCAGCGCCGGGCCACCCTGGCGGGAGGACACTCGTCTGCCGCGTCTGCGACGGCTGCTGCGGCTGCTGCGAAGGCTGCGACTGCGGCGGCTGCTGCGGCTGCTGCAACTGTAGGGGCGGCGACTCAGCTGGACTGGGCAGGGTCCCCTCGTCCGCTCCAGCACCAGGCGACCCGACCCCACCACTACCTCCGCCCGCACCCCCGCCACCTCCTCCGCCGCGCCCAGCCTTGGGGCGGCGGCCCTTCCCCGAACGGACCTGCGCTGCAGCAGCAGTCTCAGCCACTGCGGCAGAGCCGTCGGAGAAGGTGCACTGAGCGGGGGCACAACCCTGAAAGATAGGGACCGGCAAGACACCGCTCGCCTGGGCGATGGAGCGGTGACGGGTCTCTATCACAGTCAGGGTGTCTACAAAGTCAGTGAGGGTGAGGTCTGCGGGGTGAACGCTAAGAAAGCGGTCGCGGGCGACAGCAAGGCGGTCAGGGAGGCGGGTGGCAAGCAGGTAGAGGGTAGAGGTAATGGGCGGTTGGTGGGCTCTAAGCTGGGCGTCAGTGCAGGCAGCGCGCCAGGTCTCATCTATCGAGCGCAGGTGGGCAGCGAGGTCAGAGACAGTGGGGAATGATGCAAGGTCAGGAAAGAGCATCGGAAGGATCAGGCGACCCACCGAGGCAGCCGGAGGGGTGGAATAGCGCTTGATCACAGCATCTAAGTATGCCTCAGCAGTAGTGAGGGACCTAAAGCGAGGACGCTCGGATGGGGGAAGGGCGTTGCTAATGGCAAGCTGGGTGACAGCATCGCGAGAAAGCCAGACAGAGCGCGCACGGGCAGTGGCAGCAGTAGACTCACGCTCAGTGGGTGTGTGGTCAGCGGGCTGAATAGCAGGGGGGTCTGGGCAGGGGAGCGTACCGTCAAGGTGTGCGGAAAGCGGTTCACCATCCCGCCGCTGGCCAGTGAGTTGGCGGCGGAGGTCGGCAAGCCACGCCTCGAACTCTAGGGGCTGACCTTCAGCGTCGAAGCGAAGCTCCGCCGCCATCAGGAACAGTCCAGTGCAGCTAGGTGGGGTGCGGTGCAGTGCGGTACAGTGCGGTGCAGTGCGGTGCAGTGCGGTGCAGTACGGTGCAGTGCGGTACAGTGCGGTGCAGTGCGGTACTGTGCGGTGCAGTGCGGTGCAGTGCGGTGTAGTGCGGTGCCAGGCAGTACAGTGTGGTGCGGGGCGGCACGGAGCAGGGCGGGGTGGGGGGGGGGGGAACCGTACCAGTGAGGAGGACGGGGCCGGGGCTGGCCCGACGGGGCCGGGCGGGCGCGACGGGGCCGGGCTGGTGCGACAGGGCCGGGACGGGGCGACGGGGCCGAGCGGGCGCGACGGGGCCGGGCTGGGGCGACGGGGCCGGGCAAGTGCGGCAGGGCCGGGCCGGTGCGACGGGGCCGGGCGGCTGCGACGGGGCCGGGCAGGGTGCGACGGGGCCGGGCGGGTGCGACGGGGCCGGGCGGCTGCGACGGGGCCAGGCAGGGGCGACGGGGCCAGGTGGCTGCGACGGGGCCGGGCGGGCGCGACGGGGCCAGGCGGCTGCGACGGGGCCGGGCGGGTGCGACGGGGCCGGGCGGGTGCGACGGCGCCGGGCGGGTGCGACGGGGCTGGGCGGCTGCGACGGCGCCGGGCGGGCGCGACGGGGCCGGGCGGCTGCGACGGGGTCGGGCAGGGACACGACGGGGCCCAGGAGGGGCGCTACAGGGCCCAGGGAGGGCGTGACAGGGCCCAGGAGGGGCGCTACGGGGCCCAGGAGGGGCGCGACGGGGCCCAGTAGGGGCGCTACGGAGCCCAGGAGGGGCGCGACAGGGCCTGGGAGGGGCGCGACGGGGCCCAGGAGGGGCGCGACAGAGCCCAGGAGGGGCGCTACGGGGCCTGGGAGGAGCGCGACGGGGCCCAGGAGGGGCGCTAGGGGGCCTGGGAGGAGCGCGACGGGGCCTGGGAGGGGCGCGACGGGGCCTGGGAAGGGTGTACAGGGCCCAGGAGGGGCGCTACGAAGCCCAGGAGGGGCGCGACGAGGCCCAGGAGGGGCGCTACGGGGCCCAGGAGGGGCGCGACGGGGCGCTACGGGGCCTGGGAGGAGCGCGACGGGGCCCAGGAGGGGCGCTAGGGGGCCTGGGAGGGGCGCGACGGGGCCTGGGAGGGACGCGACGGGGCCCAGGAGGGGCGCGACAGAGCCCAGGAGGGGCGCTACGGGGCCTGGGAGGAGCGCGACGGGGCCCAGGAGGGGCGCTAGGGGGCCTGGGAGGAGCGCGACGGGGCCTGGGAGGGGCGCGACGGGGCCTTGGAGGAGCGTTACGGGGCCCAGGAGGGGCGCTACGAAGCCCAGGAGGGGCGCGACGAGGCCCAGGAGGGGCGCTACGGGGCCCAGGAGGGGCGCGACGGGGCGCTACGGGGCCTGGGAGGAGCGCAACGGGGCCTGGGAGGGGCGCTACAGGGCCCAGGAGGGGCGCTAGGGGAGATGAGCGGAAGCGGTAGGTGGGGGGGATCCTACCTACGCGTGATACCATATCAAAATTAGAATTGAATGTTGGTAAAGTGAGAGTATACACAAATATACCTAAGTGTTGTACCCTCTAAGAGGTAACCCTATACAGTCTATACAAACATGACAAATACACATGTTTGACAAAATGAAGGGGAGTGTTGTGATATGTTTTATACTTAGCATTTCCTAGAATGTGAGAGTACAAGGCATTATAACCTAGGGGGCTGTACTCTCTAAGGCACAACCCTTTATGGTCTACAACATCACACACAAATGTGTTTGACACTATCGAGCCCTTGACTGGTCCAAACTGTTAAAATTATATAAGTTATAATTTAATATAGGCTTGGTAGGTTGTTACTGAACCTTTCTGTAGGGGGTACAAACCCCTCCTTGTACTCCCCTCTCTTCCTAATCCAACCACCTTTCTTCTCGACATCCTCTCACCTCCTAGATCCGTTTTTCCTCACGCCATTCCATGGCGGTCTTCTTCCTAGTATCCTAGCCAACCTAGCCTCCTAAGTTTAAGAACCTTTAGTCCTAAGTTTCTAAGATGGTATCAGAGCAGGAGATCCTCCCTGTTGGATCTCCTCCTCACGCTTCCGCAATTTACTCCTCACTCTCATTAGCTCGAGCGGCCATGGCGGCCGCGTTTTGCTGCAGTGGCGACGTCGCGCTGCCACTGGCCGCGTCGTGCCGCGACCGGCTCGACGCGCTGCCGTGGCGTCGGGCCGTCGTTCTGCAGTCGCAGCGTCGACGTCCCGCTGTGGCATCGACGCTGCCTCTGCCGTCGCGACGTCGACGTCCTGCTGCAGCGTCGACGGCGCCGTCGGGCCGCAGCCGGTTGCGTCGACGCTTTGCCGTGGCAGCGTCACCTTGCTGCCGTTGCAGGGTCGGCGTGCCGCCACAGCGTCGACGCCGCGCCCTGGCGGCGTCGTCATGCTGCCGCGGCAGCGTGGATGGGCGGCAGCGGGCAGCACGCCGTCGTAACCGCCACCTGCCCGCCCTCCTGCCAGTAAGCGCCGCGCCACTTATGGCGCGTCGCTGAAGACTCGCCTCGCCCCGCCCCCTCCCCTCCCCCCCCCACCTGCACCTGCTTCCCCTGCATCCCCCCCTTTCTTGCTGCAGCCGATGACTGCCATGTGAGGGACCTCTCCACCGCCGAGGAGACAGGACATGCCGCCGAGAGGGCGGGGGCCGCCGCACCAGCCTCTGTCGCTCGAGCCGCCGGCGCCGCCGCTGTTGCCGCAGGCCTGGAGCCGCCGCACACCGCCGCCGCCGCCGCCGTCGTCACTGTCGCTGCTGCCGCCATTGCCGTCTCAAGGGGCCGTGAGACCTACCCTCTTCCGGAGTCGTTGCGGCTCCTGCTGGGAATGGGGGTGCTGGGCTAGGGGGTGTGGGTGTGGGTGTGGGTGTGGGGGTGTGCGTGGGCTTGACACTACCAAGCCTAGGGGGTGTGTTAAAATTATATAAGTTATAATTTAATATAGGCTTGGTAGGTTGTTACTGAACCTTTCTGTAGGGGGTACAAACCCCTCCTTGTACTCCCCTCTCTTCCTAATCCAACCACCTTTCTTCTCGACATCCTCTCACCTCCTAGATCCGTTTTTCCTCACGCCATTCCATGGCGGTCTTCTTCCTAGTATCCTAGCCAACCTAGCCTCCTAAGTTTAAGAACCTTTAGTCCTAAGTTTCTAAGACAAACCTCGACATTCGATCCTGGTCAATCGCCCTGTATATTCCCTAGGCCTCATTTCTATCGACACTCTGTAATCACGTTCCCCTTATCGAATACTGCGCTATTCTGAGTTATAATTCATAACAAATGGTCACAGCTCAGCTGTACTGGAAAGCCTACCGTACTTGGTAGAGGATGGAGCTCATCCGATAACATCAAACGCTTGGCAAGTTGAGTGGTGTGCAATACAATGCTTATTACACTGAAAGGCAATGCGGTACAAACTCTCTTGATACTTCCCTTCCCTGACTCTGTAACAATAACCTTGTAACCAGTACACTTCCACATTTTTATGCAACGATAAGATCCTCGCACTGTGCTTTCACCAACCACACTTAACCAAAAAAGGTCACGGGCAGCTGGGAGGGGTTGAGGCCTGGCCAGAGAGATTCTCTCACAATCTGGAGACACAGGACCAAGCGTGTCCATACTTCCAGGCACCCCAAGTGCAGCACTTAGTGTGGAAACTAAGCGCAGCACTTAGTGTGGAAACTAAGTGCGGCACTTAGTACCGCAGCCAGAAGGTGCGGCGGCGGATCCAGTTGTAGTCTGGGAGGAACTGGGTGGGGCCGATGGCTGCAATCGCCACGTCCTGTGAGTTAGAGGGGAAGAGGGGGGGGGGGAAGGGGGGGGTCGGGGTGAGGTTTGGGAGAAAGGCAACACTTGGCACAACACTTAATATCAAGTCCAGTTGGGGTCTGGGAGGGGCTGAGATGGGCCGATGGCTGCAATAGCCACGTCCTGTGATTTGGGGGTAAGGGAGATAAGGAGATAGAGCGGAGCGGGGAGTGAGCAAACAACGGGAATGAGGTGCTGGAGCAGGACTAATTAGAGGAGCAACTGAAGCCAGCTGTAGTCTAGGAGGAATTGGGTATGCTCGATGGCTTCCACACCCATTATAGCCTTATAGCCAAACCCATTATAGCCTTATAGCCACAACCATTATAGCCTTATAGCCACGCCCATTATAGCCACACCCATTATTGCTTTATAGCCACACCCTTATAACCGTATAGCCACACCCATTATAGCCTTATAGCCACAGCCCTTACCTTATCCAGCAGGAACCTGTCTGCAACCCTCTTAACCATCTCAGCATCCACCGCGTCGATCCGAGCAAACATCTCCGCCAGGGGGATGCGCCGCCCGTACGTGATCAGCTGCCGCCCGATGTCTTCCGCCACTGCGCTGGAGCCGTCCAGGTGGAGAGCCAGGGACGCCTTGAGCTGTATGTGTGTGGGTGTGTCGGTAGTGGCATACAGAGGGAAGGTAAGTAGACACAGGGTTGGTAAGTGATCAGCTGCCGCCCGATGTCCTCTGCCGCGGCGCTGGAGCCGTCCAGATGCAGAGCCAGGGACGTGTTGAGCTGTGTGTTGGGAGGAACATAGGGTGGGGGGACAAAGAAGGATAGGTGTCCGCATGTGATCAGCTGCAGCCCCTCGTCCTCCGCCACTGCGCTGGAGCCGACCAGGTGCAGTGGCTTCCGAGTCGACTCAAAAGTCACTCCGCCACTGCACTAGAGCAGTCCAGGTGCAGGGGTAGGCCAGGGATGTCTTGAGCTGGCGGGTTGGTTAGAGGGGGTTGGTGGTGGGTGGGTGGGTGTGTAGATAGAGGGTTGGCTGCCCGTACGTGATCAGCTGCCGCCCAATGTTATCCAATTAGCTGCACCAGAGCCGTCCAGGTGCAGGGCTAGAGATGCCTTGAGCTGGTACGGAGAGGAGGGGGAGAGAGAAAAGGCGCATGGAGTATGGCTCCAGTGGTTACTTGAGCATTCTACAAGTTGCAACCACCAGCTATAGCGAGCATGAGATTGCAGGCAAGTACGACAGGCGGGCAGATGGTATGACAGGCGGGCAGATGGTACGACAGGCGGGCAGATGGTACGACAGGCGGGCAGATAGTACGACAGGCAGGCAGATGGTACGACAGGCAGGCAGATGGTACGACAGGCGGGCAGATGGTACGACAGGCGGGCAGATGGTACGACAGGCAGGCAGATGGTACGACAGGCAGGCAGATGGTACGACAGGCAGGCAGATGGTACGACAGGCAGGCAGATGGTACGACAGGCAGGCAGATGGTACGACAGGCGGGCAGATGGTACGACAGGCGGGCAGATGGTACGACAGGCAGGCAGATGGTACGACAGGCAGGCAGATGGTACGACAGGCAGGCAGATGGTACGACAGGCGGGCAGATGGTACGACAGGCGGGCAGATGGTACGACAAGCAGGCAGATGGTACCTCATAACAACATGACAGGGGGATGACATACGATCATACCATGCTGTAGTCATGCTGGCATGCTGATGTCACGCTGACGTGCTGCTGACATCACACTCACCGCATTGCCAGCACGGGTGACGTCATCATCGGACACGCGGTACACCATGCGAGTGATCTCATGCATCATGGCCCACGCCAGGTCGTCCAGATGATCCGGCTGTACGTGGGAATAGGGGGACACACGGCACATCAAAGATGGGCAATGGGGTCACAGTAGGCACATCGGGCACGCGGTGCCCCGTGCGAGTGATCTCATGCATCGTGGCCCACGCCAGGTCGTCCAGGTCCAAATCCAGGTGGTTGGGCTGCTCACATAGGAACGAAAGCATGGACCATTTTCAACTTGCCTACAGTCATGGTCGAACGTGTCTCCCGAAGATGCAAGGAAGCAGCGTCTGAAGATCATCGATGCCCGACCGTACAAGGGCTTGGCTTTCTGGAGTGTGAGGTGCACTGATCATCGATCCTCAATGCAACTTCGGGAGACAAGTTCGACCATGACTGTATGCAAGTTGAAAATGGGAATGGGGAGAACAGTTGAGGACGTGCAAGGAGCTGATGGGACATGCCAATATTTAAGGGTGGAGGTCTAGTGTAAGGGGGCACAACGGAGTTGTACAACTGTCGTACATACAAGTACATACGAGTGTACAACAGAGTTGTGCATACTGCTCACCTTGGAGAACACATACACGCCATGCACTGCTCACCTTGGCACAGGCATACACGCCAAAGAGCCCGGTATCGGAGTAATTGGTGTTGAACGCCATGTACCGCTCGCACAAGCTGTTGGCCGCTACCTTCTGAGCCAACTCCGACCTGCGAGCAGGGCGGGCGAGGGGCAGAGGGGCAGAGGGGCAGAGGAGAGCAGAGCGACAGACGAAGGGGAATGGGAATGGGGTCATAATGGCGTCAAATCGCCCTATCACTTGCAGCACCAGCAGCAACACTAGCCTGAGGCTACCACCCGGTTGCGGCTCGCCCTGAGGCTTGTCCTTCCACCAGCAGCGTTGCTCGCTCCAAGACCCCCGCTTTAAATGCACTTACCCTAATGCCTGTCCGCCCCCTGCCCGCCCCCTGCTCGCGCTGAGGCTTGTTCCGTCCACCAGCAGCGTTGCTCCAACCCGATGTGCACTTAACCTGGCGCCAGCCCCCCTCCTGCAGCGCGGCTCCACGACCCCAGCATGTTTTGCATCACCTGCAGCGCCACGGCATCGCCCTACTGCCCCCCCTGGCTCTTGCTTCCCCTACAGCCTAGGTTCACGAACTCACCCCAGTGCCTGCCCGCCCCCTGCCGCGCGGCTCCACGAGTCCAGCATGGTGTGCATCACATGCAGAGCCACGGCAGCACCCTACCACCACCCCGGTCATGTCTAGCACCACCCCGGTCATGTCTACCACCACCCCGGTCATGTCTACCACCACCCCGGTCATGTCTACCCGAGCACCTGCATTGACTGGCTGACCCCCCTCCCCCCCCAACTCACCCCAGCGCCAGCCCCCCTCCTGCCGCGTGGCTCCACGACCCCAGCATCGTCTGCATCACCTGCAGCGCCACGGCATCCGGGTCCGTCCAGCTGGCGCCCTTGTAGGCGATGGCGAAGTTGGTCAGCGGCTGGTCGTCGTCGCGAATGCGCACCTCGGAGCCTGAAAGAAAGAGTGGGCAAACAGAGAAAGAGGGGAGCAGCAAGGAACATCGGGGTCCGTCCAGCTGGCGCCCTTGTAGGCGATGGCGAAGTTGGTCAGCGGCAGGTCGTCGTCTATGATGCGCACCTCAGCGCCTGAGAGTGAGGGAGGGGAGAGGGGAACGGAGGGGCAAGTTGAGTCAACAGTCCAGCTGGCGCCCTTGTAGGCAATGCCGAAGTTGGTTTTCAAGAATCCTCAATAACCAACGTTTTCAGAATTCTCAAAACCAGCTTAGGTGAGGGGCAAGTCGTCGTCTCTGATGCGCACCTCAGAGCCCGAAACGAAGTGAAGAATGAAGACAGGGAGACGGCCAGTGGGGCATCGGGGTCGGTCCAGCCAACGCCCTTGTAAGCGATGATGGTGAAGTTGGTGAGGTCAGCGGCATCGACATGTTTACTACCACCAAGGACGTGCACCTCCGGGCGCCAGGCAGTGGTGCACTCGTGGGTCAGAAGGTGGGAAGCGGAGGGCTTGATTTTGCAGGGTGTTTTTGGTGAGAATTCTCAAAAACACCCTGCAAAATCAAGGAGGGCGAAGGGGAGAAAGAAACAGCCACGGACGCAGCAGCAGCATAGCAAGGGGTGGCGGGGTGTGTAGGTGGGGGGAGCCTGACCAGTGAACTTGGAGGGCTCCTTGGCGATGAGACAGTGGTGGTGCTGGCGGCAGGCAGCGACGCGAAGGTGTTTCTAGACGAGCCTCAAGAGCAAGCTACAAACCTGTGAGCTTGGACGTTAAGCATACAACTAACCCTGTAACCTGTGAACTGACCGGTGAACTTGGAGGGCTCTTTGGCGATGAGGTCAGCGACAGTGGTGGTGCTGGCAGCAGGCAGCGACGCGAAGGTCTTCTCCACCAGCTTCACAAGGGCGTCATGGTCCACCGCGCCTGATGCCGCCACCACCTGATGTGAGAGAGGGATTGCGATGGGATGAAGCGAGGCGGATGGGAACGCGAGGTGTGTGAATGGTAGCAGGCAGGCAGACAGGCAGGCAGACAGGCAGGCAGACAGGCAGGCAGACAGGCAGGCAGGAAAACAGGCAAACAGGCAGGCAGCTACGCGAAGGTTTTCTCAACGAGCTTCACCGCACCTGGTGCCGCCCACCTCTCACCCCCCCACGTTGTCAGCATCTCCCAACCCCCTCATCTCCCTCCCCCACTCCACACACACGCATCCCCCTTATAAGCTCATCACCCTGGGCCTGATGTAGTGCGTCACAATGTACTTTCTCGAAGTCCTCCTGGACGATGGAGTGCACGTTGTCAGCGGACCCCAGGATGGTGCGGCCGACACATGCATGCATCCCTCCCTCCCACACGCGCATCTCTCCATATGCCACAAAACAAACCACTCACCATCCATCCTGGGCCCGGTGTAGTGCGTGACGATGTACTTCTCGAGGTCCTCCTGGGTGATGGAGCGCACGTTGTCAGCGGCGGACCCCAGGATGGTGCTGCCCACACTTGCGCGCCCCCATACCCTAGAAACCGCTCACCATCCTGGGCCCGGTGTAGTGCGTAGCGATGCACTTCTCCAATGTCAGCGGACCCCGGGATGATGCGACCCACACACCCTTGCGTTCCGACTACCCCCTTATAAACTCACCATCCTGGGCCCCGTGTAGTGCGTGGCGATGTACTTCTCGAGGTCTTCCCTGGTGATGGAGCGCACGTTGTCAGCGGACCCCAGGATGGTGCGGCCGAGAGGGCTGAACTGGAAGGCCGTGGCGTGCAGGTGGTCGAACAGCACCTCCTCCACCTGCTTCTCGATCTGCGGGCGGGGGGGAGGGGGAGGGGACGGGGAAAAGTACTCAGCTCACAGGGGGCGCAGGATCGATGAAGTCTGAACTGGAAGGCTGTGGCGTGCAGATGGTCGAACAGCACCTCCTCCACCTGCTTCTCGATCTGGCGTTTGGGGGGGGAAGCGGCGAGCGGGAAGGGAAGGGGCGGAGGGGGATGGGGTAAATTTGGAAGGAAAAGAGGGCTGTGCCGTGGTGTGCAGGTGGTCGAACGGCACCTCCTCCACCTGCTCCTCGATCTGCGCGCGGGGGAGTGGAGAGGGGGAAGGGAAAAGGGGAGGGGGATGACAGCAAGATGGAATGGCAAGGGCCGTGGCGTGCAGGTGGTCGAACAGCACCCCCTCCTCCTGCTTCTCGATCTGCGGGGGGGGAGGAGGGGAGTGGCGAAGAAGGGGGGCTGAAGGGTGGTCAAGAGAAGTCTAGTTTTGAGGCGCCTCAAAATCAAGAGAAGACGGACGGGAACGAAGGCCATGGCGCGCAGATGCTCGAACGGCACCTCCTCCTCTTGCTTCTCGATGCGCAAGGGTGTGCGGGAGCGGAGGGACGGGGGAGGTTACGGGGAGGATGAGAAGAGGAGAGAGGGACGGACGGCCGTGGCGTGCAGGAGGTCGACGAGCACCGCACCTCCTCCACCTGCTTCTCGATCTGAAATGCAACAAGAGACTTAAAGCCGCAAGAGCGTCTTTCTTCCGCTGCAGTAGCTGCTGCTACCCCCCCGGTTGATAGCACGACCACGCTGCTTGTCGTTCCTCTTGGAGTCACCAGCACCACCGCCTTTGAAGGTTCGTATTTTTTTGGCGCCTCAAGCGCTGCTGTAGCTACTGCTAGCCGCACAGTTGATAACACGCCCCAACCAACCTCGTCGCTTCTCGTCACTCTTCGAGCGACTAACGCCACCGCCTTTGTACATTCGTATTCGTTTCCGCACCACCATCACAACCTGACGTCACCGCATCGTACCGGACTATGAGATATCAGCTGCACGTACCTCCTGCATCTCCCGCAGAGTGACTTGTGACGACACGACACCTCACCACCATCACCACCAGAACCGCTACGTAGAACGTACCTCCTGCATCTCCCGCAGAATGACTCCGCGCTCGCGGTTCACCGCATCCTCGTTAAAGAGCGAATTCTGCAGAATGTCGCCCAGCAGATCTACAGCAACGGGAATGTCCTTCTGCACCACCTTAGCGTAATACGTCGTCATCTCACGCGACGTGTACGCGTTAAGGTGTCCTCCGGCATTCTCAACCTCCATCTCCAGCTGCTGCACAGACCGCCTCTTAGTCCCCTTAAAGATCATATGCTCCAGAAAATGCGCGGTCCCGTTAGTAGCCTCGCTCTCGTATCGGCTCCCCGCGTCGATCCACACGCCGATTGTAGCCGTCTTAGGCGCGTTCGGATGCAGGCTCGCTTCGCTCGCGACGCGAAGGCCGTTGGATAGGGTCGTGACACGTGTCGCCGGAATAAGCCCGAGGGCCGCGCTGTGATCGACGGTTACGGGGATCGGGGAGTTGTAGCGCGCAAATCGGTCCTCGTCCGCTATCTGCACGGGCGCGGGGGCGGCTTGCGCGGAGAATGCGCGGAACGGCGCGATCGAGCCAGATCTGCGACCGGACGCGGAACGAGCCGCGCGGGACGCGGCGGCTAGTAGCCGGGAAGCCATGGCTGGATACCAAAGGCTAGCGGCTCTAAGCAGATGGAGCGGGTTGAACGGACGGCGGAAGATGAGAGGCGGGGGGTGGAGCGGATTGAGCGGGATGGACGACGACACGTCAGCAGCCCTCGCGAAAGGACACCTGAAGCTACTAATGTACTAAGCTTCCTGGTGACTAGGCGAAAGAACAGGAACTGAGGGGGCGAAGTATATCTTCCGCCAGCGCTGGTGCTTCTTCCCGCCACAGCGCGCAAGGGGAAATCTTCCTCCACTCACCCCATCCCGCAAAGCTTGCGCAGGAGTTTACACTAGTTTATTTTATCAAGGTTTGCATGGGAAAATAAACGGTAAATATAATAGTATGCTCTTGGCATTTAATCCTTAGTAAGAGAACATGGTATAGAGAAGAAAATCATTCATGTCTCACATTCTGTACCTTCATCAGCTTTTCCACCTGACATAATAAATGCTATGCGTTAACATTATGTCTTGATAGTGATCCACAACGTGCTGAATAGAACAAGCGAGCTCGTTGGCATGATTGCACTTCAAATTATAATATTGACAAAGATTACATAAATATTTTATTATCGCAAAGGACACCCCATGTAGCTCAGTAAATTGTATGCTATACATATTCTTAAAGTAAGAACTGAATGATTGACTAGAAATGGAAACCTAGAACAAGTACTAGTTGGTTATACTCCCTAGAAGCATACCTCTGTCTAGCCTATCACTTCTACATAGCTAATATGTATAAGTTGACACACCCCTTAGGCTAGACAAGGGATGAAGCTAAGCAAGAAGCAAACAGCTCAGAGATGCACTACTAGTCCAACCACTGAGGCAGGGGTCTGAAGACCAGTCAGCAAGAATACAAACAAAACTAAAGCAAGCCAGGGCGGCACTACTAGTCCAGCCACTGGAGGTAAGGCCACAAGGCCAGTCTGACAGGCATATATAATAGAGAGTACACAATCAGGATCCTAACAGGTGAGTAGCTACAGGAACAAGACCAAGCTGTACACAGTGCCGCTGATGATCTTTAGGCGCAAGCGCCTTAGTAAAGATATCAGCTGTGTTGGCACCTGAGGCCAAGTGAACTACGCGGGCCTGGCGGCGCCGCTGTAGCTCGCGCATGAGGAAGTACCGCAGCTGGATATGCTTCGCTCTGCCCTCAAGCCGAGGCTCCTGACACAGGAGTATCATGGCCCTGTTGTCAGCGTACAGGACCGGGGCAGAGCTAGGCCGCTCACCTAAGTCTGTGAGCAAGAAGGTCAGCCAGCGGAGCTCCTGTGCCGCCATGGCACCAGCGTAGATCTCAGCCTCACAGCTAGACTGAGCCACAGACGACGAGCGAGTGGATCTCCAAAAGATAGCACCCGAACCAAGGCTAAAATAGCCCTGCGACGACCTGAGCGTCTTAGAGTCGTCTGCCCAAGAAGCGTCTGTGTGCCCTGTAAGGACCACTGGCCTGCGTCCTCCTAGCACTAACCCCATGCCTGATGTACTAGCAAGATAACGCAAAACCCTCTTAGCGGCAGACTAGTGCTGAGGTCGGTGTCTGCCTGTAGCCACAAAGCGAGCTAGGATGCTGAGAGGGTATGCGAGATCTGGGCGAGTGCAAGTCATCAGGTACATCAGGCAACCCACCAGCTCTGCGTAGGGGCCACTGGGCTCTACTGGCTCCTCAGGAACGGGAGCGGAGAGCCCATGGTCTACAGGTAGAGGTGTGGGCTGTGCGGAGGAGAACTGAAGACCGAACCTCTGAAGGACCTGACGCACCAAGTGTGACTGTGTTAGAGTGATGGTGCGTGCTGCTCTGTCCCTAGAGATCTGCAGGCCAAGATAGCGACGCAGCTCTCCAAGGTCAGTGCAGGTGTGTTTCTTCAGAAGCTCGGCCTTCACACAGGCTAGTGCGTCCCTGTCAGCAGTAGCGAAGACCAGATCGTCTACGTAGACAATGATGTAGAACGGAGTCTGGCCGGAACGCACAAACAGCGAGGGGTCAGCAGAGGACGGAAAGAACTGCAGGTCTGCTAACGTGGCCCGCAGCGTGTCGTGCCACTCGCGAGGAGCCTGACGCAGGCCGTAGACTGGACGCCTGAGAAGCCACTGGGTCCCAGGGGGGAAGGTACCAGTGAAGCCCTGTGGTCGGCGCAGGTAGACCTGCTCGTGTAGGCTGCCCTGAAGAAAGGCAGTAGAGAATTCGAGGGAGTGAAGCTCGTAGTCGCGCTGTGCTGCTACGTGTAGCAGCGCCCGAAGAGTGGTCATCTTTGGGGTCGGGGCGAAGGTCTGGAAGAAGTCAACCCCCTCTCGCTGGCTGAAGCCTCTGGCCACGTAGCGCGCCTTGAACACAGGCGTCTCTCCAGGGGGGCGCTTCACCTTGAAGAGCCACCGACCATCAACTACGTTCACTCCAGGCGGGGGAACTGCGTCGACGTAAGTGCCGGTGGACCTCCAAGATGCCATCTCCTGCTCCATGGCAGCTATCCACTGAGAGGCCCAAGGTCCCGAGGTGGCCTCAGCGTAAGTGCGAGGGGTCGGAAGTGCGTAAGTGCGTGGGGGAGACACCGGCGCGCGGTCCGGGGAGGGAAGGCCGAGCAGGCGGAGAGCGGAGACCGGCGGCGACGGCTGCTGAGGCTGCTGCGACAGCTGGGCCGGAACCCTCGGACCGGCAGAGGCAGGACGACCGTCGGCGGAACCCTCAACAGCAGCACCCCCAGAACCAACACCCCCAGAGCAAGAACCCCTTCCAACTCCAGCGGCACCCCCGGGAGCCGCAGGACGAACACCCTCCTCAACGCCAGCACCCCCAGAGGCCAACGGCGGCAGCGGCGGCGGCGGCGACGGCGGCTGTGGCGGTGGCGGTGACTGCGACTGCGACGGCGGCGGCGGCGGCGGCGGCGACGGCGACTGCGGCAGGGAAGGCGGAGACACCGGGGAAGGGGGACGCGGCAGGGACGGGCCGGGGGGACCACCAGAGTCAGCAGACTCCTCAACGGGGACAACCGACGGGCGGGGAGTGACGTGAGAGACACGAGACGGGGCAGGACGAGGCGGGAGAGGAGCAGGGGCTACAGGGGGAGAGGGAGCCAGGAACAGGGGCGGGGCAACTGGGAGACCTCGGTGAGGGAAGCGGCGGTAGAAGGAGACAAACTCGTCAAAGGTGACGTCACGAGAGTGGAGGAAGCGGTGAGACGGCGGGTGGTTAAAAAGCCAGTCAGACGAGTCCAGAGGAAAACCGAGGAAGACACAGGGGACAGTGCGGGCAGTGAGCTTGTCCGTGCCAGAGGCACGAACGTGAGCAAGGCAGCCCCAGACGTGGAACGCAGACGCGTCACCGGGGGACCCGGTCCAAAGGAGGGTCGGCGAAACCTGCGGCCGCTGGGAGCGTGGCCACAAGTTAAGCTGGTGAGCAGCGTAGCGAACAGCGAACGGCCACAGAAAATGGGGGGCATCGGCATGAATCATGGAGGTACGGGCGACCTCCATGACCAAGCCGATGCGGCGCTCAGCAACCCCATTCTGCTGTGGCGAGTCCGGCAAGGTGTACGACTGGGTGATGCCCTCCGCACGACAGAACTGTCCAAGCCGACCAGAGGCGAACTCGCCGCCACGGTCGGAGTGGAGACACAACACGGGGAGACCACAGTGGAGACGCGCAGCCACAACCTACGGGAGAAGAACGTCGGGCACGTCGGCCTTCCGCTCCAGGGGAAACACCGTGGTGTAGCGCGTGTAGTCATCGAAGAGCACAAGGAAGTAGCGCTCACCGCACGGTTCGGGGATGGGGGCAGGGCCCCAAACGTCCAGGTGCAGGGTCTGAAGGGGGGTAGTAGCAGGGTGCAGCGAGGAGGAGTGAAGAGCACGGCGGAGCCGACCCTCGACGCAAGGCGTGCATGGTGGCGCAGTCGAGGGAGGAAGGGCAGGGAGCGACGCGGGGAGACCTAAGACAAGACCGTGCTGCGACATGTGATGCAGACGCGGGAGAGCAGGGTGACCTAAGCGGTGGTGCCAGAGAAGGGACGGGTGAGTGAGGGACTGACACGAGCAAGCTGCAGCGACCTGGGAGGACGCACCAACCGGGGGGGAAGCGGTGTCGAGGGTAAACATCCCACTGGGTCCCGGGGGAACGTCGCAAGGGGGGAACCTGAGACAGCCTCAGAACAGACAGCGAACCGCTCGTGCCCGGGGAATGTGGTGGTGACGCCGAGGTCCTGGAGACACCCGACACCAACCAGGTTCCTCGAGAACGAGGGAACGTGGAGGCCTGTAAGGGAGCCCGAGGGAACTGCTGGACAGGGAAGGGACGTAGAACTGCGAGCGACGACAGGACCCGCAGAGGGGTCAGCGAGAGAGACAACAACAGGCGCAGCAAGCGGCGTGAGCGTGGAACGGTCGCGGAAGAAGCAGGCAGAAGCACCGGAGTCGAGAGTGAAGGACAGCGAAGCAGTGGCGGAGGTCGGGGACGGAGCCGGTGCAGCGACTAGACTAGGCAAGCTAGGCAGTCCTACGCCTGACGCAGCAGGGGAGGCTAAGCTACACAATGGTGCAACACCTAAACTAGAGTACACAGGGTAATAAGATCCAGCAACACTAGAAGCGTCAGAATACAAAGCATGCAAAGCAGCACCTATCTGATCCATGTCTAACTCAAAGATCGGCACGCCCTGGCGGAGCAGGCTGTGCCAGTCGGGGAGGTCCGGGGCCGGGCCAAAGCGACGACGAAAGAGATCGTCGAGGCGGCGGAAACAGCGGGCGGTCGGGTGCGGGCGGTCGGGTGCGGGCGGCGGCACAGAGTGCCGCGAAGAGGCCCGGTCTGAAGCTGGTACTGGCAAGTGACAGCACCGGAGCCGCCGGTAGACGCCAAGCTGCGCGGGCCGCCACCACAGCCAATACCTCCGGAGGTGCCGGGCCAGCCAGGCGGGAGACGGGCCCACGGCTGCGACGACTGCTGCTGGGACGGCGGCTGCGGATGGGGCTGCTCCTGCTGCGGCTGGGACTGCTGCTCCTACCCACCAGTGGTAGTCCCCACAGGCGGACTACCGTCACCACCACCACCACCACCACCACCACCACCTGCGCCACCACCCCTACCTCCCTGGCGACCACGGCCACCGCGGCGCGAGTGCTGCTGCGGGTGGACCGCAGCAGCCGTCTCGGTGAGAGGGGTCGCCGTGGCGACCGCAGCTGAAACGTCAGTGAACGTGCACTGGGAGGGGGCACAGCTGTGAAAGATAGAGACTGCCGGCGCACCGCTCGACTGAGCGATAGTGCGTCGACGATTCTCGATCTCGGTGAGGGTGTCAACAAAGGCGGTGAGGGTGAGGTCACCCGGGTGCTGGCTAAGGAAGTGATCGCGAGCACTAGCGAGGCGGTCTGGCAGGCGCATGGCGATAAAATAGAGCGTCATGCAGAAAGGGGGGGGGAGCGCAGTGAGCTGGGCAGCAGTGCTGGCAGTGCGATAGCGGGTATCTAGGGCACGAAGGTGTGTGGCAAAGTCTGCGAAGGTAGGGAAGGCTGCAAGGTCTGGGAACAGCACCGGGAAGAGCAAGCGGCCAGCAGAAGCAGATGCGGGTGTGGAATAGCGAGCAATAACGGCGTCTAAGTAAGCTTTGGCCGTCTCAACAGTAGCAAAATGCGAGCGCTCAGACACAGGGAGGGCGTGACTAATAGCAACCTGAGCTACTGCATTGCGGGAGTCCCAGACCGCACAGGCAAGCGCAGCAGTAGAGAAGGCCTCACGGTCATCAGAGGAGGGATCAGCAGGGAGGGGAGCAGGGGCAGGGGGGCGGGGGAGCAAGCCATCGATATGGACAACCAAAGATCCTGGCGCTGACCTGTAAGGTGGCGGCGGAGATCGGAGAGCCAGGCGGCGAAGTCAACCGCATGGCCCTCGGCGTCCAGTCGGAGCACGAAGTCAGCCATCGTGCAGGGTCAGCGGCACAGCTCCACAGGAACACAGCGACGCAGGGACACGGCGGCAGCACTCTCCAGCACGGCGGCCGCGAGGCGCCCCAGCACTGGCGAGCAGAGTAGACGAAGCCCGAGGTGGCACGGCAGAACGAGCAGGCACGAAGATGGGCCGGGCGAGCAGTGGGAGAGGCCAGGCAGACGCGGCGGGGCCAAGCAGGCGCGCAGGGGCCAGGCAGGCGTGGCGGGGCCAGGCAGGCGCGGCAGGGCCAGGGAGGCGCGGCGGGGCCAGGCAGGCGCGGCGGGGCCAGGCAGGCGCGGAGGGGCCAGGCAGGTGCGGCGGGGCCAGGCAGGCGCGGATGGGCCAGGCAGGCGCGGCGAGGCCAGGCAGGCGCGGAGGGGCCGGGCAGGCGCGGCGGGGCCAGGCAGGCGCGGCAGGGCCAGGCAGGCGCGGAGGGGCCAGGCAGGCGCGACGGGGCCAGGCAGGCGCGGCGGGGCCAGGGAGGCGCGGCGGGGCCAGGCAGGCGCGGCAGGGCCAGGCAGGCGCGGCGGGGCCAGGCAGGCGCGGCAGGGCCAGGCAGGCGCGGCGGGGCCAGGCAGGCGCGACGGGGCCAGACAGGGCGCGACGGGGCCAGGCAGGGCGCGGCGGGGCCAGGCAGGGCGCGACGGGGCCAGGCGGGCGCGACGGGGCCAGGCAGGGCGCGACGGGGCCTAGCGGGCGCGACGGTGCCAGGCAGGGCGCGACGGTCCCAGGAGAGGCGCGACAGGGCTAGGAGGCGCAACGGGGCCCAGGAGGGGCGCTAGGATGCGCGACGGGGCCTAGGAGGGGCGCGATGGGGCTAGGAGGCGCGACGGGGTTAGGAGGCGCGACGGGGCTAGGAGGCGCGATGGGGCCCCAGGTGGGGGGGGGGGGGGGGGGGCGCAGCGGGGCCTAGCTAGGGTACGGGCGGAAGCGGTAGGTGTGGGATTCTAACCTACGCGTGATACCATGTTAAAGTAAGAACTGAATTGATGACTAGAAGTGGAAACCTAGAACAAATACTAGTTGGTTGTACTCACTAGAAGCATACCTCAGTCTAGCCTATAACTTCTACATAGCTAATATGTATAAGTTGACATATATCCCTTAGTTCATTTATGCCACAACCTTTGTTGTTTGGTTCATGCTCTCAGAAACACAGCCTCTAACCACTGTATTAAAAGAGCTTTTTAAGTGGCCCTTCTGAGGATCCTCCAGGGCGAACCCAGTGGGTCTCTTGTGTTAGGTTATCGAGAATGTGTGACTAAGGAAAAATGTCGAAGGATACAAAACTAGGGTTGTACTTTTCATAATAACGCAATGAACTAGAATGTGTGACACGGGGCAGGCCTCAGCATATCAGGGTACAATACCCTTACGGCCCTTATAATAAGGGTGGGGTAGGTGTTGGACCCTTATTTTAAAAAATGGTTTAGTTTTTTACCCTTATGAAAAAAACTATATCCATACGGGACCCTGTTTTTCCAGAATGGTGGAGTGTAGGGACCCTGATGCGGAAAAGTGTTGTGTAAAATCACCCTTTCACAATCACACATGCGATCCCCCGCTATAATGATTTCTCCCCTTGGCAACCTAAAGATTTCGGCTAAGTCCCCCCAATCCGAGAGTCATTCCTCCTATATCCCCCGCAACCCTAGATTTCAGCTAAGTCCCCCATTGCCAAAAACATTCCTCCCACAGCCCTCTAGCGACCCCGAAAAATTGGTTAAGTCCTGCACTGGCAGAGAAAGAGCTCCTGTAGTACCTTTGCAACCCAGAGGATTCGGCAAAGTCCCCCACTAATAGAGACAATCCTCCCATACACCTCGCAACCCGGAGGATTCGGCTAAGTCCCCCAGTGCCAAGTGTGTTCGAGTCAGACTTGGGGGAATAACTACCTTGAAATTACAGGGTAGCCTGAAACGAAAAGAAAGCCCTGGACGTGATAGGTCACACCTTCTCTTCCCCCCTACCCACTTCGATGAGGAAATGTCGTGCCTACGGAATATCGGCAACTTGTATTTATGTTTTCACGAATTTTTATCTGACCCCTGCCCACATACGACGGAGATTCTCGCCGTCAGTTCCTTCTACTACTGTAATAGTTTACGCTTTTTTATGGCTGCCACTCACCTGAGAAGTCATGCGCACAATTACAAAACATGCCGTCTTGAATGTTTAATTCATGTCGGTAGTGTCGTATCCGCCACTACATTAGTTAAAGAAATTAAAGAACAATAAAAAAAGAACGGGTTCGATTTGGTAGTTCGCGACCACATAACGCACTGGTACTGAACGCATTCACGTAGAAATACGCCATAGCCCATGACCACAGAAATCATAACAGCAAAATTACCGAGGTGCGGCATTCCCTCCACTTCAGCGCTAACAAACAAAACTCTTGGCGGACCCTGTCGAGTGAAGCCTAAGGCACGTCGTCACATCAGATCAACATGTCAGTCGTCTGATCACGCGAGATCCTGTAACTACAGTGAAGTGTAAGGCTGTGCTGAAGTTATACCCTTATGTGAAAAAGAACATATATTTAGGACCCTTATATTACAAAGTAGCTTAAAAATATACCCTTACAGAAAAAGTGGCAGCAAGCGAGTACCCTTACAAGAAAGAGTACTTCTAATCCTATCCAAAGGCCTGATACGGGGTGGTTTTGTCCTAAGGTATTGTACTCTCTATGAACATGCACTTATCTAGGCTATAACATATACAAATATATGTTACAACACACCCCCTAGGCTAGACAAGGAGCAACGACTAGCAAAATACACACAAATCAGGGTGGCACTACTAGTCCAACCTCTGAGGCAAGGGTCTCAAGACCAGTCAGCAAGAGTACACAGGAAACAAGAGTAACCCAGGGCAGCACTACTAGTCCAGCCACTGGAACAGGAGCCACAAAGCCTGTCAATGCAATATAAGATATAGTACACAATAAAGGTCCTAGCAAGTGAGAAGCTATAGGAACTAGACCAAGCTGTACACAGTGCCGCTGATGACCGTTAGGCGCAAGTGCCTTTGTAAAGATATCAGCTCTGTTGGCACCGGAGGCCAAGTGAACTACGCGGGCCTGGCGGCGCTGCTGTAGCTCGCGCAGAAGGAAGTACCGTAGCTGGATGTGCTTCGTTCTGCCCTCCAGTCGAGGCTCCTGACACAGGACGATTATGGGCCTGTTTTCAGCATACAGGACCGGGGCAGAGCTAGGCCGCTCACCTAAGTCTGTGAGCAAGAAGGTCAGCCAGCGGAGCTCCTGTGCCGCCATGGCATCAGCGTAGATCTCAGCCTTACAGCTAGACTAGGGAACAGACGACGAGCGGGTGCACCTCCACGACATGGCGCCTGCAACAAGGCTAAATCAGTAGCCCTGGGAGGACCTGAGCGTCTCAGCGTCGTCTGCCCACGAAGCGTCTGTGTGCCCTGTAAGGACCACTGCCTTGCGTTCTCCTAGCACTAGCCCCATGCCCGATGTACTTGCTAGATAATGCAGAACCCTATTAGCGGCCGACCAGTGGTGTGGTCGGTGTCTTCCTGTCGCAACAAAGCGAGCCAGTATGCTGAGAGTGTATGCGAGATCTGGACGAGTGCAAGTCATAAGGTACATGAGGCAACCCACCAGCTCTGCGTAAGGACCTCTAGGCTCTACAGACTCCTCAAAGACTAGAGCCGAGAGCCTGTGATCTACTGGCAGACGTGTGGACTGTGCTGAGGAGAACTGAAAACCGAACCTGTGAAGGACCTCACGCACCAAGTGTGACTGTGTAAGAGTGATGGTGCGCGCTGCTCTTCCCTGGAGATCTGCAGGCCAAGGTAGCGGCACAGCTCTCCTAGGTCAGTGCAGGTGTGTTTCCTTAACAGCTCAGCCTTCACGGAAGCCAGTGTGTCTCTGTCTGCAGTAGCGAAAACCATCTCGTCTACGTAGACAAGGATGTAGAACGGGGTCTGGCCAAAACGAACGAAGAGCGAGGGGTCTGCAGACGACGGAAAGAACTGCAGGTTAGCTAACGTAGCATGCAGCGTGTCGTGCCATTCACGGGGTGCCTGCTGTAAACCGAGCACCGAAGAAGCCACTCGGTACCAACGGCAATGGTGTCCGTGAAGCCAGGCGGACGGCGCAGGTAGAACTGCTCGTGCAGACTACCTTGGAGAAACGCTGTGGAGAAGTCGAGGGAGTGCAGCTCGTATTCACACTGTGCTGCTACGTGTAGCAGCGCCCGAAGAGTGGTCATCTTCGGGGTCGGGGCGAAGGTAAGAAAGCATTCAACATCCTCGCGCTGACTGAAGCCTCTAGCAACGTACCGCGCCTTGAACATCGGCGGCTCTCCAGGAGGGCGCTTCACCTTGAAGAGCCACCAGCCATCGACTACATTCACCCCAGGTGGGGGAACTGCGTCGACGTAGGTGCCGGTGGATCTCCAAGATGCCATCTCCGCGTCCATGGCAGCTATCCACTGAGAGGCACAGGGTCTAAAGGTCGCCTCAGCATGAGTGCGGGGGGTCGGGATGACATGGGCGTCTGGGTCACCCTTAGGGACTAGCAGCATGGAGCGGAGATGGGGAGTGGCCTCGGACAAGAAAGCGAGCTCGTATTGACTGTCCTCTAGAACGTCACTGCCAAGGAGAGGTGCACCCCTAACGGACGGTGGACGTGCAGGGTTAGAAACCAGAGCAGTGACGTAGTCTACGCGGCGGGTAGAGGCAAAGTCAGCGACGGCAGCGATAAGAGAGTCAAGGCTGGGGACAGGAATGGACGGGTCAGTAACAAGAGGAGCGAGAACGCGAGGGACAAGCGGATTAGCGGCACGGAGGAAGTCAGAGAGAGGAGGAAAGGAGACAACAAGCGATGACTGAGGAGGCGACGGTAGAAGGGGAGCACGAGATGCGTGAGAATGGAGCAACACAGGGTGAGAGCGCTTAACAGGAGAGAGAGGACAAGCATGAGAGGCACGGTGAGACCACCTGCGGGAAGGGGGGGTCGGGTCTGGAGACAAGGGAGGAGACATAGGAGGCGAACGAGGGGGGAAACGAGCTGGGGACGAGTTCGAAGAAGGAAACACAGGGCCGTAGATAGGCGGGAGAGGCGGCGGCGGGGGAGACACAGGCGGGCGGTCGCGGGAAGGAAGACCGAGGAGGCGAAGGGCGGACACCGGCGGTGACTGCTGCTGCTGCTACTCTTCGCCGACACAAGAACCTTCAGCTGGACCACGGTTACCTCCGGGACGCTCCATGCCAACTCCCCTAGAACGAGAAACCTCTCCAGCATGTGTGCCATGCCCAGGACTGCCAGGACAAGCCACGACAGTACCCCCAGGACGAGCACCCCTAGAACAAGCACCCCCAAAACCAGCACCCTCCTCAACGCCCGCACCCCCATAGCTCTTGAACCCCTGCGGCGGCGGCGAATGCTACTGCAGCGGCGGCGACGGCGGCTGTTGCTGCGGCTGCGACGGCGGCCGCTGTTGTGGCGACGATGGCAACTGCGGCTGCGGTGGCAGAGGAGGAGCAACCAGGGTGGAGACATGCGGCGAATCTGGAGCCGCAGGGCCCCCAGAGTCAGCCAACTCCTCCACCGGGACGACCGACGGGAGGGGAGTGACGTGTGACACACCAGGCGGGGCAGGACAGAGAGGGAGAGGAGTAGGGGCTACCGGAGGAGTGGGGACCAGGAACAGTGGCAGGGCAACCGGGAGACCTCGGTGAGGAAAGCGGGTGTAGAAGAAGACAGACTCGACAAAAGTGACGTCGCGAGAGTAAAAGAAACGGTGAGACGGCGGGTGGTAAAAGTGTCAGTCAAACGCGTCTAGGGGGAAGCCAGGGAATAACGCAATGAACTAGAATGTGTGATACAGAGTGGTTTTGTCCTAAGGTGTTGTACTCTCTATGAGAATGCACCTATCCTTCTATAACATATACAAATATATGTTAACAGTACTCGTTAAGAACTAAACTAGCTAGGCTATAAACAAATATGACCTAGCTAATCTATGTAAATATATTTGTTGACATCTTGACACCCCCCCTCGCTGGGGTAAGCGGAGCACTCGGCACTTCTGTAGGGCACTTCATTGGGATTCAAACCCAACCCCCACGGCCTCCACTACGACCACTAACCCCAGGGCCCGCCAACCCCCACGGCAGCTGCAGCTGTTGCTGTTGCGGCTGCTGTGCCGTCCCCGACTCCGACTGACCACCCTCTCTCTCTGCACCCGCACCCCCTCCACTCGTTGCTGCCGACCCCCCACGACCCTTGCCCCCCTTGCGCTTGCCCCTTCTGCCAGAGGACCAGCCAGGGGCAGAGGCAGCCGCTGTAGTCTCGACTACCGAGGCTGAGGCAGGAGGGACAGTCACCGAGGAAGGACAACTGCCCTGAAAGATAGGGACTGCAGGTGCACTACTGGAACCAGGGATGGCGCGGAGGCGGTCCTCTACCTCGGTCAAGAAGGTAGAGAAGAGATAAAGGGTGAGCTCAGAGAAGGGACAAGTGGGGAGCGCGTCGCGGGCAGAGGCAAGGCGGTCAGGGAGGCGGGTGACGAGGAAGTAGATAGTGGTAAGAGGGGGGGTGAGGCAAGCGCCAGCTGGGCCTCAGGACAGGCCACACGCTAGCGGGGCTCGAGGGAGCGCATGTGCTCGACTAAGTCTGCTACAGTGGTGAAGGACGTCAGGTCGGGGTGAAAGAAAGAGAGGAGGAGATGACCAAGAGTGTCAGACGACGAGGTGGAGTACCTAGCGAGGATAGCTAGCAAGAGGGCGTGGGCTGACGCAGCACCCACAAAGTGGGAGTGCTCATCAACCGGCAGGCACCTAAGGATGGCGACATGAGCAATGGCGCCGTGGGACGCCCAGACAAAGTAGGCGGAACGAGCAGCAGCATGCACAACCTGCTGCGCAGATGTCGCGTCAGCAGGAAGAGCGCCCAGGCGGGGGACAGCAGAGAGCTCACCAGTGACATGGGCGTCCAGGGACCCGTCGTCGACGCGCTGAACTGTGAGCTGCAGGAGAACTGCCTCCTGCCAGGCGGCAAAACCGACCGCCCGCCCCTCCCCATCCAGGCGCAGAACGAAGACACTGGGCGACGCCATGCTAGCGGCTGTGGTGGCAGCTGCGGCCATGACGACGGGGGCGGCACAAGCAGGGACAGCGGCGGCAGCTGCTACAAGGGCTCCAGGAACAGGTGCAATGGATGGGGAGCTGTACAGGAGCATATTGCATGATGAGCTTGCTCAAACCATCGATTTCTATAATCTAACCCCCTCGGATGTAATCTTCCAGCATGAAAACGACCCCAAGCACAAGAGCCGCCTTGTGCAAGCTTGGCTGCCTGATCAGCCGTATGCAGTCCTCAAGTGGCCTTCCTCCTCCCCTGATCTCAACCCCATAGAGCACATGTGGGCACACCTAAAAAGGGAGCTTGCCAAGTATGAGCTCCCCCCAACAGGGATGCTCCAGACTTGGGAGCAGGTGCAAGAGACATGGGATGGGATTGGGGCGGATGTGTGCAGGGGCCTCATCAACAGTTTGCCTAGGAGGGTGAAGGCAGTGGTTAGGGCTAAGGGGAGGTGGACTAGGTACTGATTTTGGATTGATAAAATCTTTCTTTAAATCTGGCCAAAACTGTCCGAATACTACTTCGTGAATGTGGTTGTTGGTTTTGCATAATAAACATGCCCTTTCAGGCTGCATGATATCTGCTCTTCTTGTTCAGGAGGCATTCTCCTAGTATATTAAAGCCACATGTTTTTAAGACTCTGTATAAAAAATACACACGCATTTTAACCTCTCAAAGGGTCAAGATATGGACAGTTTCTTCCGTCACTGTAAATAAATATATTTGTTGACATATTGACACACCCCCCTCGCTGGGGTAAGCGGAGCACTAAGCACTCCTGCAGTGCACTAATTGAAATTCGAACCCAAGACCTCTGGCTCAAGTACCATCTCAGAAACACAGCCTCTAACCATTGTGCTAAAAGGGCTTACTAAATGGCGGGTCAGCGCACCTGTAGCCCCCTAAGCATAGCAGACCGTGGCTCTTCCAAGGATCTTCTAGGGCAACCTCCGTGGGTCTCTTGACACATACAAGTAGCTTCACACTATCCTTCTCCTCTTCAGTACAATCTCCATTCCCTACCTCGAAGCACTCCCAACAATGGCATTTTTATGCAGCTATTTGCGGCCCCGCACAAGTGCTGGTGGAAGCTGCTGCTCCAGATTGCAGCCTGGAGCTTGAACCCAAGACTGCCAGTAGCCTGGAGCCTGAAACCTCTTACCCCGAAGCTCGAGTTTTGGAAAGTGTCAGCATAACACCATATCTCAACTTGGCATCTTAGCATTCTGGCTTGAAACCTGGCCTAGCAATAAATACCGGTACCCCAACGCACTGAGAATCAAAACTCGGCGCAAGAAGTGCTCAAAGATGGGCAGAACCCAGTTTAGGAGACTCATAAGACGGTTCAGGAGACTGGGAAGTCGGTTTAGCCTGATGTTTGCTAATGTTTGTTTGCACAATCTTTCATTGCACATAGGCATATTCGCTTGCGTGCTTCTGCACTACGAGCACGCATGTACTTGATTGATGCAGGTAGTTGTATGATCATTTATAAGTAATATAGTAGTTAAAAGTTTATACGGTACATTGGCTCCGACTGCGCGAATGAAGTGAATGAGAATAGTTAAATACTGCAAATAGCAGACCATCAAATCAAACCAATCCAGTATGATAAAAGTGTCAAGATACACACTGGGATTGCCCTTGATCCTCGGGAAAGGGTCACAGGTGCAGAGCCTGGGAGGTTATAAGCGCACTTACACGCTACTTAAAACCACAGGCTAGAATAGCACACCTACGGAGCTCTTGAAAAAATGTTTTGTTTAGGGGCAGACCTATTGGTACGTTTTATATTACAAAATGGTTAGGGGACCCGAAATCGTATGTAATGCGAAGTAGCATTGCTATGTTATTGGTGCGCGATAGCAAAAACCACTACCAAAAACTGATCGATCTAGGTGTTTTTTGAGATCGACACTGATCAATCAGCGTGGCCTAAAACGAATCTGAGGGCCTGGTGGTTAGTACCGAGTTCTGATAAAAAGGACTCCTAAAGGTGACCTCAAGTAACAAGTCTGTTGGAAATGATAAAAAGACTTCAAACGCATTTGTGCTGTAACAATACGCGAAGACCACAACATTGAGGACCGATGAGTCAAATCCTACTACAGTACTTTGGACGGTTGACACAGGTTGACGACACCTCTCAGAGGTTACGAAAGGGCAACGGTCGCAGACCGTTGACCTCGCAACTCAACAGTCAGAAGTGCAAGAGTCAAGTCAGCGCGTCAACAAGGACAAATATGTCAAATTATATATTATATGTATATATATATTTGTGTAGGCTTGGTAGGTGTGATGTGTGCTACTTTGTGGATCTTATTGTAGAGGTTACACCACCATTTCTTGTACCTCTCTCTCTTGCCTAGTCAACCACTCATTTCTCTCGCCAACTTCTCTCCTATCTCACTACCTAGCTAAACCTCTCGACATTTCTCATGGCTACCTAGCTCCTTAGCTGTTTCAACATGGTAGCAGAGCAGGTTCGTCCTGCTGGACCTTCTTCTCTCGCTTCCGCCACGCACTCCTCCTCTCACTCTCGCGCCGCCATGGCGGCCTTGTCGTGCTGCTGTGGCGGTATCTTCGTGCCGCCGCCGCGTCGTGCTGCCGTGGTGGAGTCGTCGTGCCGCCGGCCTCATCGTGTTGCTGTGACTGTCATAAAGTCACCAGTCCTAACCACTGGGACAAGAAGGGATGTCCTCAGGAGAGCTAGGCTTCATATATCTACCTTCCCCAGGGAAAGCCTCCCTAGTACCCTCCCTAGAGAGAGAAAAGGTTCGACAGGGCTATCCCAGTGCCACGATACACCCCCCCACTGGGATAGCGTGTACACCAGGAATTGAACCCTGGATCGCTTTGATACCATGTCATAAAGCCACCAGTCCTAACGATTGGGACAAGAAGGGATGTCCTCGAGAGAGCTAGCCTCCAAATATCTACCTTCCCCAGGGAAAGCCTCCCTAGTACTCCCTAGAGAGAGAAGAGGTTCGACAGGCCTATCCCATTGCCACGACAGTGGCGGCATTGTTGTGCCGCCGGCCACGTCGTGCTGCCACGACGGTCTCTGTGCACTGCCGTGGCAGCCGCGACGCGCTGCTGTGGCGTCGACGTCATGCCATGGCGGTTGGGTGATCTTCATGGCTGGGTGCTCCAGCGCACGAGCGGCAGAAAGCCGCGCACCGTTTTAAGCGCCAGCCAGCTCGCCCGCACGCCAGCCATGGCGCCTCGCTGCAGATTCGCCCCCCCCCCCCCTTCCCTTGCATCTCCCCCTTTTCCAGCAGCAGCTGATGCCTTCATACCCGGTCGTCGCCGGGTCGAACCACGCCACCGGGTGCTGCGAGCTTCGCAGTCGCCGCCACCGTCGTCGAAGCCGCTGCCGCCACCGCCGCCACCGCTGTCGTCATCGTAGAAGCCGCCGCTGACGAGGTGTCACCGCTTCGCACGTGGGGTAGAAGCCCCACCTGCTGCAGGACATGGGGGTGCACGAGCTTGGGGGTGTTGCTTGTTGGGTGGGCTTGCAACTACCAAGACTAAGGGGTGTGTCAAATTATATATATTATATATATATTTGTGTAGGCTTGGTAGGTGTGCTGTGTGCTACTTTGTGGATCTTACTGTAGAGGGTACAACACCCTTTCTTGTACCTCTCTCTCTTGCCTAGTCAACCACTCCTTTCTCTCGCCAACTTCTCTCCTATCTCACTACCTAGCTAAACCTCTCGACATTTCTCATGGCTACCTAGCTCCTTAGTTGTTTCAACAAAATAACCGTCCCGGTATTACAGTACGGGTGGTTACCCGAGTCGCCCTTGTCGAGTCGTAAAGGGAATGTACCCCTCAAGTGCATAATCACTTAAACTCTTCATATTCTCTTGTATTGTTATATAAACTCTTGTATGGTATCCCTTTGCTATAATCAATCACTTGTCCTCACATACCAGTATAAGGGTTCAACAAGACTTCCTCTGTGCTATCAAGCACTCTGATTACAAGGACTTCGTTATTTGAAAAGATCCTAGGGCTATTACCAGCCCAACGAAGGCATACGATAACAATTTTCAGATGATGTTGTTATGAAAGCTAGGTAGCTAGGAACGGTAGGAGGCCATGAAATGGCGTGAGGGTTTAGCTAGGAGAGGAAGTTGACGAGAGAAAAGGCGTCGAGATTAGAAGAGAGAGGGATACAAGGAAGGAGTTGTACCCTCTACAGTAGGTTTCAGTAACACCTACCTAGCCTACATTTATGTATAATTTAACACACCCCCTAGGCTTGGTAGTAGAAGAACCCACACACACCCACACCCCCTAACCTAGCACCCCCATTCCCAGCAGCAGCCACGACTACTCCGGCATGGCCAACCCCACGGCCCGTGAGATGGCAACGGCGGCAGTGGCGGCAGTGACGACAGCGGCGGCGGCGGCAGCGTGCGGCGGCAACAGGCCAGCGGCGGCGGCTTCGACGGCAGCTGCGACGGCAGCGGCGCCCGCCCTCTCGACGACGTGGCCAAGCTCCGCAACGATGGGGAAGACCCTCCCTCCAGGCGTTGGCTGTGGCAAGGAGGAGGGGACGCAGGGGAAGGAGGGGGGGGGCGGGGTGTGGTCCAGCATCACGCCCGTGGCTGGCGTGCGAGCGGCAGGTCTAGCGGCGCCACAGGCGTCGCGCGGCCGGCTGCAGCCCGACGACACCGCCACGTCATCATTACGACGCCGCCACAGCGCGGCGTCGATGCTGCGGCGGTACGTCGACGCTGCGACGGCAGCACGACGGCGCCGTCACGCCACCACGGCTTGACGTCGGTGATGCCGCCACGGCTGGATGTCGACGCCACGACAGCGCGACGCCACGGCAGTGCGTCGAGACGGCCGTGGCAGCACGACGCGGCCGGCGGCACGACGACGCCCACACAGCAGCATGACGCGGCCGCCATGGCAGCGCGAGAGGGAGAGGAGGAGTGCGCGGCGGAAGCGTGGGGAGCATGCCCGGGAAGGGCAACCTGCTCTGTTATTATGTTACGAAAGCTATATAGCTAGGAACGGTAGGAGGCCATGAAATGGCGTGAGGGTTTAGCTAGGAGAGGAAGTTGACAAAAGAAAAGGCGTCGAGATAAGAAGAGAGAGGGATACCCTCTACAGTAAGTTTCAGTAACACCTACCTGTTAGAATAGAAGAATGAAACTAGAAGGAGTGAGTACAGGGGTATATAGGCTAGTGTGTTGTACCCTCTAAGGCACAAACCTATGTTGTCTATACTAACATACTAAGATATGTTTGACACACCCCCTAGACTATATAGGGGCAGTGCCTAACACGAGAACAAGCAGCTCATGGCAGCATTACTAGTCAAGCCTCTGAGGCAAGGGTCTAAAGACCAGTCAAAGGGAGTACAGACAAAACAAGAGCAAGACCAGGGCAGCACTACTAGTCCAGCCACTGGAAGAGGCCACAAGGCCAGTCTGGGTAATATATACACTGGCGGAAAGAATTGTCCACATGTTTTGCAATTTTTTGAATTTCGACCGTTAAAGGGCATGTGTACATTAAGCCTTAATTTGAGGCCTTACCCACTATATGCAGGCCAATCTAGGGACACAAAACAATGCTTCACATTTGATGAAACTACTATCGTTAACAGTAAAAAGCAGACATAACCAATCACGGTGCATCCGGACAAATAGTTCCAGGCGGAAGCAGCAACTTAAACAACCCTTAAACTAGTACCTGGTCCACCGCCCTTTAGCCTTAATCACTGCCTTCACCCTCCTGGGCATGCTGTCGATCAAATTGGTGTACACCTCGGATGGGATCTTCTCCCACTCCTCTTGTACACGCTCCCACAGGTCCACCATACTAGTGGGAGGTTTCTCATGCTTAGCCAGCTCCCTTTTAAGATGAGCCCAAAGATGCTCAATGGGGTTCAAATCGGGACTTCCTGCCGGCCACTCCAGGACCCCAAACTCCTGCTCCTGAAGCCACTGCTGCACCACACGAGACTTATGCTTGGGGTCGTTATCATGCTGAAAGATCACATCCGAGGGGGTTAGCGTGTAAAAGTTGGTGGTATTCTTCAGCTCGTCTTGCAAAATGCTCAGATACAGTGGCTCGTCCATCCAACCATTGATTTTGCACATGAAACCCGCTCCCTCAAACGTCATACATCCCCAAATCATCAAGCCGCCGCCCCCGTGTTTGACGGTTTGCTTGATCTGGTGCTGTTGGAGAGTCGTACCTTCACGAACCCAGGCGTACGCGTGGCCGTCAGAGCAGAACCTACTGATCCTCGTCTCATCTGACCAGATCACCCGTCTCCAATCCTCTATGGTCCAATCAGCGTGGGCCCGTGCAAACTCGAGCCTACCGCGGATATTTTTTTTGGAGAGTCGCGGCTTCTTAGGCTGCTGGACTGCGACCAGGCCGCTGGATTTGAGCGCATTACGCACCGTCCTAGGATGCACCGTAATGCCGTGCTGGGATTCGACGATCTGGGCTGCATGCCTCGAGGTTTTCGCCTCGCCACTAGTAATTGCCCTAACGATCCCACGATGAATTCTATTCGTGATTACGTGTGGACGACCAGCAGTGGGCATTGAAGGACGCACATCCTCGTGACTAGTCTCAGAAATTGCCTTGAGTCCAACATCGTGTACTGTGCTTTTCCCTACGCAACCTCCTTCACGATTCGCCTCGTGCTGTACCCCCTACGCAATAGAGTTATGATCCGGGCGCGACGAGCCTCATCTATCGGTCTCATCTTGGCCTAGTCGAAGCCTCGGGTATAAACTCTATCCTGACTTATCGAAGATCGCGGTAGGAACTATGGAGAGAATGCGGTACTCGAAAACGGATCTAGTCCACTGCTTGGCCAAAACTGTCCGGATGCACTCACGCGATTGAAATCTTGTCCACGCTATTGTTGCGACCCCTTCAAATTGCAAAGGTGTTACCCTAATGCAACTTGCACTTGTTACTTACAACACAGCTTCGAAGATTCAGCGATACCTCGGTTGAAAGCATTCAAATCATTATTTGAACCTAAAATTGGAATTTATCCGGGCAATACTTTCCGCCAGTGTAGATATAAAGGTCTGTACACAATCAAGGCCCTAGCAGATGAGAGGCTACAGGAACAAGACCAACCTGTACACAGTGCCGCTGATGATCTTTAGGCGCAAGCGCCTTCGTAAAGATATCAGCTGTGTTGGCACCGGAGGCCAAGTGTACTACGCGGGCGTGGCGACGCTGCTGCAGCTCGCGCAGGAGGAAGTACCGCAACTGGATGTGCTTCGCTCTGCCCTCAAGTCGAGGCTCCTGACACAAGAGGATCATGGCCCTGTTGTCAGCGTACAGGACCGGGGAAGAGCTAGGTCGCTCACCTAAGTCAGTGAGCAAGAAGGTCAGCCAGCGGAGCTCTTGTGCCGCCATGGCACCAGCGTAGATCTCAGCCTCGCAGCTAAACTGGGCAACAGACGAGGAGCAGGTACCTCTCCACGAAAGAGCACCTGAACAAGGGCTAAAACAATAGCCCTGAGAGGACCTGAGAGTCTCTCCGTCGTCTGCCAAAGAAGCGTCTGTGTGCCCAGTAAGGACCACTGGCCTGCGACCTCCCAGCACTAACCCCATGCCCGATGTACTTGCAAGATAACGCAAGACCCTCTTAGCGGCAGACCAGTGCTATGGTCGGTGTCTGCCTGTGGCAACAAAATGACCCAGGATGCTGAGAGGGTATGCGAGATCTGGGCAAGTGCAAGTCATCAGGTACATGAGGCAACCCACCAGCTCCGCGTAAGGACCAGTGGGCTCTGCTGACTCCTCAGGAACAGGAGCTGAGAGCCAGTGGTCTACCAGCAAAGGTGTGGGCTGTGCAGAGGAAAACTGAAGACTGAATCGCTGAAGGACCTGACGCACCAAGTGTGACTGGGTAAGAGTGATGGTGCTCGCTGCTCTATCCTTGGAGATCTGGAGGCCAAGGTAGTGGCGCACCTCTCCTAGGTCAGTGCAGCTGTGTCTCTTCAGCAGCTCTGCCTTCACGAAGGCCATTGCGTCCCTGTCAGGAGTAGCGAAGACCAGGTCGTCTACGTAAACAAGGATGTAGAACGGGATCTGGCCAGCACGAACGAAGAGCAAAGGGTCTGCAGAGGACGGGAAGAGTTGCAGGTCAAGAAGGGTAGCACTCAGCCCTGAAGAAACGCAGTGGAGAAGTCGAGGGAGTGTAACTCGTAGTCACGCTGTACTGCTACGTGTAGCAGCGCCCGAAGAGTAGTCATCTTCGGGGTCGGGGCGAAGGTCTGGAAGAAGTCCACCCCCTCATGCGGACTGAAGCCTCCAGCCACGTAGTGCGCCTTGAACACAGGCTGCTCTCCTAGGGGGCGCTTCACCTTGAAGAGCCAGCGGCCATCGACTACGTTCACCCCAGGTGGGGGAGCTGCGTCGACGTAGGTGCCGGTGGATCTCCAAGATGCCATCTCCTGCTCCATGGCAGCTATCCACTGAGAGGCCCAGGGTCCCGAGGTCACCTCAGCATAGGTGCGAGGGGTCGGGATGTCAAACGCGACTGAGTCACCCTCAGGGACTAGCAGCATGGAACAGAGATGGGGAGCAGCCTCAGACATGAAAGCAAGCTCGTACTGCTAGTCCTCTCGGACGTCACTGCCGAGGGCAGGAGCACCTCCGATGGTCGGAGGACAGGCAGGGTGAGAGACCAGAGAGGTGGCGTAGTCAAGGCGGTGGGTAGAGGCGAAGTCAGCGACAGCAATGACAATAGTGTCAAGACACGAAACAAGAACAGACGGGTTGGTAACGAGGGAGGCAAGGACCCGAGGAACAAGAGGACGAGCGACACGAAGGTAGTCAGCCTGAGGGGGAGGCGCGACAACAAGAGAGGACAGAAGAGGCGACGGCAGGAGGGGAGGACGAGACACGTGGGAACAAAGCAATGTAGGGTGAGAACGGGGAACAGGGGATACATGACAAGCCCGAGAGGGATGACGAGACCAAACGTGCGACGGAGGCGTCGGGTCAGGAGACAGAGGAGTAGACACAGGAGGGGAACGAGGGGGAAGGCGAGCCGGAGACGAGTTTGGAGGAAGGAACACATGGCCAAAAATAGGAAGAGGAGGAGACTGTAGGAGAGGGACAGACGCGCGGTCAGGGGAGGGAAGACCGAGCAGGCGGAGGGCGGACACCGGCGGCGACTGCTGCTGTGACGATAGCACAATGCCAGCACATGGACCGCCAGCTGCTCCACGGCTACCACTAGAACACTCCACTATAGCACCCCAAGAACTAGAAGCTCGCTCAGCACCAACACCACCCCCAGGCTCGCCGGGACAAGCCACGACAGGAGCCCCAGGACGAGCACCCGCCTCAACACCACCAGCCCCAGAAGGCACGAACGGCGGCTGCGGCGGCAACAACGGTGGCCGCTGTTGCAGTGGTGACGACGACGGCTGCAGCTGCGACGGCGGCGGTGACAACGGCTGTGGCTGCAACGGCTGCGGCTGCGATGTAGGACCACCTGAGTCAGCAGACTCCTCAACCGGGACAACCGACGGGAGGGGGGTAACGCGAGACCCCGGACGGGGCAGGGCGAGGAGGACGGGGGGCAAGGGCAACCAGGGGGGGGGGGCACCAGGAACAGGGGGGGAGGAACTGGGGGACCACGGTGGGGAAAGCGGTGGTAGAAGGAGGCGGATCCGTCAAAGGTGACATCGCAAGAGTAAAACAAACGGTGGGACTGGGGATGGTAGAAGTGCCAGTCAGACGAGTTTAGGGGGAAACCTAAGAAGACACAGGGGAGTGTGCGGGCAGTGAGCTTGTCCATGCCAGAGGCACGGACGTGGGCAAGGCAGCCCCAGACGTGGAACGCAGACGCGTCACCAGGAGACCCGGTCCAAAGAAGGGTGCGGCCACAGGTTAAGCTGGTGAGCGACGTAGCGAACGGCGAACGGCCACAAAAAATGAGGTGCACCGTCATGGATCATGGAGGTGCGAGCCACCTCCATGACCAGACCGATGCGTCGCTCAGCGACCCCATTCTGCTACGGGGAGTCTGGCAAGGTGAACGTCTGGGTGATGCCCTCCGCACGACAGAAAAGACCAAGGGAACCTGAGGCGAACTTGCCACCGTGGTCAGAGTGGAGACGCAACACAGGGAGACCGCGGTGCACACGCTGAGAGACAAGCCACGGGATAAGAGCATCAGGCATGTCGGCCTTCCGCTCTAAGGGAAACACGGTGGTGTAACGAGTGTAGTCGTCAACAAGGACGAGGAAGTAATGCTCACGACGCGGCCCATGGACAGGGGCAGGGCCCCAGATATCCATGTGTAAGGTTTGCAAGGGTGCAGTGGTGGGGGTGAACGAGGAGGAGTGAGGGGTACGGCGGAGCCGGCCCTTGACGCAGGGGGTGCACGGTGGTGTGGGTGAGGAGGGGAGCGCGGATAACGACCCAGGAGACCTAAGACAAGACCGTGCTGCGACATGTGACGAAGACGAGGGAGGGCAGGGTGACCTAGACGGTGGTGCCACAGGAGTGTCGGGTGAGTAAGGGACCGACACGAACAAGCCGCAGTTACCTAGGGAGAAACAACCACCTGGGGAGACGTCCCAACCGGGGGGGACGCGGTGCCCAGGGTGAATAGGCCAGGCACCGGGTCCCGGTGGAACGTGGTGAGCAGGGCACATGAGACGGCCTCGGTACAGACAGCCAAGGTCTTGGAGGCAGCCGACACCAACTAGGTTCCTACAGAACAAGGGGATGAGCAGGCTTGTAAGTGAGCCCAAAGGAGCCACCGGACAGGGAAGGGTAGTGGAGCTACGAGCTACAACCGGGGCTGAGGAAGGGTCAAATAGGTAGACTGCGGTGGGAGAAGCAAGCGGCATGAGAGTAGTGGAGTCCCGGAAGAAGCACTGGGAAGCGCTGGAGTCCAGAATGAAGGAAAGCGCAGCAGAGGCAAGAGGGGTCGAGGAAGCGACAGAGGAGCCTAGACTAAACAAAGCAGGAGATCCTACGCCTGACGCAGCAGGGGAGTCTAAACTAGGCACTCCTACACAAGGCAGCACGAGGTAAACGGAATCAATCACACTAGAGTCATCGACATACAGAACATACAGCGCGGAGCTAATCTCATCCATGTCCATATCAAAGACTTGAACACCCCGACGAAGCAATTTGAGCCAGTCGGGGAGGTCGGGCGCCGGGCCGAAGCGAAGTCGAAACAGGTCGTCAAGGCGACTGAAACAGCGAGTGATGGTGTGACTGGTCTTACCGCACACGAGGCCACGGCGAGGACCGGTCTGAATCTAGTACTGGCAGCGCCCGTCGCCACGCCGCACGCACGACCACTGCGACCGCCACCACCACCAACGCCGGGCCACCCAGGCGGGAGACGACCAACCTGCCGCTGCGGCTGCTGTTGCTGCTGCTGCTGCGACTGCTGCTGTTGCTGCTGCTGGGACGGCTGCTGGTCGAGGGAGGGGACCTGCTGCTGCTCGGCGGTGCTAGGCCCAGGGCCCTCGTCAGCACCCCCAGGGGGCAACCCGGCTCCACCACCTCCTCCACCCCAACCACCACCACCGCGCCCAGCCTTGGGGCGGCGGCCCTTTCCAGGACGGGCCTGCACTGCAGCGGCCGTCTGAGCCACTGTGGCAGAGCCGTCAGAGAAAGTGCGCTGAGCGGGCGCACAGCCCTGAAAGATAGAGACCGGCACGGTACCGCTGGACAGAGCGATAGAGCGCTGGCGGGTCTCTATGGCAGATAGGGTGTCGACAAACTCAGTGAGAGTGAGCTCTACGTGGTGGAGACTAAGAAAGTGATCGCGTGCAGTGGCAAGGCGGTCAGGGAGGCGGGTGGCCAGCAGGTAGAGGGCATGCCTAAGGGGGGGCGGAAACACAGAGAGCTGGGCCTCAGTGCAGGCCGAGCGCCAGGTCGAGTCTAGCGTGTGCAGGTGGGCGGCTAGGTCAGCGACAGTGGGGAAAGACGCGAGATCAGGGAAAAGCAGGGGCAAGATCAGGCGGCCGACGGAGGCAGAGGACGGCGTGGCATAGCGAGCAATGACAATATCGAGAAACTCTTGTGCGGTCCTGACTGACCTAAAGCGGGGACGCTCAGACAGGGGAAGCACATGACTGATGGCAAGCTGGGCAACAACGTCACGCAACAACCAAACCGAGCGTGCAAGGGCAGCAGCTGCAGCGGACTCTCGATCAGCAAGCGTGGGGTCAGCGGGCAGCGGAGCGAGGAGGTCAGGACATGGGAGCGTACCGTCAAGGTGGACGACCAAGGAGTGGCTGTCTTGCCGCTGGCCTGTGAGGTGACGGCGGAGGACGACGAGCCACGTGTCGAACTCAATCGGCTGACCCTCCGCGTCAAACCGCAGCACAGAGTCCGCCATCACGAGCGATGCAGCAGCGGTGCAATGCGATGCAGTGTGGTGCAGCGTGGCGCAGTGCGGTACAGTGCAGTGCAGTGCGGTACAGTGCTGTGCAGTATGGTTCCAGGCAGTGCAGTCGGGCGGCAGGGCCAGGCGCGGAGACGACTACGGTCGGGGGCAGGGGCCGGCAACGAAGGGGCGCAGGGCCGATGACGGACGGGCGCGGGGCCGGGGAACGGACGGGCGCAAGCCAACTACTAGGGGGGCGCGGGGCCGGCCACGGGGCGAGCGCGAGGTCGGCTACGGGGCAGACGCGGGGCCGGCGACGGGGCGGGCACGGGGCCGGTGACGGGGCAAACGCGGGGCCGGCTACGGGGCGGACGCAGGGCTGGTTACGGGGCGGGCACGGGGCCGGCGACGGGGCGAACGCGGGGCCGGCTACGGGGCGGGCACGAGGTCGGCTACGGGGCTGGAACGGGGCCGGCTACAGGGGGGACGCGGGGCCGGCTACGAGGCGGACGCGAGGCCGGCTAGGGGCGGACGCGGGGCCGGTTACGGGGCGAACGCAGGGCCGGCTAGGGGCGGACGCGGGGCCGGCTACGAGGCGAACGCGGGGCTGGCTAGGGGCGGACGCGGGGCCGGCTATGAGGCGAACGCGGGGCCGGTTAGGGGCGGACGCGGGGCCGGTTAGGGGCGGACGCGGGGCCGGCTACGGAGCGAACGCGGGGCCGACTAGGGGCGGACGCGGGGCCGGCTACGAGGCGAACGCGGGGCCGGCTAGGGGTCGACGCGGGGCCGGCTACAGGGCGAATGCGGGGCCAGCTAGGGGCGGACGCGGGGCGGGCTACGGGGCGGGCACGGGGCCGGCTACGGGGCGAACGCGGGGCAAGCTACGGGGCGGGCTAGCTAGGGGGAACGGGGCCAGCTAGGGGGAACGGGCGGCTAGGACCTAGGGCGGAAGCGCTGGTGGGCGGGGGGACCTAACCTACTCATGATACCATGTTAGAATAGAAGAATGAAACTAGGAGTGAGTACAAGGGTACATAGGCTAGTGTGTTGTACCCTCGAAGGCACAAACCTAAATTGTCTATACCAACATACTAAGATATGTTTGACACTACCAACCTCTCAATTATATATAACTTATATAATTTAACAGATGTGGCCAATAATTTCTAGATCTGAATTCAGGCTTCTCACTCTCTCAAGATGATTCCTCTCCCGAACCTCATCCACCTTGACGGCTGCGCGCAGCTCCTCCCTCCCCGCCACGGCATTCCTGACGGCCTGTAGCTCGTTTGCAATATCGGCCATGCTGGGCCGACTGGCCGTGCGCTCCACCGTGCAACTCACTGCCAGCTGTGCCAGGCGCAGCAGCGCATCCTCTGGGGCGTCCATGTTGGGGTTCTTCAGGCGGGCCACAGCCCCCATGGAGAGACACTCCTGCACCTGAAAGAGTGGTGGGGATCGAGAAGAAAAGCGGTTGGGAAAAGGACGAGGCAGATGTGTGAGGGGTGTAGCGAGTGGCGGCGGGTTTTAAGTTGACTCAAAAGCAGTAGAGCATCCTTTGGGACGTCCACGCTGGGGCACTTCAGGCCAACGACCCCGTGGATAGACGCTGCTGCAACTGAAGGATTACGTGAGGAATCTATTTTTGAGGTGCCTAAAAAATGGACGCTCCTGCACCTGAAGGATTGCAGAAGGCCGGGAAAGGAGCGAGAGCGGTTGGGAGTAAGAGACAAGTGCTGCGCTTAAAGCCGGTGGCCCAAAACATGCAAGATTATTAATCATGACCAGGCAAAAAGTGGGGCCAGGCAGCCAGCACGGGCGTAGAGCAGTGGTGCGAGGTGACGAGTGCACTTCACCAACGAGCGAACGTTGCAACACCATACGCGACAAGTACACTTTTGACGAAACCGCATAAACCAATCAGGGTGCCAAATAATCGAGCAAGCAAAACCACTGCCAATAAAAAAGGACAGAAGAGGAAGGGTGGGGCGGAAAAGGCACTGAGGGGTGAGGGGGGCGGGGCCGTGGGGGGTGGGGAATGAACACCGAAAACAGCAGGAAGGCAGGACATGTAAGGGCGTGGTGGCTTTGGCAAAATCTGGGTTGCGCAACTTGGCCGAGTTGTAGAACCTGAGAAAGTAACGCGTTTTGGCAATTTCGGTCAACACGGGAAACAGTTGACACGCGAGCACCACCCCCAGCTGATTCCGCCCCTCCCCCCGATACACCAGGCGTTTGAGCGGAAAGAAACTTGAAACATGCACGCATACATTTTGGGACTTTTGAAGTGCATAACTCAGCCCAGCGCCACTACACCAAGGCAGCGAAAGCACCACATACAACACACGACCCTTGTTGACCATGGTGGCTTAGGGCGTGGTACTTCAGCAATTTCGGTCAACGGCTTTAAGGAGGTGGGGCGAGTAGCCGGCCCCCGAGCAGACCAAGGCCTTTAAGCAGCCTCTGTTTTGTTGTTGAAATGAAAAGGAAAAAGGTACTTATACAAGCTAGAGTGCCTTTAGTTGGTGCAGAGTGCTAGGTTGGTGCCGCGTGCTAGGTTGGTGCCGCGTGCTAGGTTGGTGCCGCATGCTAGGTTGGTGCCGCATGCTAGGTTGGTGCCACATGCTAGGTTGGCACTTACCCAATGTAGAATGTGCGTTCTCTCCCCCCCAGTCTCAGTAATCAAAATACGTTCGATGAGGACCACAAGGATGAGCACTCCAAAGCTGCAGAGGGAGAAGAGAGAGATATTGTGGAAAAAGCATGGTGACCCATCATGGCAGTCAACCTTGAAATTAATTAATAATAATAATAATAAAAAACCTTCATCTTGCCAATGTTGCGATGAGTGGGAAAACACACACTGGAATTTCAGCCAACTATCTAAAACTTATGCACCCTATTTTCCCAACTATTTCGGACAATGCTACATGCATGTGCGCCATGCATGACTAACAAGCAAATCGTTGATAGAATAGGAGGGCTCAATTGTACTCGGCAAAAAAAGCAAAGCAAAACAAAACAAAACCATTCGGCTAGTAGTCTATGGGCATCCTTTCAGAATCTCAAGTACCTGTAAACATCAGTGGCAGTGGTTGCTTTCGATGTCTCAGAGTAAATAGGATCCACAAAGCCCGGCGTTCCCATCACTCTAGTAGGCCCCACCGTGGTGCCTTCTCCCTCCCTCACCAGTCCAAAATCAGCAATCTTGGCCTGAAATATAGACAGATGGGCCATTGAAAGAACCACGAAGGTACAAAGAATCTAGGACACATCATGCCACACACCATGTACCGTGCACATGAGTGGATGGTCCTCCTAATTCTTGCAAAGAAATTGGGAAAAAGGGTATTTCGATCCACGGGCGGTGGTTGACAACAGGGACAGTTTGTAAGGTGCTTGTTGTGAGAGGTGCTTGCTGTGAGAGGTGTTTTTTGTGAGAGGTGCTTGTTGTGAGAGGTACTTGTTGTGAGAGGTGCTTGTTGTGAGAAGTGCTTGTTGTAAGAGGTACTTGTTGTGAGAGCTTGCCTGCATGTCGGCAGTGATGAGAACGTTGGCTGGCTTGATGTCGCGATGCACAAACCCAAAGCTGTGGAGGTACTCCAAGCCACGGGCCGCACCGATGAGAATGCCCAGCCGCTGAGCCAGGGTCAGGGAGAAGGGCGCCTCTGCATCAGGCACACACCACGAAGCACACGGCACAAAGCAACAGTATGGACTAGAATGCGTGAGATATGTCATCTGCACCAAGGAGAAACAATATGCAAGTGATGAAAGTAGGCATACTTGGTTCGATCCATCCACTTTTCGAGGTCAAATTTTGAGGTGCTTTTAAAAAAATATTGTTGGATCCATCCACATTTGAGGTTCGTTTCAATCATTCTTGCTGGGTCCTTCCACTTCTAAAAAAAACTTGTTGGATTCATTTACCTTTCGAAGTTGAGGCGCCTCAGAAACTCACTTGTTGGATCCATCCACCTCTTGAGGTCTCCATTGGGCACAAACTCGTACACCAGGACTTGCTCCAGCCGCGTCCTCATGTCCCCCCCCACCGCAAACCCCAGCAGGCGCACAATGTTGGGATGGTTCTTGTCAGCCATCTGCTGGATCTGGGAGTAAAAAATAAGAAGAAAATAGAAATGGCACACAAGACACCTTTTGGCAAGAGCTCGTAGGTCAGAACTTGCTCCGGCCGCGTCTGCATGTCACCTCCAATGGCAAATCCCAGCAGGCGCACAATGTTGGGATGGCTCTTGTCAGCCATCTGCTGGATCTGGGAGTAGAAAATAAGAAGAAAATAGAAATGGCACACAAGACACCTTTTGGCAAGAGCTCGTAGGTCAGAACTTGCTCCGGCCGCGTCTGCATGTCACCTCCAATGGCAAACCCCAGCAGGCGTACAATGTTGGGATGGCTCTTGTCAGCCATCTGCTGGATCTGAACGGGTGTCGTGAAAAACCACGCAGGAACAGAGAGAAGAAAGCAGGAGACGCAACAGGGAATGAGAAAGAAACAACCATCTTCTGGCCCTGAATGGGTGGAGCTGAAAAACAGAGAACAGAGAACAGAGTGACAGAAACAGCAGAAACGATGGAAAATCAGGAGCAGAGTAGAATAACCAGAGCCCTTTCATGATTCGCCTCCTCGGTTTGATTTAATTTGTGAAAGTGAGATGCACGTTAAAGGCTACTATGGGTTTAGGTTGCAGCCTACTAAATGGAACGCAGCAGGCATATTAATGCATACATGTATATATGTACATATGTATGTATGTACGTACATATATACATATATATACATTTACGTATGGATACATAATCCAGCCATATCATCTTGGTTGCGTCACTGACCTCCCTCCGGAATTGGGCGTCTATGAGCTTGGCGCGCTTCACAGCCCACTGTGTGGTGCCATCGCGGGGAGACACGCCCTTGTACACATCGCCGAAGCCCCCCGAGCCAAGCTGGTTGTCCTCGGACCAGTGGTTGGTGGCCGCCACCACTTCAGCAAGAGAGAACTCAGTGGACACTGCCATGCTGCCCGGCGCGGCTGCTTGCAGGGTGGGTTGTGAGGGGTGCAAGATGAAAGGCCGAAAGGCACATAGACAGTATGCCATAAGTGCTTTTTGAGTCGACTCAAAAGTCACCTCATAAGTGCTTGCTCAGTGCTTGCTCAGTGCTTGCTCAGTGCTTCCTAAGTGCTTGCTAAGTGCTTGCTCAGTGCTTGCTAAGTGCTTGCTAAGTGCTTGCTAAGTGCTTGCTCAGTGCTTGCTAAGTGCTTGCTGCCGTGGCGCAGAGGAGAAGAAAATGACGACGAAGGCGAGGAAGAAATGCATTCGGATAGAGAAGGCTTAGGCGAGTGAAGGATCATATGCATAGGGGGGGGAGGAGCGCATGGATTAGAGCAGTACGACCTGTGTAGTGTGCACCGCCAACGTCACAGGGTTTAACAGCACAGGGTTTAACGACACAGGGTTTAACGGCACAGGGTTTAGCGCCACAGGTTTTAACAGCAAAGGATTTAAAGGCGCATGGTTTAATGTTGCAGGAATTATAATCGCAGGGTTAAACATCACAGGCAGTTTAATGCCACACCTTCCTACCTACCTTTGGGCCTCTGCTGCCTCCTGTGCCGGAAGCAGAGCAGCACAGCAGCCAGCAGCAGTGGGAGCACGACGACGGCAGCAATAGCCACGCCAATGATGCCTATCAGCGGCAGGCCACCCGCACCCCCATCAGACGCTGGGTTTGCAGGTGGTGACACCGCTGGCGTTTGCTGGCTGCCGTTGCTGCTGCCGGTGGTGCTGTTTGGTCCCACAGCCAGTGGTGATGGTTCCGCTGGGGGGAGGGTTTGGGCGAAAGTTGGAGGCAGGCAGCAGTCCTGTGGGCTATGCCAAACGCATGTGGATACCCACCATCCAGAAGAGTTGGATGGTTTAGGCACCTAAGAAAACCACTCAGAACATGTGTATACACGCACATGCACCATGCAGAGCAGGCGAACAGACGGAAATCGACAATGGAGTGAGAGAGCAAAGATTCCATCCGCCAGCAGCACTATTCTGCTACTTTGAGATGTGTGGGTCACTTTTCTGCAGCTCCTTGGAATCTCTGGGCTACTTTTATGCCCCTCTGCCCCTTTGAATATCCATGCCTATTTGAATCTCATGCATGTTTCCTACGCGTGTTTCATTCAATCGGGTAGCTGTCGCCAGCAAGGGCTTGTCACAAATCAATGGGGCAGCACTGGCAATATTTGTAATCAGCGCAGCACAGCTGAAAGACCGAGATAAAATCAGCACACATCGCAGCGGTGGCGAGCAGTATGCGCTTGAGCATAAACCCGACCCGACTTTGCCCTACCCGGCAACAGGTTCACGTGCTGCTCGCCTGTTGGCTGTTGGCAAGTCGCCCATATTCTACTTCACAGGCGCCTCAAACAATAGATGCGCTCACCTGTTGGCTGTAGGCAAGTTGCGCAAAATGTTTTGCACGTTTGGCAGAAGGCTGTTAATGAAATCTGTATCTGAACACAGCTGGTCTGGTCAGCCGGACATGTGAGCATTGTCTCGCTGGTGTCGCTGCATGGAAACGAGATGGGAGAGAAATGGGATGTGAGAAATGGGATGTGAAAAATGAGATGTGAGAAATGATAAATGAGAAATGAGACGTGAGATTGGTGGTGAATCCAGAGCAACGGAAAAGAAAAGAAAGAGGTCTTCACCTTCTGGAGTGGCAAATCCAGAGCTTGCAACGAGCTGACATGCACAGTCACATGATCACGATTCAACAGCATTTCAGGTAATTTTGAGCCGAGATTCACTCATGCAGCTTTGCAGTGGAGTATTGCATTGCAAGGGGTATCTTGAGTCAACTCAAAATACCCCGTGCAGTTGACGATCGCCCCCAACGAGATGGGAGAAATGAGATGTTGACGATCGCCCCAATCCATGGAAGTAATCAGATGTGGTAAACAGAGCCAAGTATTCAGAGTTAGGCATGGTTAAAGTGCTATGCGATAAAACCATATCTATTCAGAGTTGACTCAAAATACACCTTGCATTTCGGAGTGGTGTGAAGTGAATCATACATGACAAGAGATCATTCTGCACCGTTTATGTTGACCTTGTGCCACGGACGTATTCAGATGCGGCATAAACACAGAGGCGGCACAAGGGTTCAGTGGTGTGAGGCGGCATGCTGCTTCGATCCAAAGCATGTGACAGCCAGCACAAGGGTTTAGTTTGGGGTTGTCAAGCCAAGCAATCACTTCCCCTCCAAAGGTGAATTTTGAGTCGACTCCAAAGTAAAAACAGAGGCGGCAAGATGCTTCAATTCAATGCATGTGACAGACAGCACAAGGGTTTAGTTTAAGGTTGTCAATTTTGGCAATCACTTCCCCTCCAAATCTTCTGAGCACTCCAACCAACCCTCCCGCTGGCCAATGTTTGCCAAGTTGACAAGTCAGGGTTCCGTAGCACGTAAGTGAGATCCCAAGGATCGTCACTCATTGGAGGAAGAGCTGCAGCGTGGAGTTTCTGTTAGCAGAACGCTTTTGAGTCGACTCAAAAGCGTTGGCCAATGTTTGCCAGGTTGACAAGTCAGGGTTCAGAATAGGCTCTTGAGTCAACTCAAAATCAATTGCCGAGTTCACAAGTCAGGGCTCATAATCTGCTCAGCGCTGGAGGCGCGCGGGGTTGTGTGTAGGCAGATGGCTCTTGAGTCGTCTCACAGGGTTACTGATCGCTTCTGTTCTGATCACTTCATTGCTGGTTGGGCCTCGACTGCCTGGTTGCCGACCCCACCAACAATTGAACGGTCCAGAAGTACTTCCAGAACGCACAACCAGCCAGTGCTTCGTGTCTAAAGCTTACAGTAATTGCAGGAAGAAGATCCTCCCAATGGTGGGTGGTATCGGCCCAGAGAGGTTGTTCCGCTTGAATGTCCTGCATGCACATCAACAGGCAATGCGATTGCTGGCTGCATTGATTGATGATAATCAGATCTTGAGTCGACTCAAAAGTGATAATAACGGTGTTATGAGTCGACTCAAAAGTGATCATAACGGGGTGTTATGAGTCGACTAAAAACTGATAATAACGGTGTTTTGTGTCCAACTTAAAACGCCCAGCGAGGATGTTCCCGTTGAATTCCTTGAAAACATATCGGCAAGCGATTGCTGGCTCTGCCAGCCAGCATTGAATTCTTGGGAGATGTGCCATTAGACTGAAATTGCCACAGACTATTATGCTGTCAGCGCAATCGGCATTTATACTGAAAATTGCACACGACACTTCTGCTGACAACGCAGTTGCCTGCCATCATACTGACAGAGTTTGCAGGCTGGCCATGCTGCCAATGCTGGATGGAACTGCCTTTTGAATGGAGAATGCAACTGACATTTATACTGAATTGCTCTTGACAATTCTGCTGACAACGCAGTTGCCTGCCATCATACTGACAGAGTTTGCAGGCTGGCCAGGCTGCCAATGCTGGATGGAATGGGCCCGCTTAAGTGATTCCCGCTTAAGTCCCTGGTGGGTTGTGAGGGGGAAAGCTAAGCGCATGATCAGTTGTCGTTCCATTACCATACACACAGACAGGGACTCTGGTGATTTTTTAGTCGACTCAAGAATCACTTGGTCAATCTTTAAGTCCCTGATGACAGCCAATGACAGCCAATGACAGCCAATGACAGCCAATGACAGCCAATGACAGCCAATGACAGCCAATGACAGCCAATGCCAACCAATGACAGCTCCAGCCGGATGAGAGATCGTTTAGAATTCTAAAAAATCTGCCATTGCGATGTTTTACAGATTAGCGGTACACACTTCTATATCCAATCCAGTATCAAGGCGCTGAGCTGCTGCGTGCGTGTAATGTTATGAAGCACTTAGTAACATTTCAGGATGTTCGAGTAATTTTTAAGTCGACTCAAAATTTTATACTGAATTGCTCTTGACACTTCTGCTGACAACGCAGTTGCCTGCCATCATACTGACAGAGTCTGCAGGCTGGCCATGCTGCTAATGCTGGATGGAATGGGCCCGCTTAAGTGATTCCCGCTTAAGTTCCTGGTGGGTTGTGAGGGGGCAAGCTAAGCGCATGATCAGTCGCCGTTCCATTACCATACACACAGACAGGGACTCTGGTGAATTTTTAGTCGAATCAAGAATCACTTGGTCATTCTTTAAGTCCCTGATGACAGCCAATGACAGCCAATGACAGCCAATAACAGCCAATGACAGCCAATGATAGCCAATGACACCTACATCCAGCCTGATGAGAGATCTTTTAGAATTCTAAAAAATCTGCCATTGCGATGTTTTACAGAATGGCAGTACACACTTCCAGATCCAATCCAATATCAAGGCGCTGAGCTGCTGCGTGCGTGTAATGTTATGAAGCACTTAGTAACATTTCAGGATGTTCGAGTGGGTATTCCGCTCTAGCAATGTTGACAGCCGTTCAGCTGTGCTTGTAAAGTGAGGACAATCCAGATTTCCTGCAAGTCGTTCTGAATGCATTTTACGAATTCTAGGGGGGAGGGGGGGGGGGGGACTGTCTGTAAACGGGGGAAAACGAGGCGAGATGTCACATGCCACTTTGCTCCAGAAGAAACAGCATGTTTTCATCTCAGCATCAGCATCAGCATAAGGACGAAACCACTCCATCGGCTTACAAGCTGTTCAAGAAAGAGAGACTTCCAATTTCGGCAGGAATGGAGCCTGTTAAACTATTGTTGCTGATTTTCCTGGGCACAGTTGCAAGTGGTGTGGGTGGGGCGTTTGGGAATGGTTGGCACACGGCGGAACACGAAAAGGACGAGCACTGTTTGTGCATGATCCGGAAAGGAAAATAAAAGGGAAAAAAACAAACAAGCAAACAAACAAGCAAACAAGAGGAGTTCGGTAAGCAAGGAAGGGGAGAGGAAGGGAGGGATTGGTGGAGAGACAAGTGCCAAAAAGGAGAGGAATAGAAAGCATAGCAGCAGAGTGTGGTGGAGAGGAGAGGATACGAGAGGAGATAATAGCTGACAATTGAAACGAAAAATTGGGAGAGGAAGAGGGGAAGTAGAACAGAGAAGGAAGGCGAGGAGAGGAACGGAGTGGAAAGAGGAGGAGCAGGGCAGCACCGTTATTACGGGACCTCCAGGTTTGATTGAGGCGCGTAAAAAATCAGAAGCAGAAAGAGGGGAGCACTTACAGCGCCTGAAGATTTGTCAGCAAGCGAATGCCAGTAGGGATAGAGCTGTTGAGGTGGTTATCATACATGGAGCTGTGGTTGCAAGAGGGGACATGAGTTGTAAAGGGTGAGAAGCATGCCTTTGAATGCCAAGCATAACACATGCCTAGGAGAGTTGGACCCATGCCTAGGAGAGTTGGACACATGCCTAGGAGAGTTGGACACATGCCTAGGAGAGTTGGACACATACCTAGGAGAGTTGAACCCATGCCTAGGAGAGTTGGACCCATGCCTAGGAGAGTTGGACCCATGCCTAGGAGAGTTGGACCCATGCCTAGGAGAGTTGGACCCATGCCTAGGAGAGTTGGACCCACCCATCCCTCCCGAGGGTCTTTTGAGTAGGCATAAAAAAGAGACCCATTCGTAGTGTCATCTACTAGTAGATGTGTGAGCCTTTGGATGCACGATTTGCATGTGTTATCTGTGGGTAGCTCCCACCCTCATGCCACGTCACATCAAAGACAGACATTTTTTAGGCGCCTAAAAAAAGCTCCCACCTTCATGGAAAGCCTACATTAGAGAGGCGACTCAAATGTAGACACCTGCCACGGTAAAGCCAGACAGGCATTGCACGCATTCTCACATCACTGTGTGTGTGTGCATGGCTCACAGGAACTTTAGATTTCTGCTTTTGGGTCGGCTCAGCTCAAAAGCAAAGCCAGATGGGCATGCATTGTATGCATTCTCACTTCACTCGTTGCGTGGCTCACAGGAGCTCTAGGTTTGTGAGCGCACTGAAGCCAGCAGGAATGCTCCCTGAAAGCTGGTTGATTGACAGATTGCTGGGGGGAAGCATGGGCGTCAGGCGGGAAAAGGACAGAATCGCAGCAAACTGAGAACTGCTGAGAGAGTGAGAGATTTCTGGGAGGAAGCACGCGTGTCAGGCGGCAAAAGAAAAGTTATTTGAGGCGCCTCAAAAGGAATAGCATGTGCGGCAAGAGAAAGGAGAGGCGAAGTTTGTATTCTTTCTCTTGCTGCACATGCTACCCTTCGCTTCTCAGGAGCATAACAGACTGAGAAGCGAAGAGGCGAACGATGAGAAGTTGAGAGGCGAAGAGAAGAGAACAAGCAAGACCAGACATAAAAAAGACGGAAAGAGAGGAAATGCAGGATTGGGCATGAGCAAAGAAGGACGAATAGAAGAGACGAAGAAAGACGGGGTAGGAGTGAGTTTACCAGAGGTACTTGCAACCTTCGAAATGAGTGTACATTTCAGAACAGTGAAATGCACAGAGCACAGAGTGCATAGGACAATACACAGTGACATGCACAAAGCATGGAGTGCATAGAATAAGCGGTGAAACGCAGGCAGCACAGGATGTGAAAAAAGAAAGAAAAAAAACCCCACTAACATCAGAGTAAGCAGAGCTAGGTTCCCAATGGATTCGGGAATGGGCCCCGTGAGGCGATTCTGTCGCAGCATGCTGTGCAGGTGAATGGGAGGGGGAAGAAAACAAGAAGAGACGTGGAGGGAGGCGAGGGGAGGCGTGGAGAGGGAATGAGAGGAGAGGAGAGGAGAGAAGAGAAGTGGTGTCGTGATTCTGGGTCTTTGTTGGGGGAAGGCTTTCTTTGCTGTGGTGAGAGAGAGTGACACGCAGCTGAAGGTGGTTGCGTGTGCGTTTCTGAAACCACTGCTGCCCTTCTGCTGTGAGCGACGAAGACGCTTCTCTTCTGTGGTGAGAGAGAGTGACATGTAGCAGGAGATGACTTTTTAGACGACCCAAAAGCCTTACATGTAGCAGGAAGTGACTTTTGAGTCGACTCAAAAGTCAGCTCGCTACTATGAGCGATGAAGGCCCTTCTCTGCTGTGGTGAGAGAGAGTGACATTTAGCAGGAGATGTCTTTTTAGACGACCCAAAAGCGTTACATGTAGCAGGAGGTGGGGGAGGAAGGTGGGGGGGAAGGTGGGGGCGGACGGTGGGGGAGGAAGGTGGGGGGGGAAGGTGGGGGCGGACAGTGGGGGAGGAAGGTGGGGGAGGGGAGGAAAGTGGGGAAGAAACTCCATGAGAAAGGCAGAGGCGAAGGTGGGTAGCAGGTGTGGCAAGAGGGGTAAGAGAGGACAGAGAACAGGCTAGGAGCTCTTCATGGGATGATGAGCCCATATGGGATTGATACAATAAGGTGATTTTCTATTGGGTACACCCATATGAGCGCATGCACATGAGCAAGCAAGCACATCTAGGTATATGCACGTACAAATGCACATGTGTATATACATGCATAGAATTCGTGCTATAAAAGAGCTGAACTTATTGCTATGCTCCCACATTGTCACATGCATGCATTTATGTTTCGTGCCTTCGATATGTGGTTCGAGCGCTATAAATGCAATACGGCTCAAACTACAGGAACACTGTATAGCTTATGGTCAAATACCATATGTCTCGTCACGTAATACATATAGATTACAAATTAAGGCTAGGTTCCTTGCACGTTGGGTAGGCACACTTAGATTGCATGTTATATCAATTCAGCTCGATCGTTGATGCTTGGAGGGCAAATATGCATGTGTGCATGTGTGCATGTGTGCATGTGTGCATGTGTCATCGCCATTGATTGTACATGCTGAATAGATGTGTGATGTGAGACACCTGTCTCTCCCGCCTTCAAGCCACATGAGGTGCATGCAAGCTGACGAGGCATGCACTTTCTGTTGTGTGCTCTTACTAGGTGATTCCATCAGCCCACAGATACTTCAGTTGATGGGGCTCACAGGGTATTCAGTTGACTGAGGGCACTGAAGCTAGCGGGGATGCTGCCTGAGAGCTGGTTTCCTGCCAGATCGCTGCGAGGAAACGATGCAAGGGAGCAGGGGACTGACGGGGTCAACGGCGGTCAATGGCGGTCAACAGCAGTCAACGTCGGTCAGGACTCAGGAGAGTCAGAGGTTGACTTCTGAAGCTCGCAAGGATGCTGCCTGGGAACTGGTTTTGAGGCTTTTTTAGGCGCCTAAGAAATGCTGCCTGAGAGCTGGTTCTCTGCTAGATCGCTGCGAGGAACACATGCAAGGTAAAGCAAGTGAGCAAGTGAGCAAGTGAGCAAGGTAATGCAAGGGAGCAGGGGAACGAGACGACGATAAGCAGAATCCGCTTTTGAGTTGACTCAAAAGTAGCAGTGGAGTGGCTGAGTGGTGGGTAGTAGAGAGACGAGAAGAGCGAAAGATCGGAGAAAAACAAGAGAAGGGATGAGAAGAAAAGAAAGGAAAAGAGGAGAAACGAAGTGAGGAGAGGAGAGGAGAAGAGAGGAGAGGAGAAAAAGCGAGAAGTGACAATATGAGACGTGTTGACATAAGAGAAGACATGAGAGAAGAGAGAAGGGGGAGAGGGAGGAGAGATAGGGGAGGGGAGAGGAGGGAATAGTAGAAGAAAAGAAGTGAAGAGAAGAGGAGTGAAGAGAGAGGAGGGTGGGTGTCAAACCGGAAGGAAATGACACTCCATGTTACAGAAATGCCATGGAAGGAAAAAGACAAGGGAAATGAGGCAAAAGATTACAAACTCTCACAAGAGCCTAAGAAATCCCTTCAAACTCAAAGCCAGAAGCGAATGTGCGGGCTTTTGAGTCGACTCAGGAGAATGTGCGGGGCATACGATGGTGGACTTCCGAGAAACCAGCGTGCAGTGCAGCAAGTCAGAATACACACTTCTTCAAATCTTTGACCTTTGATGGAAAATGCAGCCGATACACAACCCAGCACTGACACACACACACACACACACACACACACACACACACGCGCGCGCGCGCGCGCGGGCGCAACGTAACACACGCAGTGGAGAGTCGCTGAACTCTGAACCCCGCTAAACCCAAAACCTGAAAACCCCTCTTCCGTCTCCGAGCCCCACATGAGTGTAAGAAGTGCCAAGCTGCCCAGGGTGTCTGGAAGGGGGCCCGTGAGCTGATTCTGTGGCAGCGCGCTGGGGGGTTGAGGGGGGGTTGGGGGGGGGGGAGGGGAAGGAGGGCAGGCAGGTGAGGAGGGCGAGTAGGTGGGGTGGCACTGCACATGAGCAATGAGGCGAGGATTTCCTCGCCTCGAAAATCCTCGCCTCGAAATTCCGGGGGTCGAGGCCGGATTTCAGGAAATAATCCTCGCGAGGATTCCTCGCCCCGCCTCGGCGAGGATTCGAGGCCTCGACATTTCCTCGAGGCAAATGGGCAAGGATTTTGTATCCTCGCGAGGAAAAAATCCTCGCGAGGAATTTTTTTCCTCGCGAGGATTTTTTCCTCGCGTCATTTGGGTGCCAGCGCGCCTGGAGGCGCGCTGGTACAAACTCAAATTTTGAAAGTAAGCTGATTCATTATTTCTGGATCAGCCAAGTTCTGTTATTTCGTATTAGGCTTACCTATAGCCTCGCTGGTCCCATTTCGCCCAATGCCACCGTTCTAAACAGCTTAAACAAATACCAACGGGTGGGGTAAAAGGACCCCCGCTGTAGGAGGGGGGGGAGAGTAAAACGCATTGTCGATTGCACGGCGTTTTTAGGACGGACGACTAGCATTGGCGGCGGTGGGGCTGCCATTAGGGATAGACGTCCTAAACTAAGAACAGTAGCGGTTCTTAGAGTGCCGAGCCCGCTGATAGCATGGGCCGCACTCCACGTGGTGGAGGTGGTGGGAGAAGGGGCCGCGGTAATGGTGCCCGCGGTGGCCAAGGGAGAGGCGGCAGGGGAAGAGGACAAGATGGCGAGGAGGAAACTCGCGCAATGACGGCGACCGAGGCGAGGCACTTTAAGGCCATCGCAGCCGCGGCCGAGGCGAAGAAGGTGGGTGAGGCCGCGCGCGAGAACGCTGGGGGGAAGGGCAACGGTGCAGGGCGCGGTGATGGGCGCGGTGACCATAAGGGGAGAGCAAGGGGGGGAGGCGGCCAGCATGCGGGCGAGGGAGAGGAAGAGGATGAGGAGGAGGAGGAGGAGGAGGAGGAGGAGGAGGTGGAAGAGGCGGAGGAGGAGGGCAAAGAGGAAGAGGAGGAGAAGAAGGAGCACGAGGGGGGAGAAGGCGAGGAGCTCGAGCGTGAGGAGGGTATGGGGAGGTGGAGGGCCGAGGGCTTGCGCGAGGAAGGAGTGGGGGAGGAGGAGGAGGGGGAGGGGGAGGGGGTGGGGGAGGAGGATGAGGACGAGTGGGGGGAGGAGGAGGGGGTGGAGGAGCACGAGGAGAGCTCCGGCGACAACTCCGAAGAACAGATGTACGATGGAGGGGAGGGGGAACCCGCCGAGCATGACGAGGACATGGCGGACCTTGTGGCGGAGGGTGCGGACTCGGTGGTTGGTGCCGTTGGGTGGGGGGGCATAGGCCATGGAGAAGCTGGGGGGTCGGTCAGCAAGGCTGTGCTGAAGGCCATTAAAAAGGAAAAGGGTGAGGGCAGCGGTAGGGGAAAGAAGGTACAAGGCTCAGCTGGGAAAGGCAGGGAAGTACAGGCCCCGAGGGGGGCAGGAGGGGGGAGGAGTGACGGAGGAAAGGGGAACACAGGCGGGGGAGGAGGGAGGACTAGAGAAGGGGGAGGGGGGCGGACTGGCGGGGGAAGGGGGAGGGCTGGCAGCGGGGGAGGCGGGGGGACTGACGGCAGTGGGGCAGTGGAGGAGGGGGGAGAGGGGGGAACTGGGAACAAGAAGGCAGGGAAGCCTGTGAAAGGAGACGGCATGGCGGCGAGATGCTTTGAGCGTCAGTCCGGGCTTGGGAACAAACGGCGTTGCAGGAAGTGCACACTGGGCGGCACACTGTGGGCCGTGATTGCATCCGTCTAGGGGATCTGGCGCGCGCGGTTCTCAAGGACGAGCTCTCACCGTCCAGAGGCGTGGGCAAGGTCAGCTTGACCACAGACATCTGGACGGGTGAGAACAACCGTGGTTACATGGCGGTTACAGCCCACTGGCTGACGGCAGAGTTCGAGCTCCGCCAGGGACTGCTGGAGTTCATAGCACTACCGCCAAGCCACACGGCGTCTGTAGTGGCTCAGGTGCTGGAGGCGGTGGTGCGGGATTGGGGGCTGACCGGGCGTTGCATGGCTGTGACTACCGATAACGCCGCCACCAACACCGCGGCCATGAGGTGGCTGTCCCGCGGCGAGATCGGCGACAGGGTCCCGCCGCTCTTCCAGACCGGGCTCCACATCCGGTGAGTGTTAACTGCTTTTGTCGCTGGAGTGGAGGCCCAACCTTGCTCACAAGCAACCGAATGCACAGAGCCTGCATGTGCAGTGCAAGCTATCCCATCCCATGCAATGCCACAAGCCACCTACCACGCCATGGCATGCCGTGCCCTGCCACATGCCGCATGTCATGCCATGCCACATGCCATGTGCCGCATGCCATGCCATGCCACATGCCATGCCACATGCCGCATGCCATGACCTGTCACATGCCGCATGCCATCCCATGCCACATGCCGTGCCATGCCACATGCATGCAGCATGCGACATGCCATGCCACCGTGCCATATGCCACTGCTAACCCAAGCATGCCCTCCGCACATCCCCCCTGTCCCTCCACCAGTTGCCTCGCCCACATCTGCAACATTTCTTTACAGCAAGCGTTGAAGAAGGTGGAGGCTCTGAAGCTGCCGCTGGGGCTGCTGCGTGAGAACGCCAGCTTCATCGGCTATTCCACCAAGCAGACCCCGCTGTTCGAGGACGAACAGCGGCGCCTTTTCCCTGACAAGCCGGTCGTGAAATTGAAGCAGGATATGGAGGTGCGCTGGGGATCGACCTACCAGATGGTCGTGCGTGGGATCCGACTGCGCGATGCTCTTGACTCCTTTGCGCGTCGCTTCCCGGTGAGTCCTTTGGTCTTGTTGAATCCCATCTGTGTGTGACAGTGTTATTGCCCTCGTCCCCACCCCACTTGACACATCCCGCCACTCACCATTGTACATCCCCCCCCCCATGCTTCCCAACACCAACTTCAGCCACCCACCCATCCACGCTCTCATGTTTTCAACCCTAAAACCTCCTACTCCCAACTCCAACATCAGGAGGCTCGCCAGGCCCAGCTTCGCATCTCGCCCGAGCAGTGGGCCGTGCTTGAGGAAATTGCAGTTTTCCTCAAGCCTTTCAACTTGGTGACGCTGGCGGCGGAGGGGGGGCACTATCCCACTGTTAGCCGGGTTGTGCCGCAGTACAACGAGCTGATGGACAAGCTCGAGCGTGTGCTGCACTGTGTGGATCCCCCCCCCTCTGCGTTCATCCGTGCGTGCTGCGAGGTGGCACTCCCCAAGCTGGAGGAGTACTACTCCTCCAGCAGCGACGAGCTATGCGTGGCCACTTTCCTCGACCCGACAATGAAGCTCGGGTACTTCGCCAAGCCACGCGGCGAGATGTCGACGAGGGTGGTAGAGCAGGTCGCCCTCGAGGCAGTCGTCACTCTCGTGCGCAGAAAGTGGCAGCCGTACATGGACAAGGTGCGCGCGGCGGAGGCGGTGGCGGCGGGGCTGGGGGGAGAGGATGGGGCTGACGGTGGTGGGGGAGGGGACGAGGGGGATGCTGCCATGGGGGCTGCCTTTGGGGGGGATGACGACGAGGATAGCCTGGTGAGGCACCTGGCTGCCTACCGCAGCAAGCAGTCCCAGGAGCAGAAGGATGAGATTCAGGTGTACCTCGATGAGCCGATCCTCCCCATGCGTGCTTCGCCGCTTGCGTACTGGCGACGCAGGGTCGATCTGCCAGCCTTGCAGGCGATGGCCAGGGACTACCTAGCCATCCCCGCCACCTCTGCGGCTAGCGAGCGGATGTTCTCGCAGGGCCGCAACCTCATCACATGGCAGCGGCATCGCCTTGGCGCAGAGCGGGTGCGCGCATGCATGACCCTCAAGTCATGGATCGCGACGCACCCGGGGGAAAGGCTGGGTGGTTTGGCAGCGCAAGCGCTGACGGAGTTGGGATTGGAGCTCGAGGAGGGAATGTGAACGGGGACAGCTCGTTGTGCTTTGACATCTATTGCCCGTGTGACTTGCTCTATTTATTTGCATGCTTATGGTGGTAGGTGGTGGTGATGGACCTAGCAAAAAGCTGTATGGCCATCCATCCAGCCATGATGGCACGGTGAGGCAAGGGTGGGCAGTTGTGGTTGGTTGTGGCTTTGTCACGGGCAGCGCTGAACCTGGCAGTGGCATGAGATGTGCGGGACGTGTCACCATGTTTAGACAAGTTGGCTACTTTTGGTGTGTGCGGGTGGACAAAGCAATAAGCTTATTGGCCATCGGCATTGTACTGGTAATAGAGGGAGGGCTGCGATTTCATTCCACCTAGGCGAAGCACATAAACGGCAGTGCTATGGATTGAGTGTAGTCAATTACACTCAGCAGGTGGGTAACTAAAGAGCCCTAACCCATAGCATGGCAGGGAAATGTTGCCTTTTAACACGTCGGTGAGGAGTGGAAGAGAGCTTTCCATGAAACCAGGATATGGCTCATTCTTCCCTGCACATGTTCCCATTACCCCTCCCCCCCATAACCCCCCAGCCGCCCAAGTCAAGGAATCCTCGCCCCGGGTCAAGGAATTAATCCTCGAGGCGAGGAATTCAATCCTCGACCCCCAAAACCCGGGGGTCGAGGGGGGATTTTCAAGAAAAATCCTCGGCGAGGATTCCTCGACCCGCCCCGGCTAGGGCGCGAGGATGAGATCCTCGGGTCAAGGAATCCTCGCCTCGCCCCGTGCTCATGTCAAGGTGGCAGGCAGGCAGGTGAAGGGATTTGATTTGAGACGTCTACAAGGACCTCCCCATGGCAGCGGTAAGAGGGGCCGTGAGCTGATTCCGTTCCGTGGCACCGAGCTGGGGAGGAGAGGAGGGCATGCAGCGCCGGATGGGGGAGAGGGGGCCGGCAGGGGGAGAGTGGGCCGGCAGGGGGAGAGTGGACCGGCAGGGGGAGAGTGGGCCGGCAGGGGGAGAGTGGACCGGCAGGGGGAGAGTGGGCCGGCAGGGGGGGGGAAGGGAGAGACGCAGGTGTTGGAATATAACACAGTTTCGCTCCTCGCAGGTGAGAGGAGCACGAGCGAGTAAGAGAGGGAGAGGGTGGGGTGGCGGGATTGAAGGAGCAAAAGGACGAGAGCGCATGGGCCGATGGGGACTAGAGATGGTGCAGAGGGGCGAGGGAATGAAAAAGGGCAAGGCAGTTGGCAGGGCATACGTGGAACATGAGTTTTTTAAGATTCTCAGGAATCTCTCACATGGACGTGCAGCATGCTTAAGTTCCTGAGGTTGCTGATGGAGTGGGGAATGAGTCCTCCCAGCTATTGAGTCGGCTCAAAAAGCAGTGTATGATGGGGAGTGTTTGAGAGAGCATGGCGGGACATACAGCATGCTTAAGTTCCTGAGGTTGCTGATGGACTGGGGAATGGGTCCTCCCAGATTTTCAAAAAGTAGCATCCTGCAATGACATCACCATCACGAGTAACATTGTGAAGAGGCTAACTAGGTGCTAGGAGTTTTTGAGAGAGAAAATATTGGATTACCCAAGAAGCAAGGGATACAAGTAGAATGAAGAGAGGGTTCGGAGGGAAGGCCCAACCACCAACCTGGTTAATAGCCAGTTCAACAAGGTGGGTGGTGGTGGGAGTGGCGTCAACCTAAATTGGAACTCACCCAAACTTCATTGAGCTGGCCAACTCATGGTGAACCAACCCAACCCAACAACATTGAGTGATCTCTAGACAGGGTATACTCTAGCTATCTACCCTACACACTAGAGCAAGCAGGCCATTCTCTAATTAACACCACCATCACCATCACCATTGCCATCACCATCACCATCGCCATCACCATCACCATTGCCATCACCGTCACCATCGCCATCGCCATCACCATCGCCATCACCATCGCCATCACCATCGCCATCACCATCACCATCACTATCGCCATCACCATCGCCATCACCATCGCCATCACCATCACCATCGCCATCACCATCGCCATCACCATCACCATCGCCATCACCATCGCCATCACCATTGCCATCGCCATCACCATCACCATCGCCATCACCATCACCATCGCCATCACCATCACCATCACCATCGCCATCGCCATCACCATCACCATTGCCATCACCGTCACCATCGCCATCGCCATCACCATCGCCATCACCATCACCATCGCCATCACCATCACCATCACCATCGCCATCACCATTGCCATCACCATCGCCATCACCATTGCCATCACCATCGCCATCACCATCACCATCACCATTGCCATCACCATCGCCATCACCATTGCCATCGCCATCACCATCACCATCGCCATCACCATCACCATCACCATCGCCATCACCATCACCATCACCATCGCCATCACCATTGCCATCACCATCACCATCACCATCACCATCACGGTCACCCATCACCATCACCGACCCCATCACCCATCGCCCTTCTCCCAAGCGCCCATCTCACAGGCTGACGATCATGCCGCTCTCGTCGCAGGTGACGCCCAGGATAGAGCTGCAGTCAGGACGAGGCCCACTCCTCCAGAACAGCGTCAGCCTCCAGGCCGCCTGGCAGTCCGCCAGGAATTGCGCTGCAGGTGGTGGGGCAGCGGGGGTAGATGGATGGAGGCGTTTTTGAGACCAAAAGTGCAGATTTGTGGGTTTGAAAAATACTCCGCAGAATCTACTGTGAGTCTGCAGAATCTCCTCTGAGTCTGCAGAATCTCCTCTGAGTCTGCAAAATCTCCTCTGAGTCTGCAGAATCTCCTCTGAGTCTGCAGAATCTCCTCTGAGTCTGCAGAATCTCCTTTTCCAGCAGTCGATCCGTCATCACTGCCCTGCACTGCGTGCTATGGGGGAGGTGCGAGTGGGAGTGGGTGTTTTTTTAGTCGACTAAAAAACCATGAGTGGGAGTGGGGCAGCAAATGGGAATGCGCACCGCGTTGACCAGGAGTGGTTCTGTGGTCACATGGACCAATCAAGTGATTTTGAAAGTACTGTTCCACCTGGACGAATTTTGCGGCTCAAAAATATCCCCCCCATGATAGCGTTCTTCCCCCTCTGGACATGGGTGTTAAGGCTGGCTCCTCACACCACTGCCCCACTCAGCCACTTCGTGTCGCTGAATGAATAGAGTGAACGTGTGACAAGAAGTCCCGAAGAAGCCTTCGAACACGAGGTGACTTTTGAGTCGACTCGAAAGCCATTTTGCCATGACTGCACTGCACGCACGTGGGGTCATTTTTTTGAACTCTCAAAAATGACTCCATTGTTGCCATTGACTGCACGCACGTGGGGTCATTTTCCAAAACTCTCAAAAATGACTCCACGGTCGCCATGACTGCACTGCACGCACGCACAACACAAAGACAGTGGCCAGGCCACCATTGCCCCGGCCGCTGATGTGGCTGTATGGACGGAGGAGGGATAAGTCTCTGGCAATCTCTGGCTGTGAACGTTCGGAGGAAAGCTTCTAAATACGTTGGAGGGATCTCTTTGGCGCCTTCACAGCAAGTTGATAGAGGGATGCATCACCGACAAAGATCATGAAAATCCAGGGTCGTCCCAACCCAACCCCACAATTCGGCAAGCATGGATCTCTTAAACACAGAAAAACTGGGAACACTGGAAGGAACACTGGAAGGAACCCTGGGAGGAACACTGGGAGGAACCCTGGGAGGAACACTGGGAGGAACACTGGGAGGAACCCTGGGAGGAACCCTGGGAGGAACACTGGGAGGAACCCTGGGAGGAACACTGGGAGGAACACTGGGAGGAACCCTGGGAGGAACCCTGGGAGGAACACTGGGAGGAACCCTGGGAGGAACACTGGGAGGAACACTGGGAGGAACCCTGGGAGGAACACTGGGAGGAACCCTGGGAGGAACACTGGGGTATGTAGCGGGTGGGGAGGACTCAGCGGTCCCCACCGGACCTGATGACTCTCTCAGCTTGAAGCCACGTCTTGAATCTAAGCCAGCATGCTACCATCAGAGGTGCAGGCAGATGATCTCGGCCTAGAAACCAGCTTGAGGCCAGATTTTGTGACAGCGAAGCGACTGTGACAGCGAAGAAGCTGTCACAACATTTGGCTGTCCGTCACAACATTTGGCTGTCCGTCACAGTCGAACGAAAGGCAATCACTCTCCAGGAGATTCTCCTGCAGCAGCAAATAGTCTGGAGATCCCGTTGCGACTGTGACAGCGAAGAAGCTGTCACAACATTTGGCTGTCCGTCACAGTCGAATGAAAGGCAATCACTCTCCAGGAGAGTCTCCTGCAGCAGCAAATAGTCTGGAGATCCCGTTCCCGCTCCCGCTGCCGCTCTCATTCTTGCATGCGCCACTAATCCTGCGGTTCAGCTCAGGTGTGTTTCACAGTAGGTGTTGTTCTTCTAACACGCGAGGTTCAGCAAGCAGCCGCACCTACTAAGTTGCGTGCCGCACTGAGTCACTGACCGTGCGTGCCGCACTGACCTTCGCGTGGACTCCAGTGGCGCGGCGTTCCCATAATGATTTTGAGTTTAAGATAGGCAGAGCTGTCTCAATGTCGGTCTCAGCAAGTGGCTTGCTGCGATCATCTAATCTAATCTACTCAAGCAACACCTGACCAACCTTGCGTGGACTCCAGTGGCACGGCGTTGACCGTCGCGAGGGGCAAAAGATGAAGGCTGGTGGTGGCGAGCCGGCATGCGGCGACCCATGCGAGCAATGCGAGCGGCCGCGTCCGCGCGTACGGGACCCCGCGGCGGTACAGCGCTACTGCGCTGCTCCGCCGGCCACGCTGTACGAGGCTGCGCTCCGCCGCCGCCACCGCCGCCGTCGGCGCAGGGGCCGCCCACGACTCCGAGTGGGAATCGGCGTCGGAGCGCATCCTCGTTGAAGGTACCATCGTTCCGAAAATTCGGCTCCCAAGCCTCGTGATTTGAACGTTAGACTAGAAAGTTCGAGCCGACATTCAGAACGAGGGACGGACAAGCGGCCGCGGCATTTAGACTTGAAACACTCTCACTAGTAGGCTCCTCGACTCCTCTTATAGGCCGCGGCATATAGACTTGAATGCCACTATAGCTTCCGATAGACTCTTAGAACATTCAACCAAAGCTTATGATAATGGTTATCATGTGACTACGTTGCGTGGTACTTTACAAGTATCAGCCGCTACCTAGAAATCCATGTTTATTAGGGTCTTGCATCCTTTCAACATCTTATACACTTACATCGGGTGCGCGATAACCAAACGGTTTGTCCACGTTAGCAAAAATTTAGGGTTACGCAACGGCAGGCTTACGCACTTAAAAAGGGTCAACTTATACATATGCATTATGTGTAGAAATTGTAGGCTAGACAGGGTTGTGTTCTTAGAGGGTACAACACCAATCATATATCACTCACGTACTGCCTTGTTTCTAGTCACTTCGTTACTCTGAGATGGTATCAGACTAGGTAGGTCCCACCCACCTACGCTTCCGCCCTAGCCTACCGTAGAGCGGCGCCCCTAGCCCTAGCCTGCCGCGCAGCATCGACCCTCAGCTCGTCGTGCCGCGCTGGCCCAGCCCACCGCGTCGGCCCCTTCCTACCGCGCTGCCCTAGCTTGCCACGACGGCCGATCTTGCGTCCTTCCCCGCTGTAGCTGATCTTGCCACCCATCTGCGTGCTCTTGAAACTAGCTACCGTGCTACTAGCACTGAGTCCCACCTCACTGTACTGCCTCCCCCCCTCGGCGCTACCCTTTTCTTTCTAGCCACGCGCCTTCCCGACCGCCTAGCCACTGCCCGCGACGCCTTCCTTAGTCTTCACCCGGCGGACCTCACCCTAACTGAATTTGTCACCACCCTGTCTACGATAGAGACCCGCCAGCGCACTATCGCTTAGTCTAGCGGTACCGCGGCGGTCCTTCCCAGTGCACTTATTCTGACGTTTCTGCCGCTGTTGCTGAGACAGTCCCTGCCGCTCAGATCGCCGTGGCGGCCTCCGCGCAGCCTCGTTAGGGTAAGGGACGCTGTCCCAGAGCGGGCGGGGGGGAGGGAGGGGTGTTGGGGGTGGCGGGGGTGGCGGGGTCGGTAGGGGCGGTGCGAGCGCGGGCGGTGCGAGCGCGGGCGGTGCAGACGAGGGGGCGGGGGCTGACGCCCTTGAGCAGCAGCAGCAGCAGCGGCGGCGGCGGCAGCAGCTGTGGCGACCCCTCCCGTCGGGGTGGCCAAGCGGCTTTGGTGGTGGTCGTCGTAGTGGCGGCCCTCGCAGCTCAACGTCGAGCGGCGACTTCAGCCCTATGAGTTGCCAGTACCAGCTCCAGTCTGGTCCCCTTTGTGGCACCGTGCGTGGCCGTCCTGGTCACACCGCCGCCCGCTGTTTCCGCCGCCTCGACGACCTTTCTCACCTCCGCTTCGGACCCACGACTGACCTCCCACAATGGTTCAGCCTGGTACGTAGTCGTGTGACGGTCTTTAACATGGATATGGATCAAATTAGCTCTACTCTTTGTATGCCATGTATGCAGATGAATCTAGTGTTACTGGACCCTATTACCTTGTGTTACCCTGTGTTCGCTGTGTGTAGTCAAGGCTCCCCTGCTGCGTCAGGCATAGGCCCTCCTGCCTAGTTTAGCCTTGGATCCACGCTAATGCCCGCGCCGGCTGACGCTACCGCCGCGCTCTCCTTCACATTGGACTCTGCTGCGTCCACATGCTTCTTTCGCGACCACACCGCTCTCACGCCACTTTCAGCCCCCGCTACAGTTGCCCTTGCCAAACCCTTTTCCGGTCCGGTAGTTGCACGTAGCTCCACCACCCTCCCTTGTCCAGCGGTTCCTTCATGCTGCCTTACAGGTTTGCACATCCCCTCGTTCTCCAGGAACCTAGTTGGTGTCGGCTATCTTCAGGACCTCGGTGTCATCACTACATTTCCTAGGCACGAGCGATATGCAGTCTGCCACTAGTTCCCCCCTCACCACGTTCCCCCGGGACCCGATGTGTGGCCTGTTCGCACTGGACACCGCTTTCCCCCGGTGGCTGTGTTCCCCCACGTGGCTGTGTCTACCTAGGTCATTGCAGCTTGCTCAATTCGGCCATTCAATCACCCGTCGTTGCTGTGGCACCACCGCCTAGGTCACCCCACCCTCCCGTATCTCCGTCACATGTCCCAGCATGGTCTTGTCTTAGGTCTCCATGCGTTGCTTCCTGCCCTCCCTCCCTTGCATGTGCCTTCGTGCACGCCTTGCATCGAGGGCCGGCTGCGCCGTGCTCCTTACTCCTCGTTTCCCCCCACCACTACGCCACTCCAGACCCTGCACTTGGACATGTGAGGCCCTGTCCTTGGGCCCTGTCACGAGCGCTACTTTCTAGTTCTCTTAGATGACTACTCACGCTACACCACGGTGTTTCCCCTGGAGCAGAAGGCCGACGTGCCTGCTCGAGTACACCGCGCCCAGCCCGTACTGCGTCTCCACTTCGACCGTGGTAGTGACTTCACCTCCGGTCAGCTTGGCCAGTTCTGTCGTGCGGAGGGCATCACCCAGACGTTACACCCTGCTGGACTCCCCACAACAGAATGGGGTCATTGAGCGACGCATCGGTTTGGTCATGGAGGTGGCTCGTACCTCCATGATACATGCCTGTGCATCCCATTTTCTGTGGCCGTTCACCGTTCGCTACGCTTCTCACCAGCTTAACATGTGGCCGTACTCCCCGCAGCCGCAGGTTTCGCCGACCCTCCTCTAGACCGGGTCCCCCGGTGACGCGTCTGCGTTCCACGTCTGGGGCTGCCTAGCTCACGTTCGTGACTCTCTCACAAATAAGCTCACTGTCCACACCGTCTCTTGTGTCTTTTGTGGCTTCCCCCGCCGTCTCACCGCTTCTTTCACTCGCATGACGTCACCTTTGATGAGTCTGTGTCCTTCTACACCCGCATTCCCCACCGAGGTTTCCGGGTTACCCAACCCTTGTTCCTTGTCCCCGGTAGCTCTTGCTCCCCATCGTGCCCCGTCTGGTGTGTCTCACGTCACTCCCCTTCCCTCGGTTGGTCTGGCGGAGGATTCTGCTAACTTTGGGGCCTCGAGGCTCAGGGTCTGTCGCATGTTTCTGCGGTGCCTGCACCCTCGGCCCCAGGGTCTCCTTCGCCGCCGCATTAGTAGTCGCCGCCGCAGCAGCAGTCGTCGCCGCCACAGCAGTAGCTGCTGCAGCCGCTGCCGCCGTTACCGTCGAAGCAGCAGGGGTCCGTGAGCTCTAGGGGTGCTGGAGCTGGGGGTGTGGGCGGTGAGGAGGGTCCTCATTCTGGGGGTGCTGGTGCTGGGGGTGCTTGTTCTAGGGGTGCTAGTCCTGGGGTTGCTGTAGTAGCGAGCCCTAGAGGTAGCCATGGTGTGGGCGCGGAGCAGCAGCAGCAGTCGCCACCGGTGTCCGCCCTTACGACACCTCGGTCTTCCCTCCCCAGACTGTCCGCCCGTGCCTCCCCCAGTGCTGCCTCCTCTGCCTGTCTACGACCCTGTGTTTCCTTCACCGGACTCGTCCCTGGCTCATTTCCCCCTTCGTTCTCCTCATGTATCTCCGCCGTCGTCTCCTGACCTGACTCCTCCCTCGCATTGGAGGTCTCACCGTGTGCCTCATGCTCAACATGTCTTTCCTGTTTTGCACTCCCACCCTATGTTGCTCCGGTCTCACACGTCTCATGCTCCTCCCGCTCCTCCTCTCCTGTTGCCTCCTCAGTTGTCGCTTGTTGTCTCTCCGCCTCCTCTCTCTGACTTCCTCCATACAGCTAGTCCGCTCATTCCTCGCGTTCTCGCCTCTCTTGTTACCGACCGGTCCGTTCCTGTCTCCAGTCTCTTGGCTCTTGTCGCTGCCGTTGCTGAATTTGCCGCTACCTGCCGCCTTGACTGTGCCAATACTCTTGTCTCTGACCCTGCGCATCCTCCGTCTGTCCGGTGTGCACCTGCCTTTAGCAGTGACGTCATAGAGGATAGGCAGTATGAGCTAGCTTTCCTATACGAGGCCGCTCGTTATCTCTGCTCCACGCTGCTTGCCCCGAAGTATGACCCAGACGCTCTTGACATCCTGACCTCTTGCACCTATACTGAGGCAACTTCAGGACCCTGGGCCTCTCAGTCGATAGCTGCCATGGGCGCAGAGATGGCATCTTGGAGATCCACCGGCACCTACGTCGACGAAGTTGCCCGACTGTAGGCGAACGTAGTCAATGGCTGGTGGCTCTTCAAGGTGAAGCGCCCTCTTGGAGAGCCGCCGGTGTTCAAGGCGTGCTACGTTGCTAGAGGCTTCAGTCAGCGCGAGGGCTTTTACTTCTTCCAGACCTTCGCCCCAACCTCGAAGATGACTACGCTTTGGGCGCTGCATCATGTAGCAGCACAGCGCGACTACGAGCTTCTCTCGCTGGACTTCTCCACAGCGTTCCTCCAGGGTAATCTGCACAAGCAGATATACATGTGACGTTCGCTAGGCTTCATCGGCACCTTCCCTCCTATAACCGAGTGGTTCTTTCGGCGCCCGGTTTACGGCCTGCAGCAGGTGCCCCATAAGTGGCAAAACACGCTTCGTGCTACATTAGCAGACCTGGAGTTCTTCATGTCCTCTGCTGGCTCATCACTCTTCGTTCGCTCAGGCCAGACTCCGGTCTACATCGTAGTCTTTGTAGATGACCTGGTCTTTGCTACTACAGACAGAGATGCACTGGCCTCGGTGAAGGTTGAGCTACTGAAGAAACACACGTACACTGGCCTAGGAGAGTCGCGCCTCTACCTTGGCCTGCAGATCTCCAGGGACAGAGTAGCGTGCACCATCACTCTCATGCACTCACACTCGGTGCACCAAGTCCTTCAAAGCTTCGGTCTTCAGTTCTCCTTCGCACAGCCCACCCCTCTGCTAGTGGATCAGAGGCTCTCGGCTCTAATCGCTGACGAGCCAGCTGAGCCCAGTGGTCAGTACGCAGAGCTTGTGGGCTGCCTCATGTACTGTACCTGATGTCTTGCACTCGTCCAGAACTTGCATAGCCTCCTAGTATCCTCGCTCGCTTTGTGGCGACAGGCAGACACCGACCACAGCACTGGTCGGCCGCTAAGAGGGTGTTGCGTTATCTTGCAGTTACATTGGGCATGGGGCTAGTGGTGGGAGGACGTAGTCCAATGGTTCTTACACGGCACATAGACAATTCGGGGGCAGACGTTGCTGTGACGCCCAGGTCCTCCCAGGGCTACTGCTTTAGCCTTGGTGCAGGCACTATCTTCTGGAGGTCCACCGGCTTGTCGTCTGTTGCACAGCCGAGCTATGAGGCTGAGATCTACGCTGGTGCCATGACGGCACAAGAGCTGCGCTGGCTAATGTTCTTGCTCACAAACTTAGGTGAAGAGCCTAGCTCTGCCCCGGTCCTGTACGCTGACAACAGGGCCATGATCCTCTTGTGTCAGGAGCCTCGACTAGAGGGCAGAGCGAAGCACATCCAGCTGCAGTACTTCCTCATGCGTGAGCTAGAGGAGCGACACCAGGCCCGCCCGCGTAGTACACTTTGCCTCTGGTGCCAGTATAGCTGGTATCTTTACTAAGGCGCTTGTGCCTAAAGATCATCAGCGGCACTGCGTACTGCTTGGTATAGTTCCAGTAGCCCCTTACTTGCTAGGACCTTGATTGTGTATTTCTCCTTACATCTTGACTGGCCTTGTGGCTCTTGTCCCAATGGCAGGACTAGTAGTGCCGCCCTGAATTACTCTTGTTTAGTGTGTACTCTTGCTTACTGGTCTTCAGACCCTTGCCTCAGAGGTTGGACTAGTTGTGCCCGCCCTAAGCTGCGTGTCTCTTGCTAGGCATTTCCCCTAATCTAGCCTAGGGGGTGTGTTAACTTATACTGTACATACGCATCATATGTAGAACTTATAGGCTAGAAAGGGTTGTGTTCTTAGAGGGTACAACAATAATACTATATCACTCCTAGATTGCCTTGTTTTGCTACTCTGAGAAAAAAACCCTTTTAGAATGCTGAAATGTGGATATCTAGGAAGTACATGAGTTGCTTGAAATTTAAAGCGAGAGGTTATAATAGTGACCCATATTTCTAGTTGGGCCCAACTTGATTGGGACCCTCGAACAGATATAGGGGGGACAAGCGAGCGGGCAGAAGAAAACGTCGTTTCGGGGCGGGCAGTCACTCAGCAGCAAAAGCACCTACCCGCGTGACAAATTCGGATATGTGGACAGGGTTCTGATTATACCCATAATACTAGCTAGCACGCCTCGTTGGGGCTCGTTTGTTACCGTATTTTGTCGACCTCGATTGGTTGCGGTTCAGTCAAAATCAAAAGGGTGGACACGCAATGGGAAAAGTGTGGTTGGCGGGTGGTCGAAGTAAACACGCCTTGATTTGGTAGCTCTAGGTGAGGAGAAATTTCGACCTATCAGAAAACCAGTTGTGTTCTTGCACGAGTAGTGAACCCGGGTCCAACTTGAAAATCAAGTTGGGCCCATTTGGAGAATGACGAGGCAATGGGGTCGCACAAGTACCTGCGACCTGTAACAGCTCGCAAACCCAGTCCTACAAATTTCCCAGCCAATCGTGTGCTCGCGCTTGTTCGCTCTGAACAGCGCGGCTGCGTTATGGAACTGCCCTGGTTCAAGTTGGTTAACAACCCCTTTGAAAAAATCGAGGGTCCCTTGGTTTCAAGTTGGACCCGCCTTCACTATTTTAGCCCCTCGCTTTAATATGGTATGTATAGGAAATGTTGGTTATCGGGTACAGCTAGCCACCTTCCATGTTGGTTTTCTCTACCGTAGTAGATTGTCACTAACATTCACCATTCTGTCTTCCTCCCGCTTTATCTAAATATCTATTCGGATTGAGGAAGCTTGTTCCATAGCCACTAACCACTATGCTAAAAGGGCTATTTACAGTAAGTAGCACGTCAGCGCGCCCATAGCCCCCATGCATAGGGGCGTGTGGCCCTTCCAGTGATCTCTTGTCAACTCCAGTGTGTCACTCGACAACCTGGCTTCTTACTTGACAACTACAACGTTTTCTTGACGATTTCACCCAACACTTATAGGCACAAAGATGGCACAGTACTAAGGGGAGTGTTATGAGTGTTTAACCAGAGTAGCACGGAATCCAATGTCGGGGTTCATAATAACAGAATGTGGTACAATGGAATAACGAAGCAAGATATAGGAACACCAGAGCAATCCTAGACCGGTGATTGAACACGGTTGATGAATATTTTTATTTTATATTTTCCGTTAACCTTTCCTCCTGCCAGCACATGGTGATCCATAGGTTCATCCCCGTTATTCGTCCAAGAGTGGTCAATAGCATGTACCGATACCACTACCCCGTGATTATGCTGTTTCTCGGGCGATGCAGGCGTGTCAGTAGGGGGCACGTCTGCTACTGACGATAGTCGTTTCCCGGCTTATCCCCATTGTTGTTCTTCCTTTGTTGTTCTTCGTTGTTCGTCGTTTTCAACTAGTGTCAGTGAAAGCACTGTCGCTTTCAGCGATCCTTGTCGTTTGCCACAATGCCAATGATGGGGGGCCATTGATCCTGGCCACAAAAACGATTTCCCTCTCGTGAACCCGCTCTCGCGTATTGGCATCGTGCAGGTCAGCGATCACCACTGCTTCCTGGAAAGTCGCTGGGCGGCGCATCTTAACTTCGTAGCAAATATCAAGCTTGAGCCCAGTGATGAACCTGTATTTTTTTCTCGGCTTCCGACAGGTTGGTGATTTGGTCGCACATGGCCTGAAATGATGGCACATAATCCTGGACAGAGATCAAATGGTGCCAGGTGTCCAGCTTCGTATGTGCGTTGTCCAAGGCGGATATGGGCTCGAAGCGTGCACGCAGAGCTGTACCCTACGCTTTCCACGTGCGAATATCGGTCGATCCAAAAAATGATGTTGCATCCCGGGCAGCAGATTCCGAACTCCCGAAAAACCCCTGAGTGTTCCCTGCCGAAATCTCCATCTCGCTTACCGTTGGATGCCACCAATCCTATGCATGTCCCCTCAGTAGTGAAACAACCATTTTGATTTTTATATCTTTAACATTAATCCCAACAGCATCAGAATAAGTACTGCTACATTGCGTCCGGTTTGCAGATTCTCAGACCGAACCTCGTAGAGTACAATGCTTTACCACAGTAAAAAGTTTTGTTACCGCATAAAACCCTTTTGAAACCCATCAAAATGAAACGGTCCATGGTCGATTTTGGCGAAACGGATGCAATGTACCGCGTCCTAAAGCTCCATCGCAAAAAGCCACATGGTGGGATTGAATGGGTGGAATGGGGGTGTTTTTGGCATGGGTGGCATGGGTGGTATGGGGCTCTCTCATGGTGGTATCCTTGTCTGTTGGGCTAAACGGGGACGGCATTGGAGTTATTGGTGAAGCAGCAGCCGCTGCAGAAACTGTTGCTGCTGCTTTGGGGCGGGTGGCGGCCGTTGTCGCAGCTGTTGCAGCTACTGTGGCACGTGCGGCGGCATTCGCTGGTGCTACAGCTTCATCATCACAGCGCTCCTGCGATACTTCGCGTGCGAGCCCGTCCAATACCGTCTCGACACGTCTAGTGCTAGCGGCATTCTTGGGGGCGGAAGACTTCTGGCGCGTATTCTCTTGTCAAACTGTGCCTGGCCCATGTAGCGGACACTATGCCTGGTGGGCAGAGGAATATTCGCCATTAGCCATGCTCAGTTAAGAGTGCAAACAATATCGTAGTCGGGCGAATTAATTCGTCTAATTCGTGGCCGACCGCTTTGCAGCTCAGTGAGCGAATCACCCCCCCCCCCGCCCCACCCCCCCCCCCACCCGTAGAGTGCCCCGACCTAGCCTGCCACGCGAGCCCTAGCCCGTCACGCCGCGCTGGCCCTAGCTCGCCACGCCGCGCTGGCCCCTAGCCCACCACGCTGGCCCTAGCCCACCGCGTCGGCCCCGTCTTGCCGTGCTGCCTTAGCTCGCCGCGATGGCCCCAGCTAGCCGCGCGAACCCCAGCTCGCCGCCGGCCCCAGCTCGCCGTCGGCCCTAGCTCGCAGGGCAGCCACCAACTCCCCGCTCGCCCCAGCTCGTTGTCGGCCCCAACTCACCGCTGGCCCCAGCTAGTTGCCGGCCCCAGCTGGCCGTACGGCCCCCAGCTCGCCACCGGCCCCAGCTCGCCAGGTGGCCCCCTTGCTTGCCGCCGGCCCCAGCTCTCTGCCGGCCCCAGCTTGCTGCTGGCCCCAACTCGTTGCGCGGCCCCCCGCCCGCCACTGGTCCCAGCTCGCCACACAACCCTCAGCTCGCCGTCGGCCCCAGCTCGCCGCCGGCCCCAGTTTCTGGTCGGCTTCGCTAGTTCTATCGTGCAGAGGGTATCTCCCGGTCGTACACATTGCCAGACTCCCCACAGCAGAATGGGGTCGCTGAGCGACGCATCGATTTGGTCATGGCGGTGGCTCTTACCTCCATGATCCATGCCGGTGGCCATTCTGTGGCCATTCACAGTTCGCTACGCCGCTCACCAGCTTAACACGTGGCCACGCTCGCAGCACCCACAGGTTTCAACGACCCTCCTCAGGACCGGGTCCCCTGGTGACACGTCTACATTTCACGTCTGGGGCTGCCTAGCTCACGTCCGCGACTCTCGCGCGGACAAGCTCACTACCCGCACTGTCCCTTGTGTCCTCCTTGGCTTCCCCCTTGGCGCGTCTGACTAGCACTTTTACCACCCGCCGTCTCACCGGTTCTTACTCGTGTGATGTCACCTTTGACGAGTTTGTCTCCTTCTACACCCGCTTTTCCCACCGAGGTCTCCCGGTTACCCCACCCATGTTCCTTGTTCCCACTCCCCCAGTAGCTCCCACTCCCCGTCCTGTGCCGTCGGGTGTGTTTCACGTCACTCCCCTTCCTTCGGTTGGCCCGGGGGAGGAGTCTGCTGACTTGGGGGCCCGTGAGGCTCAGGGTCTGCCGCCGCAGCAGCAGCCGTCGCAGCAGTAGCCGTTGCAGCAGCAGGGGTTAGTGGGCTCTTGGGGTGCTGGCACTAGGGGTGCTAATTCTGGGGGTGCTAGTCCTCAGGGTGCTGGTCCTGGGGGTGTTGTCGTGGCGAGACCTGGAGGTAGCCGTCGTGTGGCTGGAGGTTCTTGTGTGGGCTCGGTGCAGCAGCAGTAGTAGTCACCACCACATCAGTAGCAGAAGATTTCCTTGCCCGTGTCCTCCCTTCGCCTCCTCGGTCTTCCCTCCCCTGACCTACCGCCTGCGCCTCCCCTAGCGCTGCCTCCCACTCCTATCTACGGCCCAGTGTTCCCTCTGTCGAACTCGTCTCCTGCTCGTTTCCCCCCTCGTTCTCCTCCTGTGTCCTCCCTTTGTCTCCTGACCCTACGCCTTCCTCTTGCTGGTGGTCTCACCGTGCCTCTCGTGCTCGCCCCGTCTCTCCTGTTCCACGTTCCCACCTATGTTACTCCAGTCTCACACGTCTCGTGCTCAACTCGCTCCTAATCTCCTGTCACCTCCTCTGTCATCCCTCTCTGTCTCCTTGCCTCCTCTTTCTCACTTTCTCTGTGTTGCTCGTCCTCTTGTTTCTCCTATTCTCGCCTCTCTTGCTACCGACCCGTCCGTTCCTATCTCCAGTTTCTCAGCTCTTGTCGCTGCCGTCACTGACTTTGCCTCTACCCGCCACCTTGACTACGCCACTACTCTGGTCTCTGACCCTGCTCGTCCTCCGTCCATTGGGGATGCACCTGCCCTTGGCAGTGAGGTGAGTGTGAGAACTGGTGTTTGGTGCTGTTATCACTGGTAGAGGGCACGCCCACAGCGTGTGCTACTCACACACGTGTCCTAGAGGACAAGCAATACGAGCTAGATTTCCTTTTCGTGGCTGCTCCTCATCTCTGCTCCATACTGCTAGCCCTTGATGGGGACACAGGCGCTCTTGACATCCCAACCCCTTGCACTTACGCTGAGGCGACTTCAGGACCCTGGGCCTCTCAGTGGATAGTTGCCATGGACGCAGAGATGGCATCTTGGAGATCCACCGGCACCTACGTCGACGCAGTTCCCCCACCTGGGGCGAACGTATTGATAACCGGTGGCTCTTCGAGGAGAAGCGCCCTCCTGGAGAACCGCCAGTGTTCAAAGTGCGCCACGTTGATAGAGGCTTCAGTCAGCGCGAGAGCGTTGACTTCTTTCAAACCTTTCGCCCCGACCCCGAAGATGACCACTCTTTGGGCTTAGCATAGCATGACTACAAGCTTCACTCCCATGACTTCTCCTCAGCGTTCCTCCCCAGGGTAGTCTGCACGAGTAGATCTTCCTACCCTGTCCGCCAGGCTTCTCTGCCACTTTCCCTCCTAGGACCGACTGGTTCCTGTGACGCCCGGTTTACAGTCTGCGGCAAGCACACCGTGAGTGGCACGACACAATGCGTGTTACACTAGCAGACCTACAGCTATTTCTGTCCTCTGCTGACCCGTCTCTCTATGTTTGCTCAGGCCAGACTCCGTTGTACATCCTCGTCTACGTAGAATCTCTGGTCTACGCTACTGCAAACAAAGACACGCTGGCCTCGGTGAAGGTCGAGGTGCTGAGAAGACACACTTGCACTGACCTAGAAGAGCTGTGCCGCTACCTTGGCCTGCAGATTTCCAGGGACAGAGCAGCGCGCATCATCACTCTCACATAGCCACACTTGGTGCGCCAGGTTCTTCAGAGGTTCGTCCTTGAGTTCTCCTCCGCACAGCCCACCCCTCTGCCAATAGATTATTAGCTCTTGGCTCTAGTCCCTGACAATGCGGTCGAGCCTAGTGGTCAGTACCCATGTGGGCTGCCTCATGTACCTGATGACTTGCACTCATCCAGATCTCGCATACTCTCTTAGTATCCTTGTTCGCCTTATTTTGACAGGCAGACATCAACCCCAGCACGGGTCGGCTGCTAAGAGGGTGTTGCGATATCTAGCAAGTACATCAGGCATGGGGCTAGTGCTGGGAGGACACAGGCCAGTGGTTCTTACAGGGCACACATATACTTCATGGGAAAACGACGCTGAGACAACCGGGTCTTCCAGGGCTACTGCTTTAGCCATGCTGGTGCCATGGCGGCACAGGAGCTGTGCTTGCTAACGATCCTGCTCACTGACTTAGGTGAGTGGCCTAGCTCTGCCCCCATCCTGTACGCTGACAACAGGGCCATGATCCTCCTGTGTCAAGAGCCTCGACTACAGGGCAGAGCGAAGCACATCCAGCTGCGGCAGAACGGGGTCTGGCCAAAACGAACGAAGAGCAAGAGGTCTGCAGACGACGGGAAGAGCTGCAAGTCAACTAACATAGCACGCAGCGTATCGTGCCACTCACAAGGCGCCTGCCGCATACCGTAAACCGGGCGCCGGAGGAGCCACTCGGTACCAAGGGGGAAGGTGCCGGTGAAAGCTGGGCGGACGGCGCAGGTAGACCTGCTCGTGCAGACAGCCTTGGAAAAACACAATGGAGAAGTCGAGGGATTGCAGCTCGTAGTCACGCTGTGCTGCTATGTGTAGCTGTGCCCGAAGAGTGATCATCTTCGGGGTCGGGGCAAAGGTCTGGAGGAAGTCAACACCCTCGCGCCGACTGAAGCCTCTAGCAATATAGCGCGCCTTGAACACCGGCGGCTCTCCACAAGGGCGCTTCACCTAAAAGAGCCACCGGCCATCGACTACAGTCACCCTAGGTGGGGGAACTGCGTTGAAGTAGGTGCAGGTGGATCTCCAAGATGCCATCTCCTGCTCCATGGCAGCCATCCACAGAGAGGCCCAGGGTCCCAAGTTCGCCTCAACGTAAGTGCGAGGGGTCGGGATGTCATGGGCGTCTGGGTCACCCTTAGGGACTAGCAGCATGGAGGAGGGATGGGGATCGGCCTCACACAGGGAAGCGAGCTCGTACTGCCTATCCTGTAGAACGTCACTGCCAAGGGAAGGTGCACCCCCGAGAGACGGAGGACGGGCAGGGTCAGAGACCAGAGCGGTGGCGTAGTCAAGGCAGTGGGTAGAGGCAAAGTCAGTGACGGCAGCGACAAGAGTGTCAAGACCGGAGACACGAACAGACGGGTCTGTAACAAGAGAAGCGAGAACGCGAGGGACAAGAGGACTAGCGGCACGGAGGGATTCGGAGAGAGGAGGAGGGGAGACAACAAGCGACGACTGAGGAGGTGATGGTAGAAGGGGAGCATGAGATGCGGGAGAACCGAGCAAAATAGCGAGAGAGTGCTGAATAGGAGAGACAGGACGAGCACGAGAGGCACAGTGAGACCACTAGCGGGAGGGGGGGGTCGGGTCAAGAGACAAGGGAGGAGACACTGCAGGAGAACGAGGGGGGAAACGAGCCGGGGGCGAGTCTAGAGGAGGAAACACAGGGCTGTAGACAGGTGGGGGAGGCAGCAGCGGGGGGGGTGCAGACGGGCAGTCGGGGGAAGGAAGACTGAGGAGGCAAAGGGCGGACACCAGCGGCGACTACTGCTGCTGCTACTCTACGCCGACACAAGAACCTCCAGCTGCACCACAGCTACCTCCGGGACGCTCCACGCCAACACCCCCAGAAAGGGGAAACCTCTCCAGCACCCGTGCCACCCCCAGGACCGTCGGGACAAGCCACGGCAGTACCCTTAGGACGAGCACCCCCAGAACCAGCACCTCCAAAACCAGCACCCTGCTCACACCCTCACCCACGAAGTTGTCGAACCCTTGCAGCGGCGACGGTGGCTGCTGCTGCAGCGGCAGCGACAGCGGCTACTGTTGTGGCAGCTGTGGCGGCGTCTGCTGAGGCGGCAACGGCGACTCCAGCTGCGGTGGCAGAGAAGGAGCAACCGGCTCAGAGACAGGCGGTGAACCAGGAACCGCAGGGCCCCCAGAGTCAGCCAACTCCTCCACCGGGATGACCGACGGGAAGGGAGTGACGTGAGACACACCAGACGGGGCAGGACAGGGAGGGAGAGGAGCAGGGGCTACCGGGGGAGTGGGGACCAGAAACAGGGGCGGGGCAACTGGGAGACCTCGGTGGGGAAAGCGGGTATAGAAAGAGACAAGCTCATCAAAAGTGACGTTGCGAGAGTGGAAGAAACGGTGAGACGGCGGATGGTAAAAGTGTCAGTCAGACGCGTCTAGGGGGAAGCCAAGGAAGACACAGGGGACATTGCGGGCAGTGAGCTTGTCCATGCCAGAGGCACAAACGTGAGCAAGGCAATCCCAGACGTGAAACGCAGACGCGTCACCAGGGGACCCGGTCCAAAGGAGGGTCGGCGAAACCTGCGGCCGCTGGGAGTATGGCCGTAGGTTAAGCTAGTGAGCGGCGTAGCGAACAATGAACGACCACATAAATTTGGGTACACCGGCATGGATCATGGAGATTCGAGCCACCTCCATGATCAAGCCGATGCATCGCTCAGCGACCCCATTCTGCTGCGGGGAGTCCGGCAGGGTGTACGACTGGGTGATGCCCTCCGCACGACAGAACAGGTCAAGCCGACCAGAGGTGAACTCGCTACCACGGTCGGAGTGAAGACGCAGCACAGAGAGGCCGTGGTGGATTCGCGCAGCTAGGACCCACCGGATAAGAATGTTAGGCACGTCGGACTTCCGCTGTAGGGGAAACACTATGGTGTAGCACGTAGCGCTCTCGACACGGCCCAGGGACGGGGGTTGGGCCCTTGACGTCCAGGTGCAGGGTCTGGAATGGCACAATGGTAGGGGTAAGCGAGGAGGAGTGAGGGGCACGACGCACCCGGCCCTCGATGCAGGACGTGCACGGCAGTGCAAGCGAGGGAGGGAGGGCATGGAGCGATGCAGGGAACCTAAGACAAGACCGTGCTGGGACATGTGACGCAGATGTGGGAGTGTGGGGTGACCTAAGCAGTGGTGCCATAGCAGTGACGGGTGGGTGAGCGACCAATACAAGCAAGCCGCAACGATCTGGGAGGGCGCGACCACCTGGGGGGACGCTCCCACCGTGGGGGACACGGTGTCTAGGTGAACAGGCCAGACACCGGGTCCCGGGGGAACGTGGTGAGAGGGGCACCAGTGGCGGCCTTTATGCAGACTGCGTTCCGCTCGTGTCTAGGAAACGTAGTGGTGACGTCGAGGTCCTGAAGACAGCCAACACCAACTATGTTCCTGGAGAACGACGGGATGTGCAAGCCGGTAAGAGAGCCTGAGGGAACTGCCGGACACGGAAGGGTGGTGGAGCTACATGCAACTACCGGACCGGAGTATGGGTCAGCAAGCACTACAGCGGCAGGGGCGGCAAGCGGCGTGAGCGCAGTGTGGTCGCGAAAGAGGCAGGCAGACGCACCCGAGTCTAGCGTGAAAGAGAGCGCAATGGTGGCGTCCGAAGGCGGAGGAGCTAGAGTGGAGCCGAGGCTAAACGAGACAGGTGGTCCTACGCTTGACGCAGCAAGGGAATCTAGGCTACACACAGTGGACACACCTACACTAGACAACACAGGGTAATAGCTTCCAGTCACATTAGAGTCATCAGCATACCTAATCTGATCCTTATCTAGCTCAAAGACAGGCACACGATGACGCACCAGGTTGTACCACTCGGGGGGGTCCGACGCGGGGCCGAAGCGGAGACGGAACTGGTCGTCCAGGCGGCGGTAGCAGTGGGCAGCGGTGTGACCGGGACGGTCGTAGACGGTGCGGCAGCGGGCGCCGGACTGAAGGTGGTACTGGCAGGTGACCACAGTGGAGCCGCCACCCAGCACCGAGTTGTGCGACCCACCACCACGACCACCACAACTAGCGCCACCAGGCCACCACGGCGGCGGGGGTCCCTACGGCAGCTGCTGCTGGGGCTGCTGCTGCTGCTGCTGCTGCTGCTACGGCTGCTTCTGCTGCTTCTGCTGCTCCTGCTGTTGCACTGGGGCATCAGCTCCAGTCCCCTCGTCTGCACCACCGCCGCCACCTCCGCCACCTCTGCCACCCCCACCACCCCTCCCGCAGCCACGCCCCCCCCCTCGGCCCGACATCCCCTACCTTGACAAGCCTTTGCTGAGGCTGCCGCAGCAGTCTCAGCAGCATGGGCCACCTCAGTAACAGCAGCACAGACGTCAGAGAAAGTGCACTGGGAGGGAGCATAGCCCTCGAAGATAGGGGTCGTCGCAGTACTGCTAGATTGAGCGATAGTGCGCTGGCGGGTCTCTATCGCGGACATGGCAGTAACAAAGGCAGGACGGATGAGGTCATCTAGGAGCTGACTAAGGAAGTGGTCGCGAGCAGTGGCAAGTTGGTCAAGAAGGCGCGTGGCAATGAGATTAAGGGTAGCGCAGAGAGGAGAAGGGAATGCAATGAGCTGGGCCTCAGTGCTAGCAGCGCAGTAACTAGACTCAAGTGCGTGCAAATGAGTGGCAAGGTCAGCGACAGTGGGGAAGGAAGCAAGATCCAGAAATAGCATGGGGAGGATCAGACGGCTGGCTGAGGTGGAGGAGGGAGTGGAATAGCATGCGATGGTTGCATCGAAGTATTCCTTCACATTTGCTACAGCAGTATAGCGGGGACGCTCAGACAAGGGGAGGGCGTGACTAATAGCAAGCTGCGCTACCGCGTCGCGCGAATCCCAGACAGCGCGGGCAAGCTCAGCAACGGCAAAGGCCTCACGCTCTCCGGACGTGGGAGCGTCAGTGAGGGGAGCAGGCGCTGCGGGGCTGGGATTCTTACCATCGACATGGATGGCCAGGGAGTAGGCGTCCTGGCCCTGACCTATACGCTGACGGCAAAGGTCGATGAGCTACGCCTCAAAGTCGATCGCCCGACCCTCCGCCTCCAGGCGGAGCGCAGCGTCTGCCATCACCACGGCCACAGCAGCTGACAACGGCACAGCGCCACGGCGGCCTGGCGGCCTGGCGGCACGACGACTCGGCGGCACGCCGGCACGGCGACACGATGAGACGGGGGCATGGCGGCATGGCGATATGGCGAAACAGCCGTACGGCAGCACGACGGCACGGCAGCATGGTAGAACGGCGGCATGGCGACACGGCAGCACGGCGGCAGCGTGGCACGACGGTAACAGGGGCTAGTGCGAACTGTGGCCGGTGCGAGCAGGGGCCGGTGCAAACTAGGGCCAGCAAGGTAGGGGGCAGCGAGCGTGGGCCGACGAGTGAGTGTCGGGGCCAGGGAGTGCGCTCGGAATGGGGGGCCAGTGCAAACTAGCAGGGCCGGTGCGGAGGGACAAGGCCGGCGCGAAATGGCAGGGCCGGCGTGAACTAGCGGGGCCGAAAAGGTCGACGGGGGCTGGTTTGGCGCAAGAACCAAGGGCCGAGCTTGCGGAACCGAGAGGTTCACGTGCACTTGTTGTGGTGAGCCCTAGTAAGGAATCGTAATTCCTTACACTCTCTGACCTTCTAAAGGAAGGCACTCCCTTTATTGAGGCCGATCAGTCATTGAAAGTAATCCCCGATGTGACTGTAAGTCTTTAGCCCTATGACGAGCGTAATGATTACGCCGGCCTGACGAGGTCTTGAGGTCAAACTGCGATCGATGGTCAGAAAGCGTCGAAACGATCGCTTTAGATCCTGATTGTTGAATCTTGATTGGCGCAATGATGCGAGACTTCATGAGGTAAAACTCCATCCAACGGTTGAGACATGTCGTAGCAATCGTAATCGATTGGAGTCGTTGAAGATAATAGACTTCTTCAGCTGACCGAATGGGCAATGGCAAAAACTCCCAAGTAACGAAATGATGAAGATGACTGATGCTGTCGCGTGGGCGGGTAATGATGACGCATTGCAGTATGATCATGATGACTTCCGAATGACGTGGTAGTTGGATGACAAAGAGCCGTTCATCAACACGTGAGGTCGTTCGTGTCACATGCGAAATCATGCGTCCGTGTCCCACGAAAGTCAGCGAACTCCATCAATGAAGTGACGAAATCAGGTGCGGAAGCGTAACGATGAGGAATATCGGTCAAAAGTGGATAATGGAACACGCCGAAGGGTCAGACGAAAATTGCGGCACAGCTGCCCTTCTCCCCCCTCCAAGAAGAAACCGCTCCCAATTTCCCAGGTAGAACCCCATGACACCCAATGCTCCAGGGTAGTCGAAAGAATCCCACGCTGCTGCTTAAAAGTCTCGTACTCAGCTTCGAAGATGCCGTTGAAATATATCCCAACCACTAAAAAAACGCGAATCATGATGACTCCAAAATCCGCTCCAGGTAAATTTTCTTCAGGGTAAACCGCGTCGAAGGTCTGGAAATTCCGCAACTACTACTCCATAAGCCTTTCTGACGAACGCAAAAAATCTTCAAAAGACAAACACTGCTTGTGAGCTGGCCCCAATACAGCTTCAACAGGACTGCTGCCAAATTTTATATAAATCAGATACTATTGTTTTCAATTCGGCCTGTGAGTCGGGGTCGTGTTCACACAGTTGGTCGAATCACACGAATTGATGATGGAGGTGGTAGCAGGTAGTGACGAGAGGAAGACGACGATGACGATGACCTGTAACTTGTACTGAACCACTCCAGTGAATATCCTCGAACAGAACCTGGGGTCGAATGACGCCAGCTGCATCAGCTTCTTTGTCCGTACACGCCGAAAAATTCGGGAAGAACGGAAACTGCTACTGCTCTCCCTCCGCTCCATACAACCAAAACACTCCGCAAATGTCGATCGATGTCGCTCATACGCTTGAAGAGAGCGGGCACAACTCCAGCTGTAAACTCTTGAACTGCTTCTCAAACCCACCGAAAATGTCGGAACAATACTTAGCAAATACCGTAACTCCGCTTCATAGCTACCCGTAAAAATGCCCAGGCATTACGGCGTCCTTTAGCAGCGCCCCCACGGTTGCTCCACCAGCTGTTCGCATGAACTGAACCCTTTATATTAGGTTTTACCGGAGTCCACCGCCTCGGCATGATGTTTTGGCCGTCGATCATGATCAATGCGCATCACACGCCGTCGATCTCCGCCCAGCTGTTACCCAAGTGTAACATACTTTGGTACCCCTGCCAGCTGGCCGTACAGACGTTCACCCATATCGCGGCTGCTTCAGGTTACCTAGAACCGCTTCGCTGCTGCTTAACTAACTAGGAGAATCCGTAGAGATAGGAGTGCACACGCTTCTAGTCAGAGGAGCTTTAACGAACTCGCCTACTGACCGCTAGACAGCTCCCTCCTCCGTCGGAAACTCGTCAAACTACACCCGCAAAAATCAGAACCTCCTTCTGCTGCACCACGTAAAACCCTCAGCTCCGCGTCAACATTAACTCCTAAAATTTTGGGGACACTCCATTAGCACAGTGTAGTTCGCAGGTTCACCCCCCTTATTCAGCCAGAAGCCGTCGATTAATAAGTCGACACTGCTACCTGGTGGGAATGGTGATTTCCGGGCGACGTAGCTGGGCGAGTAGCAGCACGAACGCCGCTAACGCATATGCTCCAGTACTCTCGTCGTTCTTCTCCCACTGCTTCAGCTCCTGACAGTTAACGCATTCGGCGACCAGTGGAAAAACACTTAAGACGCACCCAAGGGTGGTGGCCTCCGTTTTCCGTTGATCGTGAGGGTATGAATCGCTGGTCCACGAAAAACGCCTCCCCACGCGGGAAGTCGCCCTCAATGAGTACACTCACTCTAGCACAGCGTCATCTCCTCCAAATGACCGTCGTGGTGAATAGCGCCGAGGTCGTTCATCTCAGCTGATCCCACACAACTGTACACCCACACGTCCTCGTGCGATCGTGTCGTTCCGAAATTGTCGGATCCGCCCATTGCCGAAATAGTATTGAAGTCACGTCCATCGCTTGCAACTAGCTTGCTGGAAATGACGGGACCCGCGAGACAGCTACAGTTCACCCTTCCGCTGCATGGCATGCTAGACGTACATCGCCGTACATCCCGCCAATTTCGCTACCCCGCGCGCTCCTGGCGACCTGCCTGAGGACTCCCGTGCACTTGTCTCTTCATGACGAAGCCTTCGCCTTTTTCGGAAGCCAATCCGAAGACTCCGTTGGAACATCCGAAATTTCCGAAAGCTCTAACGAACATACCCGAAAAACACGGTGAAAACGTCGCCCACTCTTCGTCGGGAAATAATTCCATCTACGCCCAGGGAATGGGAGGACCGGCCAATCCCAGCCATCCATCGGACAAGATCTGACGGCATCGGCAACGCCCGCACAATTAATTTTCGCGACGTCCACTCGCCATCAGCATCCTTCCGCCCCCTTCCCCGATAGGATCTGCTCCCCTACCGGATTCTTAACGGGCAGGAACGTAGCTCTGATACCAGCTGTTATGAATTATAAGTCAGAGTATAGCACAGAATACTGTAGGAAAAAGTGATTACAGAATGCTGATAGAAATGAGGCATGGGGAATATATAGGGCGAGTTGACCAGGTTGAATGTCGAGGGTTGGACCAGTCAAGGGCTCGATAGTCCCGAGGGTGATGGGGTCAAAATGGGTTCGGGCCGACTCGGGATAAGGTTGGGGCCGAAAAGGTCGACGGGGGCTGGTTTGGCGCGAGAACCAAGGGCCGAGCCTGTGGAACCGAGAGGTTCGCGTGTACTCGTTGTGGCGAGCCTCAGTAAGGAATCGTAATTCCTTACAAGAAGTGTCACACTGTACATTTCGCTAAGTTGATTGTTGTGTTAGCCAATGATAATCGAGCTAAACATTTCAGGCTCCTTTCCATCCGAAATTCACAACAGTAATTCTAGTCAGTCATCCTGTACTTAGACGGATTTTAGAAGGCAAACGTTCAAGTTGGGCCCACCTTTGCTATTTTAGCTTGGGGTTTTAAGCGGGTTGCCCTCCCTTATGCTTTGATGGGGAGATAAAGTTGGTATTTTACGACCTCCGTATTTTCTGGGCACGCGTAACAAAGGGCTGATCTCGCGCATGTATTGTTTCCCTGGTTATTATCTCGTGCGTCGCCCAATAATTCGTCGCGTGCTTGGAGCTCCCAAATATTCCGTTAGGCTTTTCGCGAAGTATTCGCTTGTTTCCCGCCATTTTTTTCTCTACCGAGTTGGGCTCGGTGCGCTTAGGGCGGCCAGAGGGGTCCTGCTTTCATAGGACTAATATATTTTTATATTATTACTTATTATCGATACCTTCTCGGTTGTAGCCACACCAATGCCAGACGGCACACAAGTCCAGTCGTCAGCTGCGCACACGTGCCGAAGTCCGCACTGCGATCCCCCCTGGGCGTGCTTGAGGGGCGGGCTCCGCAAGGGCCGTAGTGGTACTTGCACTAAGTGTAGTGTGTAGGACCCAGGCCAAGATGGAGCAAGCCCTAAGGGGGGGCGGGGGGGGGGGGGGGGGGGGGTTGGCTGCGCTGCGGGGACTCTGAAGCTCCGAGCCTGACTGCTGGCGGTGGTAGCAGTACTGTAGTACTGCTACGGGAAGACCCCAAAAATTGGTCGGTCGGACCGTACGCATTGCCCAACGAGAAGAATCCGTGCCGAATTTAGGGCGTGGTACATACAGGTCCAACTCCGTCCGAATCTCCAGCACACTGTACCACGCGGTTATCTTACTGCAGTACGCCAAAACCGTTTTGACAACCACTCTATCACTCTGGCCGTCCGAACTTTCAGAAGTTCGGAACTCTATGTACACCCTTACGCAGGCTCGGAGCCTTCAGGCTCAGAGTCCGAATCCCGGGCTTCCTGCTTTCGGTTCGGCATTATTGGTGTTTGTTGGGCTTCCTGCTTGTAGAAGAGTCCGAGTCCGTGCTTCTATGCTCCTACCGAAGCTGGCAGTGCAAGCTCGAGCTGAACAGATTGAGCTTAGCTCCGAAGTAGTGCTGCTACTACTCGCGTTGTCCTCTCTCTCTCTCGCTCTGAAACTCGAGTTTTCTGAAAGCCCCGACATCCGACCATCTCAGACATCTCAGACACATCTCAGACACATCTCCGGACACATCTCAGACACATCTGAGACACATCTCAAACACGTCTCAAACACATCTCAGACACATCTCAGACACATCTCAAACACATCTCAGACACATCTGAGACATGATCTGAGACGTCTGGGCCCCTGCAACGGCGGCAATGCTGACGGCGCAGCGCTGCTGGCTGCAGCAATGTGGCGCGGCGCATGGTTCCTGCACACTGCAGCACCGCCGCCGCCGGCGCGTGGCGCGTGACCGGCGCTGGGCGCAGGCGCGCACCGGCCTCCCCACGCAACTTGCCGCATGGCGCACATGGTGGCTCGCCGCCGGTCTTCTCACCGCCGGCCTTCTCGCACCCCTCCGAGACGTGATGGTCAACGCGGCCGCAGCAGTATCGATGGAGGCGACGCAAGGTCGGTGAGTCAACGCAAGGTCGGTGAGTCGACGCGAGGTCGGTGAGTCGACGCAAGGTCGGTGAGTTGGCGCAAGGTCGGTGACTCGGCATAGGTCGGTGACTCGGCAAAGGTCGGTGAGTCGGCAAAGGTCGGTGAGTCGACGAAGGTCGGTGAGTCGACGAAGGTCAGTGAGTGGACGCAAGGTCAGTGAGTGGACGCAAGGTCGGTGAGTCGACGCAAGGTCGGTGAGTCGACGCAAGGACGGTGAGTCGACGCAAGGTCGGTGAGTCGGCGCAGGTCGGTGAGTCGACGCGAGGTCGGTGAGTCGGCGCAAGGTCAAAGTCAAACGATGTCCAAACGACTGCCTCAAGGAAGTGCAATCGAACGGGTCCTTTCGGCGGTTTTTTTTTTTTTTTCCAGTCGCCTACCCTCTGTCTTCCCCCCAATGCGCAGTGCAATTTCTGGCGGACTGCCAGACGGCCTGGAGGAAGACGCTGCCCGGGTGGAGTGGGCCTGATCCCAACTGCAGCAGAGCGGAGGGCGTCACGTGCGACAAGAGCGGCATGATCATGAGCCTGTGAGACGTGTGGTTGGGGAATGGGTGCTTGGGAGACAGGTGGTTGGGGGATGGGTGCTTGGCCACACGGTCACCCATCCGATTTGACTGTGCAGGGTGGAGATGGGTGTGAGGGGTGGAGATGAGTGTGCGGGGAGGAGATATAACTCCTCGCTACCCACTGGGTCAAAACGAGGTTACCCAGAGGGGCGCAGCGGAATTGCACGTTCACATCTCAGGTACGTTACACTCGTCCCCCCCTGGCGCCAACGTCCTCGTTGGCTCAGGGAGTCGGCCCCCGCAAGGACCTCGAATTTCGCTGGTGTCCCAAGTAAGCGACTTCGCTGGTGGACCAGGCCAGCAGCTAGGATCGTTCGCTGGGTTCGCAATTGGTTACCACATTCAATTCAATTTCTCGCATCTAGCGGAAAATGTGACCAGCTGGGATTTGAACCCTAGGCTCTGATACCAGTATAACGCCTCGCTACCCACTGGGTCAAAGCGAGGTTACCCAGAGGGGCGCAGCGGAATTGCACGTTCACATCTCAGCTCAGGGTACGTTACAGGAGATGAGTGTGAGGGGTGGTGTTGAGTGTGCGGGATGGAGTTGAGTGTGCGGGGTGGAGTTAGTGTGCGGGGTGGAGATGGGTGTGAGGGGTGGAGTTGAGTGTGCGGGGTGGAGATGATTCAGTGACGATAACCGTGTTGTCGATGCTGATGCTAAGGCCAATGATGATGCTAATGCTGATGCTGATGGTGATGCCAATGGTGATACAGGGCTCTTGATGGCAGAAAGCTAGGAGGGCGCATACCAGCCTCCATCAGCAACCTCAGGAGCCTTAGCGCGCTGTACGTCCCTGCGTGCTCTCTCATGCTCTCGCAAACACTCCGCATCATGCATACACTGCTTTTGAGCCGACTCGTAGGTGGGCATTCCCCACTCCGTCAGCAACCTCAGGAGCCTAAGTGCGCTCTATGTCCTTGTGCGTTCGAGAATGTATTTTGAGAGATTTTTCCAAAGCAGCAGCAGCAGCGATATCATGTCGCCTTGAGAATGTGTGTTGAGAACTCCAAGAAACCTCACCCAAAGTAGCCCTAGCTTGCTGTATGTTTCCACTCTTCTTCTTCAAGTACTTGAGCCGGTGCTGGGGGTCCCTTAGGGTCCTCTGGCCCGGGCTGTTAGGACTCACCTTTGTGCGTGTCCCTGTGCCTCGCCTACTCCGTCTCGATGCTCCATCATACCACACACTACCCTTCTGCCTTCCCGCTCCCCCTCTGCCTTCCCGCCCCCCCTCTGCCTTCCGCTCCCCCCTTGCCTGCCTGCCGGACGTGCTCAGCTCACTGCCACGGAACAACCTCACAGGGCCAATTCCCGCCTCCATGGGGAGTCTGGCGCGACTTACATTCATGTGAGCAGAGTGGCCTCTTTGGCGCTACGTACATTCATGTGAGAAGAGCGGCTAGAGTTTCGGAGTGACTAAAGCGGATTTTCTTAACGATTATAACTTCGTCTCCTGGAGGAACCTGGCGCTACTTACATTCATGCGAGAAGATTGGCTAGATTTCTGGAGTGACTAGAGCGGATGTCTTTAACGACTATAAAATCGTCTCCATGGGGCAACCTGGCGCTATTTACGTTCTGGTGAATAGAGAATGATTAGTTCTTTCTTTGGGGATTGACTAGAATTTTGGGTTCAGAGTCGAACGATCTTGTGCCGCTTGTTGTGCGTGTGTCACTGCTTGCTCGTGTTGCGCGTGTGTCACTGCTTGCTCGTGTTGCGCGTGTGTCACTGCTTGCTCGTGTTGCGCGTGTGTCACTGCTTGCTCGTGTTGCGCGTGTGTCACTGCTTGCTCGTGTTGTGCGTGTGTCACTGCTTGCTCGTGTTGTGCGTGTGTCACTGCTTGCTCGTGTTGTGCATGTGTCACTGCTTGCTTGTGCTGCGCGTGTGTCACTACTAGGTTGCGTATTGGAAGGTGGATCTATTGTTAGTTAAACCCAGACAGAGAGTATCAAGCCCAGCGAGTGTTGATTAAAATGGTTGCACATTGTTTCGTCATCCAAATTCCTCTTTCAACATCGTTCCATCTAGTGCCCATCTCGTGCCCATCTTGTGCCCATCTCGTGCCTAGACATGGGCAAAACCGGATAATTACCCGACCCGACCCGGTTTTGCCCTACCCGCGTTCGGGTCCGGATCGGGTCGGATCGGGTCGGGTAATTTCCGGGTAATATCTGGAGGTCTAAGACCCGGTTTTTTAATACCGGGTAACTGGTACCCGTGAGGCGGGTCGGGTATACCCGACCCGCTTTTAATTAAAGTCGGGTATTATTACCCGGGTACCCCTACATGGCTGTAAAAATCAGGATGCGGCTGGGCGAGCGTGAATGGCGAACCAAAACCTTAGTTTGCTTGAGAGGGATCGGCCTATGAGTTGTTTCCACCCACTAAGTGCCAAGGTCCGCGATTCCAGAATGTCCTACGCCCTAACTTCAGCTAGGTTTGGCGAAACCCTAAATGGACGGCTAGGTAGCAAAAAACGCCACGGAGTGGTGGCCTTTACCACTGAATTACCCGATGTTTCCATTAAAGTAGGTGCGGTTTGTGGTACAGCTGCAGTGGAATGCTCCCAGGAGCATCTTCGGGTAGGCTAAGATAGAATGCAGCTAAGAAGGAACAAAAAAAGGGGAAATTTTACCCTCTGGTCGAATTTTCCCAACCAGCGCGTCCAATTTCGCGCTGGTTTCCGTCGGGTAATTGCGCGACCCGGAATCAGGTCGGGTACCCGTGACCCGGTGTCGGGTAAATAACCCGATGTCGGGTCGGGTACCCACGACCCGACAGGTAACAAATTACGCGATCATTCGGGTAATTATCGGGTATCGGGTATGCATTACCCGGCCCAAGTACCCGACCCGACCCGGTCAGGTAATTCGCAGAAATCCTATTACCCGACCCGATCTGACTCCGCGACCCGACGGGGTAAAATGCACATGTCTACCATCTCGTCTCTTCCCCTCCCTTCTCTCCTCCCTTCTTTTGCCCTCGTCTCTTTCATTCTCTCTTCTCTGCTTCCCCTCTTCTCTCCTCACTCCTCTTCGCTTCCCAACCTCCATGCTCCCCGGCTTCCTTGCATGTGCTCCTCGCAGCGATCTTGCAGAGAACCAGCTTTCAGGCACCATCCCCGCCAGCTTCAGTGCTCTCACCCAGCTCAATTATCTGTGAGCTCAATTATCTGTGAGCTCAATTATCTGTGAGCTCAATTATCTGTGAGCACGCATGAGGGAACGCACGAGGGAACGTGTGAAAATGCGTGTCATGGCTGAGTGAAAGTGCGTGTCACATCCACCTCACATGCGCCTTGATTGTGGGAGTGTCCATCCAGCATGTGCGACCAACGGGTGTATCACATGTGTTACATGCATCTACCTAACGGGTTAAGTACATGCAGCACGCAATCGACGTGCATGTAACATTGTTACCCTTGCACGTGGTAGAAATCAGGTACTAAAGAGATTCAATCAGTGCTTCTTGGTGTCACCTCCATTCAGGAGTCCTGGCATTTTTTCTGGTACTGCTTGAACTGAGAATGCTTTTGAGGCGCCTCAAAAGCATTCTTTCTGGTACAGGTACTTTAGAATTCCCAAAAACCTAACACAGGTACCAACCCTTCTTGCAGGGTGTTTTTTAGTATTCTCAAAAACACCCTCGCTTCCCTCTTGGTACAGGTACCAACGGGTCCGTTTTGTGTGTGTGGGGACGATCGTCTGGAGACTGTCCAGGCCTGAGTAACTCGAGTGTGAGGAACTCGAGTGTGAGGAACTCGAGTGTGAGTAACTCGAGTGTGAGTAACTCGAGTGTGAGTAACTCGAGTGAGAGGAACTCAAGTGTGAGAAACTCGAGAGTGAGTAACTAGATGCGAGAGCAACGGAAGTCTGCTTTTTCATGGCCACCAAGTCAAGGCGAGTCGAAGTAGCAAAAATACATTTTTTTATCAGGGTAAGCATATACTACATTGCAGGATATGCAGGACGGGAGGATGGATGCACCCCCCTACTCCAAAATTGCTTGTGGAAAGTTTTTGGCTTGTCTGTTAACTGGCGGGTTTTGGGCTTGGGACGCGCTACTCTATCAAGTTCGGATGGGGTGATTGTGAGCTCCGGTACCCACTTCTGATCGAGAACATGTATTGCACGAGACGAGCACCTCGAGATGGTCACGTTGGAGTTCTGTTGTCCTATCCATGCACTGCATCGCAGCTCGACAAGGCCAGCAGGAATCTAGTTTTGAGGCGCCTCAAAACAAGGGCAGCAGGAACCCATCCCATTCTATCTATTCATTCCAGCAAATATGCCTCTACTAACTTGTCCCTCTTTCATTCCTTACCCATCCGTCCTGTCCCACCTGCCGCTGCCTTTTACACGGCATGCCCCTGCCTCTGCGGACTATGTTCACAGAGACCTGTACAATAACCAGCTCAGTGGCTCTATTCCTGCTCGGATCGATGCTCTCACAAGTCTGCAATTTCTGTAAGGCGCTTTTGAGTCGACACAAGTCTGCAATTTTTGTAAGGCGCTTTTGAGTCGGCTCAAGTCTGTAATTTTTGTAAGGCGTCGCTGAAACGGGACGAACGAAAGTGTTCGGTAAGTCTGTACTTTTTGCTCAATTGTGTTCCGCTGAAGACTTGAAAAGCAGGAACTTTGATGTGGATGTGGGAAATTTGAAAAGCGGGAGATTTGAAAACAGCCGAATGTCTGGAATGGTGTCGGCCTGCCTTGCTTTCAAATTTCGGAATCCAAACCGTAAGAGTGCAGTGTGTGACCTGTCCCATCCCATTGCCCTGGGTGGCATGCTCGCACGCAGTACAAGAGGTTTGATGTTCAAGGCCTCGCTGAAGGTTAAAGCCTCACTGGGGGATAAAGCATCAGGGAGGGTTAGACCTGGCACTGCTGCCATGCGCGCACCTGCCTATGGGGGTGGACCTCTTCAGGTCGCTGCCGCTGAAGTTTAGTTGTTGTCAGGCGTCTCAAATCCAAACCATTGTCAGGCGTCTCAAATCCAAACTTTTAACACACATGTTTTTCACCTGCTGCCTCCCATACCTTTCTTTTAAGGGCGCTGCCGCAGAATCGCCTCATAGGGCCCATTCCCAAGTCCATTGGGAGCCTTGCTCAGCTCACTCTGATGTGAGTAGAAACGCAAGCCTGTTCTGCGATGCACTAAAAAGTATGTCACTGCTAAAACGATGCACTATATGAAATGATGCATCTGTGGAGCTTTACTGAGGTGAAATGTACATCCAAAGATTTGAAGTGCCTCCGTTTTTTCACCCCCATCCTGTCTTTCTCATCTCGCTCTCTCTTTGATTTGTTTCTCCTTCTGCTGGAAATTCTGCCCTTGCTGGTGCGCTCTTCTTTTTTGGGCGCCTCAGAAGTCATTCCTGTTTGCGCCTTCCTTCCTGCATCGCATGCTTCTTGTCAGAAATCTCGCAATTAACAAACTTTCAGGCAGCATCCCTGACAGCTTCACTGCACTCAGCCAGTTGAAGAACCTGTGAGTAACACATCTCGGGAGGGAGAACCTGACAGAAAATGCATGCAATGTCTGCGTCTGGCATGCCATCCATGCAATGCAATGCATGCAGTTAACTTGAAATCAAGAGTTGCAATACATGCATCCAACCAAATGCAAGCTGCCTGCATCCACCAAGCACACGAGGTACAGTACAGGTAGCACAAAAGGTACAGTACAGGTAGCACAAAAGGTACTGTACAGGTAGCACAAAAGGTACAGTACAGGTAGCACAAAAGGTACAGTACAGGTAGCACAAAAGGTACCGTACAGGTAGCACAAAAGGTACAGTACAGGTAGCACAAAAGGTACTGTACAGGTAGCACAAAAGGTACAGTACAGGTAGCACAAAAGGTACAGTACAGGTAGCACAAAAGGTACCGTACAGGTAGCACAAAAGGTACAGTACAGGTAGCACAAAAGGTACAGTACAGGTAGCACAAAAGGTACAGTACAGGTAGCACAAAGGTACAGTACAGGTTGCACTAAAGGTACAGTACAGGTTGCACTAAAGGTACAGCACAGTTAGCACAAAAGGTACAGTACAGGTAGCACAAAAGGTACAGTACAGGTTGCACTAAAGGTACAGTACAGGTAGCACAAAAGGTACAGTACAATGCATGTGCGTACGTTCAATGTGTGTGTGTGCGTTCAATGCATGTGCATACATTCAATGTATGTGCGTACGCTCAAGCCTATGTTAAGCCTTTTTATTTTTTCAAGTGACTCCCGATTCCCCTTGTTATGGGTCCATTGTTTGTTACATGCTCAAAAGCTGTTCGTGGTTGGTTGTACAGTGTATGGCACCTGTCAGCCATGGCCCTTTTCACCCCATGTTCCCTTGTACGATTGCAGGTATATGTATTACAATCAGCTCAGCGGCACCATTCCCACTGGCATTTGCTCGCTGACAAATCTCGAGGATATGTGAGTCCTCCCTTTTTCTATCCCTTTTTCCTCCTTCCCTTCTCTCCCACCTATGCTTCTTTCTCTGCCAGCTTGCGTCTGCTCGTCCTCTCTTACTCTCTTCGTCCCTCCTCTCCTTCCCTCTCTCTTCAACATCGTTCTTCTTCCTCCCACCTCCTCTCCCTTCCTCCTTCCTCCTCTCCTCCAGTCTTTGTTACACCCCACCCTCGTTTCCATGTTCGTTTCAATCCCCTGCTTCTACCACCATCTCCTCTCATATCCTCTCCTCTCCTCTTCTTTCCACTCCACTCATAACCGTTCCGTTTCCGTTCCTCTCCTCGTTTCCGCATGCTTCTCGTCACCATCCTACCATCTATCATTCTCTCCAACTCCTCTTCCTCGCCTACTTCCTTTCCCTTACCCCCTTCCCCTCCCCTCCTCTCCTAATTTCGTCGTTTCTTGTCCCCTACCTTGCCTTTTCCTCTCCTCTGCACATGGGATTGGCAAGCGCCATCAAGCAATCTAAGTTGTATATCTGAAGCACAAGCTACAATGTTGCATTTTCTCATTTTTATACTCTTACCTTGACTGATCCTCCCTGTATGTGGTGTTGGCAAGCAGCATGAACCACAGTGATGGGAATAAAACAGAGCCACAAATCGCACCTCTCCATTTTACGTTCTGTCCTGTGCCAATCATTCCCCCTCCATCCACACCTATCCGGGCCTGTTACCAGGATCCTGCCCTTCCACTTGACTCAATAGTCACCTTTTTTTAGAATTCTCAAAAATATCTCACTGTGATCAGGATGTTTCCCTTTCCCTAGACTCAATAGTCGCCTCGTTACAGTGTCCCACATCACACGGCACTTATGAGTTGAGTCGACTCACAAGTCGTCTTCCGCACTAATCATTCCCACTCTCGGTCCACACTGATATGGCTGCTGCCCCTGTGATCAGGAAATTGAACTACAATCTGCTCACCGGGCCTATATTGGAGGTTTTGTTTTGTTTTTTTTACTCAAAAAATCATTCCCACTCTCGGCCCACACTACGGTCGCTGCCCCTGTGATCAGGAAATTGGATTACAATCAGCTCACCGGGCCTATTCCTGATGAGATTGGGAGGCTCTCGTTCCTCGTCGACCTGTAAGCTGACTGGAATAGAATGATGATGGAGTGTAGACTAGTTTTTGCTCTGCTAGGACTAGGACAATCGCCTTAGATATATTTTCAACTCAGTGAACTAAGGCACAGCTCAGGCTCAGTCTAGGTTTGCTCCTTTAATTCTGCCCAAGGGAGTGCTCTGAGCTGCCCGGGTGTAACATGGATTTCAACACTTCCAGCACAACCTCTATTTAACATGTGCGATCGTTGTTTCCTCTCCCCCTCTCCTTATCCCTCCTCTTATCTGTCTTCCCCCCCCCCCTCTCCCTGCTTCCCGTCTTCTGTTGCGGTACCAATCACTCGTGCGTCCCTTCTATCCGTTCATCAGAGGCCTCAGTGGGAATTTCTTACGCGGGTCTATTCCCTCCAGCATTGGCAGCATGCGCAGCCTGAAGAACCTGTCAGTATGACGGCAATTCTGTTACAGTTTCTGTATGAATGCCAATTGCAATGTCCGTACAAATGCTTAGGTTTGGCGTCTCAAATGACGTGTTCGTATATGCCCATTGTATAACGGGCATCGCACTATCAGGCTTTAGGCTTGCTGTGTTGCGAGTTCTTATTTTCATCCCCTTGTCAGTGTACTGGCAAATGCGTTGTCAGTATTGTGGCAATTGCTTCGTCAGTGAAGTGGCAGTTGCATTGTCAGTATAATGGCGAGTACATTGTCAGTGTAGAGCCATTATCTTCCTTGTCTTGAACTCTTGGTGACAGACATGTAGCTCCCTTCTCACTCATTTCAGATTTTTTCGTAGCCACTTTCTCTTCTCTCTTTCATCTGCCTTAATGTGCTCCTTCTCAGCTTTGACTCATGGTGCATCACTTGCCTTTTTTATTATTATTATTCTCGGAAATGACTACATATGTCACTGTGAATTCAGGTACCTTGATGAGAATAATCTCTCTGGGCCCATCCCTCCATCCATTGGAGGCATCTTCTACTTGCAAACTCTGTGAGCTTCCAATGAAGATTTTTTGCTGTGTGCTGGGGATGTGCGACTGAGCTTGGGATGTGCGACTGAGCTTGGGATGTGCGACTGAGCTTGGGATGTGCAGCTGTGTTCGGGGGGTTGGAAGGTAAGTATTGAGATCCCATTTAGCTGCATGGAGAGCTGCCTGTGTTTCGAACTATGACTTCCCCCCCTAGTGTTGGAGCGTCCAGGAGTTTCGGAAGGACACAGAATGTCAGAAGGCTGCTGAACTGAACGCATTGATTGACACAGCTTCCACATCTCGACGTGGTTGTCGCATCTAGACACGTGCCACACAAAATCGCTCCATTTCAATCTCATCTCCGTCGCCCCTTTGGTTAAGTAGTTAAGTTTTGAGTCGTCTAACAACTAAACGACTTAACCACGTGCCACTCGAAATTGCTCCATTTCAATCTCATCTCCGTCGTCCCTTTGTACATCACTGTTTGTCTCAATTCCCACCCACACCCCATTTTCATGGCAGCTTTATCAGCAACAACACCAACCTCACATGCCCGGCCGACCAGACTAGCTGTGTCCAGAAGCAGAGCTCTGTCACAGCCTTCTGCCAAACGTGTGCTACCTTCTGCGCAACCTGTTTCCAGCCAGCTGGTGAGCACCAAAGAATCTATGCCGAACTGATGTGTCAACAGCCACTGTCTAAGCAGAGCAACCCGAGAAAACCCGAGAAAAATTATGGCAGATGGAACCTATCTTTGTGCGCTTGCACCTTTGCCGATTTCCTCCCGCGTGCATCGGTATCGTATCGTGCACGCTCACATTCGTGCATCGGTATCGTATTGTGCACGCTCACATGCGTGCATCGGTATCGTATCGTGCACGCTCACATGTGTGTGCATCGGTATCGTATCGTGCACGCTCACATGCGTGCATCGGTATCGTATCGTGCACGCTCACATGCGTGCATCGGTATCGTATCGTGCACTCTCACATGCGTGCATCGGTATCGTATCGTGCACGCTCACATGCGTGCTTCTAACATGCCCTTCTTTCCCCTGATTGCATCTCATTTAGTAAACCCACCTGACGTTCCTCAGCTTGTTTCTGTGGACCGCCCGCCATTGTCTCCCCGCACTTCACACTTCCCACTTCAGCGCAACCACCACCACCGCGTGAGGAGTCTATTTTTGAGGCGCCTCAAAAACATTGTCTCCCCGCACTTCCCACTTCCCATTTCAGCGCAACCACCACCACCGCCTCCATCGCCACCACCAGCTGGGAGTCCAAACACCACCACCCAGAATAACGGCAGCCAGCAAACCCCAAGCAGCAGTACGACCAGCAGCATCGGCCAGTTCTCCCCTCCAGCGCCTGATGGGGGTGGTGGCATGCCACTGACCGGCATCATTGGCATTGCTGTTGCTTCCGTCGTCTTGCTCCTGCTGCTGCTGGCTGCCGTGCTGCTCTACTCCCGGCACAGGAGGCAGCAGGGGCATGCAGGTACGAAGGGAATCTTGCAGGCACTGGGTACCACAGGGTACGACAGGGTATCACAGGGTACCACAGGGTACGACAAGGTATCACAGGGTACCAAAGGGTACGACAAGGTATCACAGGGTACCACAGGGTACGACAAGGTATCACAGGGTATCACAGGGTACCACAGGGCGCCGATACGAAGGAGATTCTGTAGCCCCTCAGAAGGCGAGGCCGTACTATTACTGTGAGGACTCCATTTTTTAGGTGCGCAGAATATAAACTCCTTCCAGTGTCGTGTCAGTGTCGTGTCGCTACGAGCATAGGCCTAGGCCATGCTGCTATGAGGAATCTATATGTGAGGACATGGCCGCAGTACTCGGAGGTGTGATGATAATGCTGCACACAGCATATGCCGTATTATTCATTACTGTGAGGAGCACATTTTTTAGGCGCACAAAAAATGGAAGGCGTGACGCTATTGGTTCATGTAGGTCGTATTGCGAGCATCCAGAGACATTTGGGTCGAATCAAGAAACTTTTGAGGCGCGTAAAAAATGGAAGGTGCGACGTTGCTCTACTCTACTCCATGCACAGGTCATGGAAGGTAGACATGGGCACAAGCCGAGCCACACCTGGAAGGTAATGGGCTCATTCATATATAGGCCGCTTTGCCCTACTGCATACATCCGAGAGAACGCCACTTGCCACTGTGTGTGTGGGGTCCCCTTTCTCAAACCCCAACTCTACAAGCAGACAAGCCGGGCCGCATTGCACCCTCAGGCAGCGTGGCATCCTCAACCTGCACCGAGTTCTCTCTCGCTGAAGTGGTGGCAGCCACCAACAACTGGTCTGAGGACAACCAGCTTGGCTCGGGGGCCTTTGGCGACGTGTACAAGGGCGTGTCTCCCCGCGATGGCACCACGGAGTGGGCTGTGAAGCGCGCCAAGCTCATAGACGTCCAATTCCAGAGGGAGGTCAGTGACTTGACGGCCAGGTTAGCTTTGAGACGTCTCAGGACGTGTTTTTCTAATATATTATTCTCGAAAACAAAACACATCCCAGCTTTGAGACGTCTCAGAACTAACCTACTTCAGCGCGCCGAGCTGTTAGTCGTCGAATTCCAGAGGGAGGCGAGTGAGTGCATGTGAGCCAAGCTGGCTTGTGAGTCGGTTCAGCGGTCACCTCGTGCCAAGCTGTTAGTTGTCAAATTCCAGAGGGAGATGACTGACTTGACCAAGCTCATATGGCTGGATTCTGGCTGCATTTAAATATTAATTCAAGATTTAAATATTTTCGTATGTACAAATATCACATTTCTACGAATTAATGCAAACATAGACATACAAATACAGAAGGCTCTTGGGTATCTGTTCCTCGCTCCGCTGTTATTCCTGCTGCTTTTTGTTACTCGTTCCTTCATTTTTTTCCCCGCACTTTTTCTCTATACCCTTACAGGTCCTGCAGTTGGCTAACAAGAACCACCCCAACATTGTGCGGCTGCTAGGGTTTGCTCTTTGGAGAGACACAAGAGGGCGTTACCAAAGCAAGTTCTGATCTACAAGCCTGTGCCCAATGGTGTCTTATGTTTTGTTTCCTCTTCACAGGTCATGCAGATGGCTGACAAGAACCATCCCAACATTGTGCGCCTGCTGGGGTTTGCGGTGGGGGGGGACATGTGGACGCGGCCAGAGCAAGTCATGGTCTACGAGTTCGTGCCCAATGGCGACCTTGAGAAGTGGCTGGACCCCAAAAGTATGTACTACGTAGTTAGTACAGGCGGTGTATAGTTGAGGTGGCTTCTGGTTCAAATCAAGAGGTGATTCAATTTTCAACCTGGGATGTGACGTTGACAAGTGGATGGATCCAGCAGATATGTGTTTGAGGAACTTCAATGAGTGACCTCGACAAGTGGATGGATCTAACTAGCATGTCTGCATTCACTTGCTCCTGCTTCTCCTTTGTGCAGCAGAGCAAACGACATAACCCATGCATTCGGATCCATACTGTGTGCTTCGTGTTTTGTTCTTGAAACTGTGTGCCTCGTGCAGGGGCGCCCTTCCCTCTGTCTCTGGTGCAGCGGCTGGGCATTCTCATTGGTGCGGCACGTGGCTTGGAGTACCTGCACAGCTTTAGCTTTGTGCATCGCGACATCAAGCCAGCCAACATTCTCATCACTGCTGACATGCAGGCAAGTCTGAGTAACACAAGTGAAGCGTTGTGTTAAGAAATTAAGGTTTTATGTTCAGGGTTTAGGCTCTAAACTACTCCAACACCTTTCACAACCCACTCACTTTTTTTAGTTTTTATTCTTCGTTTCCTCGCAAAGAATGGGAGGAATGTCCTCTGATGTGGGCGGGACGGTACATCGTATGTAGGATGATGTAACCTTTCTGGTCCATTGGCCTTGTTGCAATGCCCTGCCTTTCCGCTTGTTCATCAGGCCAAAATTGCTGATTTTGGACTGGTGAGGGAGGGAGAAGGCACGACAGTGGGCTCTACTAGAGTGATGGGAACACCGGGCTATGTGGATCCTATATACACCAAGACATCAAAGGCAACCACTGCCACTGATGTTTACAGGTACTTGAAAGATACTTGAACAGCTGAAAGGATGTTCATATATTCATGATAAGCCAGATAAGAAGTCTTTGTTCTTTTGTATTTTCCTGATATAATTTTTTTTCCTCGCATTCTCAGTCCAACTGTTTGCATGTCAACACTAGTTGTCATGTCATTGCAATATGTTAAGTCTACTAAGTCTGAGAGGTAGTTGGCGTTATGTTTTCCACTCATTGCAGGCATAACATGATGAAGGTGCTCTATGCATCTCACGGCTCACACCATCCATGCATGCATCATCATTCTTGCCTCACCAAACTTTTCCCCTCAGCATCTCCCCCTCTCCCTCTCCCTCTCCCTCTCCCTGTCACTCTCCCTCTCCCTCTCCCTCTCCCTCTCCCTCTCCTTCTCCCTCTCCCTCTCCCTCTCCCTCTCCCTCTCCCTCTCCCTCTCCCTCTCCCTCTCCCTCTCCCTCTCCCTCTCTGCAGCTTCGGCGTGCTCATGCTTGTAGTCCTCACAGGACGCACTCCATGTGTTGAGTCTGACAGCGAGAGCAGGCACATCCTACCGTGGGTAAGTGACCCATTATTTTCAAAGGCGTCACAATAAACACACTCTAACATGGGTGAGTCCTGCATGTAACTGACATGTTTATCCTCTGGGAGCCCTGCATGTAAGCACGCATACCGTGGGTATGCACTGCCATGGGCGGGTGCCATACTTATCACAGCGATGCCGATGCCATAGCTTCAATCTCTATGTACCACAGCGATCATAGCTGAAGGCTGAGCTGTCAGGTACCACGGCAGCTTCTCGGCGCCCAAACTTCAATCAGTACCCACATATTCATCGATTTCAGAAACAGCAACCGATACAGTGGAGTCATGTTTTAGAATTCTAAAAAATGACTCAAACGTCAATCAGTACCCACCTATTTATCAATTTCATAACCGATATGGTCTTGATCGGCTTGAGGCTCGGCCGCTCACCACACCATGCATGTGTCTCTAGTTTTATCTCAGCACTTGCCACTCCCACCCACTCCTGCTCCTCCAACCCCCAACACTCGTTCCGGTGGAGGAGTGCATATGGACGAGCTCTGCTGCTGAGGCGTCTATTTTTTAGGTGTCTATTTTTGAGGCGCCTATTTTTTAGGCGCCTCAAAAGCACTCGTTCAGGTGGAGGAGTGCATATGGACGAGCTCTGCTGCATCTTGCTTTGTCTGCGCACTCGCCCCTCACCGCTCTCAACCACTTTCTCCCCTTTTTCGATCCCTCCATCACTTGTTTGGGTGGCGGAGTGCCTGTGCACAGAACCTGTGGTGTACATGAAGAACCCCAGCAAAAAGTCGATCCAGAGGGCGTTCTTTCTTTCTCCCAACTGCTCTTGTTCCGTGTGCAATCCCCATCACTCATTCAGGTGGCGGCGAGCCTGTCCACAGGATCTGTGGCCCACCTCAAGGATTCCAGCATGGAAGCCCCAGAGGATGTGCTGCTGCACCTGGCAGAGCTGGCAGTGGGCTGCACTGCAGAACGCACGGCCAGCCGGCCCGGCATGGCTGACATTGCCAACAAGCTGCAGGCCGTCAGGAATGCCGTGGCGGGGAGGGAGGAGCTGAGCGCAGCCGTCAAGGTGGATGTGGAGGTTCGGGAGAGGAAAAATCTTGAGAGAGTGAGAAGCCTGAATTCAGATCTAGAAATTATTGGCTACATCGTCTGAAAATTGTTACAGTATGACTTGTTACTTGAGGTCGCCTTTAGGAGTCTGTCAGGAATGCCGTGGCGGGGAGGGAGGAGCTGAGCGCAGCGGTGGTGGTGGATGTGGAGCTTCGGGAGAAGGAAAGCGACGTGCAATGCTTGGAAGCAGGGCCTCAGATTGCAGGCTTTTTACCCTGATTCAGAGTACAATCAGGGTTTTTTTGGGGGATGACCCTGATGAGTCAGGTTTTTTTAGGACAGAGGCCTGAAATTTCAGGGTTTTTTTAGAGTGAACTCTGATCGATCAGCGGGCCTAGTGTAGTGTGGCCTGTTTTTCCAGCGTCGTATCGGGGCCCGACCCTGATTCTTGTAATAGCGGATTCCTAGCCCCACCCCCCCACCCCGTGATTTCTGTGAATCCCCCCCCACCCTCCCCGTCAATCACGCCGACATGAGTGTGACCGACCAAATTTCAGCCCGCCATTCTCATCCAGCACATAGAGCTCGGCGGGTTCTCATTGGCTGTTCGAAAGTAGCTAGCCACTGCTGTCTCCAGCACAGCGTAGCTGCAGGTTTTGGATTGGCTCATCGCCAAGTTACGGTACTGCCACAGCAGCCAATAGGCCAGGTCTATTGTTGGGCAGCTGGCCGACGAGCACAGCAGTAGACCGCTACCCACCCGCTTCGTGAACCTCATCCATGCATGCATAAATCTGGCGTGCCCTCCACAAACCTCAAGAGATCCCATCATCTTCATCAATTTCTTCAATCGATGCACTTGCTGTGCTGCCACACCTGCTGCCTCGTTTAAGTCGAGTGCTTCCGCCCCCCGTCATTCCGTTTCTCCTCCACGGTTGTGACTAATTTTCTTACCGCTGCCATCTTGCGATGGCAGCACCTAGCGACAGTGATACAGAAGACGATTATGGTAGCATTCCTCGTGCAGACCTGTGCACGGGGCTCGACATGCTCCTCTCGACATTGTCTAGCCTCACCCGCATCCCGATTAGAGCCGATGCCGCGCCGATGTCGTCGTTCTTCCTGAGCAGAGTCTTAGGCCCGGTCCGTCGGCACCAGCCGCCGTCGAGCGCCCTGCTACCGCGACAACTACTCCCAAGAGCCTCGGTCGCTACCGCCAGGCCAAGTTACTGTTCGCGAAGCCGAAGCCGGGAACTGTCGAGCCGTCGGCGTCGATACCTGCTGATGACGCTAAAGAGCCCTCTAAAGACGAGACACCTTCAAACTCCAGGAAGTCTCTGAGTCCTTCCGAGCTTTACGATGAGGCTCTTTCCTGTTACAAGTCGAGGTGGCAGGAGCAGTTTCCCTGGCTCGGTTTTTCCAAATCTAACGAAGGGCGCCCTGCCTTTAAGTGTACCATATGTCTGGAGCATGCAGGGCTCTCTGGAAGGACTGGTCGTCGTGGGCCAGGAATCACAGACGCAAAAACACAAGCATTCAAAAGGCACGCTGGTACTGGAAAGCACCGCCTCGAGTTCGGGAAGCAAAACGTTCTGCTGCAAGACGCGACTACCCAGACACGCATCGACCAGAACCCGCACGTCGCGGATTTGGAGAGGGAGCGAGTGACCGCGCTTCTCGACCTGTTGTACACCTGCTGCAAGACCAACGAACCCATGGACACATGGGTCACGATCACCAACCACCTTGCCTCGCGGAAGTTCAATAACTTCCCCGAGGGCGGGTACGGGACGTACATGAACTCGTAAGCCCTAAATCCCTTCACATTCGTAAGTTTCTTTTTCTTACAAACCACTAACGACGAGCTTTATTATGTTATTAAACGCAGGTATGGTTTCGGGGAGTTCACGCAATCCACTGCGACCTGGCTGCACACCACCCAGCTGGAGCACCTCCTGCGAAGCCCGTTCATCGGACTTAGCCTCGATGAGAGCACGGACCGTTGCAGAGGAAAGCACATGATAGTCTTCTGCACTTTCATCCGAGACCGCCGCGTCGTCACCGAGTACCTGGCGCTGCTCAGCGTTGACAAGGCGGACGCCTCTTCTCTGCTCGCTCTGCTGCTCTCCCACCTGCAGGCAATGGGTGTCGATCTTCGCCGCATCTCAGGCATCAGCACTGACGGGGTGGCGGTGATGATGGGCTCGAAAGCAAGCCTGGTGACTCGACTCCGGATGCGTATCCCTCACCTGGTCTCTTGTCACTGCATCGCTCACCGGTAAGTATCCATTTTTGCGATATTGAGTGTCCAACACGATGTTGATTCTGTACCCTATACTAACTGTCACTCATGCTGGTTTGTTCTATTTCTCCCCGTGTTCTCTTCTGTGTGCAGAGAGGCGCTGGTAGCTAAGGCAGCGGCAGAGGACATGCCGTTCTTCAAGATCATCGATGATGTAATCAAGGAGCTGGCCGAGTTCCTCGGTCGCTCTGGACCATGGCACCAGCGCTTCCTTGACCTCCAAGACGTCTTCCTCTCGACGTGCTTGGAGCTGCAGGGTATACACCAAGTCAGATGGCTCTCTCATGGTGAGGCCATCCGACGGCTGGTGGAGGTTTTGCCAGCCATCATCGTCATGCTGTCCGATTTTGCCGACGACCGCCTTGACAAGATTGTCACGAGCTACAGGTTCTGGTTTGTGCTCATGTTTCTTGCTGATGTTCTTGAGCAGATGAACATTCTCAACAAGACTTTCCAGACCCGCGAGGTAAGTTTCGTCATATGGTGTTCCTAAACCGCAACTAATGCACCATTATTCTTACCTGTATTCTCAAACCCCTTCCCGCAGCTGGACATCTCAACGATCCACGCATCGGTCTCCCGCGTGACGTCCCTCCTCGAAAGCCGCTATGTCGACTGCGGCGACGACTTCAACAGGTGGCCGAAAGACCTGCTCACGGCCTTCCTCACCCGTCACGGTCCTGGCGGTATGCGCAGCGTCACCGTTGAGGGCGTCGACTCCGATGGGCGCCCGAGTCGATTCAGCTTCGACCTGCATGAGGAGCCATTGGATGGCTACCCGGGGGAGGGCAAGCACGACGATTGTGTCGTGGCGTGCATGGTGCTGGCCGAAGGCATAGTGCAGAACCTGGAGGAGCGGCCGGGGGACTTGAAGCAGCTAGGTGGTTCGATGCTATTCTGTGCAGACCAGTGGCCAAAGGGGTGGGAACGTGCTCCACAAAAGGGCCAATGTCTGGAGTGGTTCGGGATGATGGTCGACCTCTACCATGCAGAGGAAGCTGAAGAGATTCTTCCAGGTATCTCACCTGTCCTTGACCCCGAGGCTTGCACGATTTGTAGATGTGGTTCCGCTCTACCCTATTACTCCCCTTTTTCTCCCTCCCACCCTTCCCCTACTGGAAGGCGTCAACAAGCGAGCGGCTATGCTGGAGATCCCCCATTTCTGCCCTATCCTTGCCGCCCTGCCAAAGAGTGACAAGGGCTTCTACACCGGCTTGAAGGCCATGCAGAAGTCTCCAAACTAGGAGGATAGCTTCCCCAATCTCGTTAAGCTGTGGTGCGCTATGGCAGTTCTTCCCCTGAGCACAGTAGAATATGAACGCGGGTTTTCCCGCCAGAATGTGATTAAGAGCTGGATGCGGGGCAGCATGAAGGACTCACGCCTTGTAGATTTGATGTGTATAAGCCTGCTAGACTACGAGCTGGACTGGGATGTTGTTATTGACATCTGGAGAGCCTACAAGAAGAGGAAGCCCTACAACACTTGCCCACAAAGCAGAGCCCAGAAGAGCAGTAAGGGGAAAGAGGAGGACGATGCCCCTGTAGACCATGATAGCATGCAGGCAGAGGAGGAGGATGCTTAAGTAGGTCCTAGTATGCCCATGTTAGCTTGTAAACACTTGTCTTAAGATAAGATAGTAATACGGGACATTTAGTTGAACAGCGTGTTTTTTGTAGGTAGTTCTGTTTATTCAGCGCAAAATATTTACAGTACCCTGATTGATTAGCGTAAGTTTCTTTGCTATGCCTGAAAAAACAGTGAGGTAGGGGGGGGGGACCCTGAGCGATCAGCGTGCCCTAAAACGAATCTGAGGCCCTGGTTGAAAGCTTCACTACGGTCCATTGAAATGTTTGTTTGAGATTTGTTATGATGCAAGTACGGAAGTTGCTAGAGATTTGTTCACTTCGCCTGCCACGAGTTCTTCATGGGGTCACCATTAGGGATCGTTTTATCAGACATGTGTAGCCAACTTTTGCCCTCGTTCATTTTGTCTTTCAGAAAACTTTCATTTCATATCATTTATTTGGAACCTTGTTTCTTACTGTAGCAATTGTTGGATAAATGCGCGGAAGTTATCATAATTAAGCAATACGCGATAATTGGCCGAATGCCAGTGGTCGGTATTTAGCCGTTTACGGCCAGCCCAATGACCAAATGAGCTGAACAGTCTATCTCGAGAGAGAAAGTTGACTAGAGCATGGGCAATAGGAGATTTTTGTGTCTAAGTGTTGTACAACTATATAAACTGCACCTGTTACAAGAGGTTTTAGCTAGGTAGGCATGAGAAATAGCGAGAGAAAGGAGATGGACTAGACGAGAGAGAGAGGTACAAGAAGTGGGTTGTCCTCTCTACAGTAGGATCCAGTTAGAGTAATGCACCTGCATAGCCTACATATACAGATATATAAATATGGATGTTGACACACTCCCTAGGCTTGGTAGGTGCTACTCACAGAGGCAAGAGACCAGGGCAGTCTGGTTTAGACTGGTATGTCCACTGGTTTGAGTAGCAAGAAAAAGTTTGAGCACACCACAAGCCCAACACCCCCAAGCCCAACACCCCCATACCAAGCAGCAACTATGGGAGTATACAGCGGGTCAACCCCTCGGCATGTGAGACGGCGACGTCAGCGGCGGGGGCAGCGGCGGCGGCGACTGCGGCGGCGGTGCCCAAGGCACCCGGCGGCGCGGCATGCTCTGCATCGACGAGGGAGGACGGCACGAGACCGCCAGCAGCTGCGGCGGGGAAGAGAGGGAAATGCAGAGGAGGGGGGGGGGGGGGAGGGGGATCCAGTTGTCCGCTGCTGCTTCTGCTAAAGCGACTGCTGTTGTTGCGGCGGCACTAGGGGAGGCTGCGGAGGTGCCTGGGGTACCGGGGCTGAGGGGAGAGGCGCCACAGCTGCGGCAGGCTCACCCCCAGCCTCGGGGCTCCCAGAGTCAGCAGACTCCCCCACAGACCCAACCGAGGGGAGGGGAGTGGCGTGGGAGACACTAGACGGGGTTGGGCAGGGTGGGAGGGGAGCGGTAGGCGGATGAGGGGCGAGGAAGAGAAGGGGAGGCTGAACATGGGTGCCACGGTGAGGGAAGCGTCTGTAGAACGAGACAGACTTGTCAAACGTAACGTTGCAGGAGTGAAAGAAGTGGTGCTGCACCGGGTGGTAGAATAGCTAGTCAGGTGCGTCGAGAGCGAACCCGGGGAAGACACGGAGGAGAGTGCGGGCCGAGCGCTTGTTCGCGCTGGGGGGGTGGACGTGAGCTAGGCAGCCCTAGACGTGAAATGCGGACGTGTCACCAGGGGACCCGGTCCAGAGAAGGGTCGGCGAAACTTGCGGCCGCAAGGAGCGAGGCCACAGGTTAAGCTGGTGAGCCGTGTACCGCAGCGTGAACTGCCACAGAAAATGGGGGGCACCGGCATGGAGCATGGAGGTGTGAGCCACCTCCATGACCACGCCGATGCCTTGTGCAGCTACCCCATTCTGCTGTGGCGAGTCCGGAGGGTGAACATCTGGGTAATGCCCTCCGCACTGCAGAATGCGTCAAGACGACTGGAAGCGAACTCGCCACCTGGTTGGAACGAAGACGGAGCATGAGCAGGAAGCGCTGGGTGCCGACGGCGCGGAGCCACGGGAGGAGGGCGTCAGGCACATTGACGTTCTGCTCCAATGGGAACACCGTGGTGAACCAAGAAAAGTCGTCGACAACAACCAGGAAATAGCGCTCCCTGTGAGGTCCCTGGCCCGGGGGGGGTGGGGGGGGGGGGGGGGGGGGGGGGGGGGGGGCAGACGTCCATGTGCAACGTCTGCAGAGGAGCAATGGTCGAAGAAACGAGGAGGAGCAAGGAGTCGCGCACTACCGGTCCTCGACACAGGAGGTGCATGCACGCGTTACCGAGGCGGGGAGGGCGGGGAGCAACGTGGGGAGACCAGTGACTAGATCGTGCTGTACCATATGACGCAGATGCCGGAGGGTAAGGTAACCTAAGCGGTGGTGCCACAAGAGTGTCGGGTGGGTGAGGAAGCGACAGGAGCTGGACGCAACTACCTGGGTGGACCCAGCTACCTGGGGGGACTCGGTGTGTAGTGAGAAGAGATCGGACGCTGGGTCGTGGTCAAAGGAGGCAAGATGGGTGCCTGTAGTTGCGTCCGTACAGGCTGCATACCTCTCGTGGCCAGCCAACGTGGTGGTGACACCAAGGTCCTGAATATGACCAACGTCAACCAGGTTCCTGGAAAACGTAAGGATATGCAAGCCTGTAAGGGAGCCGGATAGGACAGCTGGATAAGGGAGGGCAGTGGTGTTGTGGGCGATGACTACGTCACGCGATTCTGCGAGCGAGACCGGTACCGCTGTAGGAAGTGGTGTGAGTGCAGTGCGGTCTCGAAAGAAGCAGTTAGACGCGCCAGATTCCAGAATGAATGAGAGGGTCACCTCAGCAGGGGCCGACGAGGAGCCTAGACTACACACCGCAGGAGATTCTAGACTGTACACATCAGAATAATAAGAGTCGGCAACACTATAATCTCCAGAGTACAAAGAAAACATGGCAGCACCTATCTGAGCCATCTCTAACTCAAACACCGAAACGCCATGACGGATAAGGACAGGCCACTCCGGAAGGGGCGCCAATGGCCCAAAGTGACCATGGTACTGATCGTCCAGACGGCAAAAGTAGCGAGTGGCGGTGCGCCCCGTGCACTGCAGACCTTACCGCGTAGGAGGCCAGTTTGGAGCCGGTACGCACAGCGCACGGGACCCCCAGGCCTCACGCCACCCTGGCCCCCAGAGGAGCCACGTGAGCCCCAGAGCAGCGACAACCCAGGTGCCCAACCACCAGGGCCTGTACCATGCCCAGAAATCCTACGAACCCACCACGGCTGCTGCTGCAGCTGCTACGGCTGCGGCTTCTTCGGTGTTGCACTCGCTCCTCCGCCAGCTCCCGGGGCCTCAGCAGTGCCCCGACCGCCTGCCCACGACCACGACCCCGGTGTGAATGCCTGGCAGAGCAGCCAGGTGTAGTGACCGCCATAGCGGTCTCAGCTACAGAGGCAGAGGCACCAGAGACAACGACCTGGGACGGAGAGCAACCCTAAAGATAGGGGTCGCACCTGCGGCAGTGGACTTGGCGATCGCGCGGAGGCGGGTATCGACCTCCGTCAGGGAGGTGGAGAAGTGGCCGATGGTGAGGGCACTGGAGGACAATGCAAGCGGAGCATCACGTGCAGGAGTGAGGTAGTCAGGGAGGCTGGTCAGGAAGAAAAGGGTGACGAAGGTGGGTGGGGGGTGAGCAGCGAGGTCGGCCTCGGACCAGGGTGCACGGTAGCGTACCTCGAGATACTCGACCGTGGAGAAGGAGGCTTGGAAGGGGAACAGAAATGGAAGGAGGAGGCGGCCGAGGGCGGCAGAGGACGGGGATGAGTAACCGGCGACGACTGCATCCCATAGGGCCTTCACCGTCTCCTGCGACTCAAATTGCACATGCTCGTTGACCGGCATGCATCTGGTGATGGCCAGCAGCGCAACGGTGTCGCGAGCCCGCCAAATGGCGTGGGCAGTTGGGACAGCTGCGTACTCCTCACGCTGCGCTGACGTGGCATCGGGGACAGCAGCTCACCAGTAATGTGGGCCTCTAGCAACTTGACGTCCACTCGCTAGCTCACCAGCTGCCAGCGAGAAGCCAGGGGGTGAATCCAACCGCACGGCCTTCCGCAATGGCAGTGAGCGGTAGGCTGGCGATAGTGGCATCGAGCGAGCGGGTGGCAGCAGTGGCAACGAGTGAGTGGCAGGCTGGCGGCAACGGCGGGCAGCAATGAGCAGCGCGCACAACAGGCGGCATTCAGCTGGCGGCGAAATGCTGGCAGTGCAAAGGCAGGACAGCGACCTAGGAGTAGAGCGCAAGATAGGGCGCAAGCTAGGGCGATAGACTACGGCCTAACCTAGTCAAAGGAGGTAAGCTAGGGTGGGAGAGGAATGGGAAGCACCTAGGGCGGAAGCGTGGCGGCTAGAAGCTAGCCTAGATCTGATACCATATCACGAGAGAGAAAATTAACTAGAGCATGGGCAACAAGAGAGTTTTGTGTCTAAGTGTTGAACCCTGTATAAATTGTACCTAGCTAGGCTATAGTTCACATACATACCTATACATATACTAACTCTAGCACAGTCAGCAATCCAGAGTTAAGTCAAAAAAATAAAAATGCACGTAGTGTTTATTTTATATTGTGTATTGTGATAGCAAAGCTTATTGTACTGCAGCTTCTGGCGTTGTCGAAGCACAGTATTCGCTCTTCTCCAACGACAAATACGTGGATTGGAGCTTCGCCATCTACCAGTTAGTCGCTTGAATGGGGCCTTCCAGTCTAGACTATGATGCTTTTTGTTTTATGAAAGCTACAAGTATTAATTGTACTTAGCCACTTGAAATAAGAATGATGCCTATAGCGAAGGACAAGCAAGCAAGCTTTCTCAATTGTAACCATATTGAATCCAGGCCCCAAGCTTACTTTGCCTCTCTCGAACCTCCACATCCACCTTCACCACTGCTCTTGGCTCCTCTCCCCCTGCCACGCCATTCCTTAGAGTGTGTTCCCATGAACCCCTTCCCAGCCAACCTCTTCCCAGACTCGTGCGCTGTAGTGTCGCAAATTTTGACGCAAAATTGTACAGTACGGTTCCGCGATGCGAGGCTGGGCTTCCCGAGATTGAGGGCGTGTTTTGATACCTCTTTTCAGGCGCTCTTTTTCCATGCACACGCATATCTGTACAGTACAATTTCGACACGCGGCTCTTTGTAATGCGGTTGAAAATGGTGGAACACGAATCTGAAATCGACTTCAACTGAAACAGGGTTATACGAATACTCTTTCACGCGAATGGGCGAATCAGAGAGGGGCTAGCCCGGGAAGACGTTTGTAGGAACATGCTCTTATACCCTCCAGCTCATTGGCAATGTTGACCATGCTTGCTCGGCCAGCCGTGCACCTGGCAACGCAGCTGGCTGCTAGATTTGTTAGGTGCAGCGCCGCATCCCCAAGCACGTCCATGCTACAACTCTTCAGGTGGACCACAACACCCGTGGATAGACACTCCTACACTTCAGAGAAAGTGTTGGAAGTTGGGAAAGAAGATGTTCGGAGAGAGAAGGAAAGATGGTGGTATGCGGGTTGAGTTGGCTCAAAATCAGTAGTGTATGTCAACTTATACATATGTTCTATGTAGAAGTTAAAGGCTAGACTAGGTGTGTGCTTCTAGTGAGTACAACCCGACAAGTATATGTTCTAGGTTTCTCCTTCTAGTAATTATTCACGCATTCTAACATGGTATCGAGAAGGTTAGGTCCCCCCGCCCGCTTCCGCCCGCGCCCTAGTCTCTCGCCCGCCCTTAGCCGGCCCCCTGGCCGTCGCGTCCGCCCCTAGTCGGCCCCCTGGCCGTCACGTTCGCCCCTAGCTGGCCCCCTGGCCGTCGCGTCCGCCCCTAGTCGGCCCCCTGGCCGTCGCGTCCGCCCCTAGCCGGCCCCCTGGCCGTTGCGTTCGTCCCTAGTCGGCACCTTGGCCATCGCATCCGCCCCTAGTCGGCCCCCTGGCCGTCGCGTCCGGCCCTAGCCGGCCCCCTGGCCGTTGCGTTTGCCCCTAGCTGGCCCCCTGGCCATCGCGTCTGCCCCTAGTCGGCCCCCTGGCCGTCGCGTTCGCCCCTAGCTGGCCCCATGGCCGTCGCGTCCCCCCCTAGTCGGCCCCCTGGCCGTCGCGTCCGCCCCTAGCTGGCCCCATGGCCGTCGCGTTCGCCCCTAGCCGGCCCCTTGGCCGTCGCGTCCGCCCCTAGTCGGCCCCATGGCCGTCGCGTCCGCCCCTAGCCGGCCCCCTGGCAGTCGCGTCCGCCCCTAGCTGGCCCCCTGGCCGTCGCGTCCGCCCCTAGTCGGCCCCCTGGCAGTCACGTTCGCCCCTAGCTGGCCCCCTGGCCGTCGCGTCCGCCCCTAGTCGGCCCCCTAGCCGTCGCGTCCGCCCCTAGCTAGCCCCCTAGCCGTCGCGTCCGCCCTCAGCTGGCCCTCTGGCCGTTCGCGCCCGCTCCTAGCCAGCCCCCTGGCCGTCGCGCCCGCCCCTAGCTGGCCCCACTGGCCGTCGCGCCCGCTCCTAGCCAGCCCTCTGGCCGTTCGCGCCCACCCCTAGCTGGCCCCACTGGCCGTCGCGCCCGCTCCTGGCCGGCCCCCTGACCGTCGAGCCCGCTCCTAGCCGGCCCCAGCAGCACCTGCCCGGCCTCTTCCTAGCGCCGCTCAGCCTCTCCTACCGCCCGCCAGTCCTAGTGCGCCCGCCCGGCCTCTCCTAGCGCCAGCCCGGCCCTGTCACGCCTGCCCAGTTTTCAGCGCCAGCCCGGCCCCTTCTCCTGCCCGCCTGGCCCCTCCTCGTGCCTGCTCGGTCTGCCGTGCCACCTCGGGCCGCGTGTCCTCTGCTAGCCCGCGCCGGGGCGCCCCGCAGCCGCCCTACTAGAGAGTGCTGCCGCCGTGTCCCCGTGCCGCTGTGCTCCTGCCGAGCTGTGGAGCTGTGCCGCTGTGTCGCTGAGGAGATGTGTCACTGACCCTGCACGATGGCTGACTTCGTGCTCCGCCTGGACGCTGAGGGCCACGCGGTTGACCTCGTCGCCTGGCTCTCTGATCTCCGCCGTCAGCTTACAGGTCAGCGCCAGGATGGGCACTCGCTGGTTGTCCATGCTGATGGCTTGCTCCCCCGCCCCCCTGCACCTGCTCCCCTCCCTGCTGACCCCACCTCCGCTGAGAGTGGGGCGGCTGCGGGGCGCCCCGGCGCGGGCAGCGGAGTTGATACGACCAAAGCTTATTTAGACGCTGTTATTGCTCGCTATTCCACACCCGCAGTCGCTTCTGCCAGCCGCCTGCTCTTCTCGATGATGTTCCCAGACCTTGCTGCCTTCCCTACTGTCGCAGACTTTGCAACTCACTTGCGTGGCATAGAGACTCGCTATCGCACTGCCAGCACTGTTGCCCAGCTCACTGCGCTCCCCCCCCCCATTGTGCATGACCCTCTATTTTATCGTCATGCGCCTGCCTGACCGGCTAGCTAGTGCCCGCGACCGCTTGCTTAGCCAGCACTCGGGTGACTTAACACTGACCGCCTTAGTCGACACCCTCATCGAGATCGAGACGCGCCAGCGCTCTATCGCTCAGTCGAACGCGCCGGCAGTCTCTATCTTTCACAGCTGTACCCCCTCCCAGTGCACGTTTACTGACGTTTCGGCTGCGGTCGCCACTGCGACCCCTCTTACCGAGACGGCAGCTGCGGTCCACCCGCAGCAGCGTCCGCGCCGCGGTGGCCATGGCCGCCAGGGAGGTCGTGGTGGTGGCACTAGTGGTGGTGGTAGTGGTGGTGGTGACGGTAGTCCACCTGAGGGGACTACCACCGGTGGGCAGGAGCAGACGCAGTCGCCTTCGCAGCCGGAGCAGCCCCAGCAGCAGCCGCCGCCGTCCCAGCAGCAGCCGTCGCAGCCGTGGGCTCGTCTCCCACCTGGTTGGCCCAGCACCTCCGGCGGTGGTGGCCGAGGTGGTGGCCCGCGCAGCTTGGCGTCTACCGGCAGCTCCAGTGCTGTGACCTGCCAGTACAAGCTTCAGACTGGGCCTCTCCGCGGCACTCTGTGTCGCCGCCCACACCCGACCGCCCGCTGTTTCCGCGGCCTCGACGATCTCTTTCGTCGTCCCTTTGGCCCGGCCCCGGACCTCCCCGACTGGCACAGCCTGCTTCGCCAGGGCGTGCCTATCTTTGAGTTAGATATGGATCAGATAGGTGCTGCTTTGCATGCTTTGTATGCTGACGCTTCTAGTGTTGCTGGATCTTATTACCTTGTGTACTCTAGTTTAGGTGTCTCACCCTTGTGTAGCTTAGCCTCCCCTCCTGTGTCAGGCGTAGGACTGCCTAGTTTGCCTAGCCTAGGTTCTGCACCGGCTCTGTTCCCAGCCTCCGCCACTGCCTCGCTGTCCTTCACTATCGACTCCGGTGCTTCTGCATGTTTCTTCCGCGACCGCTCCACGCTTACGCCGCTTGCTGCGCCTGCCATTGTCTCTCTCGCTGACCCCTCTACGGGTCCCGTCATCGCTCGCAGTTCCACGTCCCTTCCCTGTCCAACGATTCCCTCGGGCTCTCTTACAGGCCTCCACGTTCCCTCGTTCTCGAGGAACCTGGTTGGTGTCGGCTGTCTTCAGGACCTCGGCGTCACCATTACGTTCCCCAGGCACAAGCGGTTCGCTGTCTGTTCTGAGGCTGTCTCAGGTTCCCCACTTGCTACGTTCCCCCGGGACCCGGTGTCCGGACTGTTCACCCTAGACACCGCTTCCCCCCCGGTTGGTGCGTCCTCCCAGGTCGCTGCAGCTTGCTCGTGTCGGTCTCTCACTCACCCGTCCCTTTTGTGGCACTCCCGCGTCTGCGTCACATGTCCCAGCACAGTCTTGTCTTAGGCCTCCCCGCGTTGCTCCCCGCCCTACCCCTCTCGCCTTCTCCACCGTGCATGCCCTGCGTCGAGGTCCAGCTCCGCCGTGCCCCTCACTCCTCCTCGCTTCGCCCTGCTACTGCTCCCCTTCAGACCCTGCACCTAGACGTTTGGGGCCCAGCCCCCGTCCCCGGACCGCGTGGCGAGCGCTACTTTCTTGTGCCCGTCGACGACTACACGCGCTACACCACGATGTTTCCCCTGGAGCGGAAGGCCGATGTGCCCGACGTTCTTCTCCCCTGGGTTGTGGCTGTGCGTCTTCACCGCGGTCTCCCCGTGTTGTGTCTCCACTCTGACCGTGGCGGAGAGTTCGCTTCTGGTTGGCTTGGACAGTTCTGTCGTGCGGAGGGCATCACCAAGTCGTACACCTTGCCGGACTCGCCACAGCAGAATGGGGTTGCTGAGCGCCGCATCGGCTTGGTCATGGAGGTGGCTCGTACCTCCATGATCCATGCCGGTGCACCCCATTTGCTGTGGCCGTTCGCCGTTCGCTACGCCGCTCACCAGCTTAACCTGTGGCCACGCTCCCAGCAGTCGCAGGTTTCGCCGACCCTCCTTTGGACCGGGTCCCCCGGTGACGCGTCTGCGTTCCACGTCTGGGGCTGCCTTGCTCACGTTCGTGCCTCTGGCACGGACAGCTCACTGCCCGCACTGTCCCCTGTGTCTTCCTTGGTTTCCCCCTGGACTCGTCTGACTGGCTCTTCTACCACCCGCTGTCTCACCGCTTCCTCCACTCTCGTGACGTCACCTTTGATGAGTCCGTCTCCTTCTACCATCGCTTCCCTCACCGAGGTCTCCCGGTTTCCCCCCCCCTGTTCCTTGCCCCCTCTCCCCTGGTAGCCCCTCCTCCCCTCCCGCTACGTGCTGCCTCCACTGGTGTCTCCCATGTCACTCCCCTCCCGTCAGTTGTCTCGGTTGAGGAGTCTGCTGACTCTGGTGGTCCCCCCGCTCCGCCTTTGCCGCATCCCCCTTCCCTGGTGTCTCCATCCCCGCTGTCGCAGCCACTGCCGTCGTCGCCGCCGTTGCCATCGTAGCCGCCGCTGCCGCCGCCGCCGCCGCCGCCGCTCTTGGCCTCTGGGGGTGCTGGCGCTGAGGAGGGTGTTCGTCCTGCGGCTCCTGATAAGGTCTGTCTTGGCGGGCCTGGGGGTGCCGCTGGGGCTGGAGAGGGTTCTCGCTCTAGGGGTGTTGGTTCTGGGGGTGCTGCTGTTGAGTGTTCTCCCAGAGGTCGTCGTGCCTCTGCCGGTTCGAGGGTCGAGCACCAGCCGCCATAGCAGCCGCCGCAGTCGTCACCCCCGGTCTCCGCTCTTCGCCTGCTCGGCCTTCCCTCCCCTGACCGCTCGCCGGTGTCTCCCCCACCTCCTCCTCACCTTCTTGCCTACGGCCCTGTGTTCCCGCCCCCGGACTCTTCTCCGTCCCGTCTTCCTCCTCGTTCCCCCCTTGTGTCACCTCCGCTGTCTCCTAACCCTACACCTCCGTCCCACGTTTGGTCTCACCGTCCCTCCCGTGCTCGTCTCGTCTCCCCTGTCCCGCGCTCCCATCCTATATTACTCCGTTCTCACTCGCCTCGTCCTCCCCTCCTCCCCTCGCCTCCTCCCTCATCGTTGTCTGACTACCCCGTGCCGCTAGTCCACTTGTCCCTCGGGTCCTTGCCTCTCTTGTTACAGACCCGTCTGTTCCTGTCTCCTGCCTTGACGCGCTTGTTGCTGCTGTCGCTGACTTCGCCTCTACCCGCCACCTTGACTACACTACCGCTCTCGTCTCCGACCCTGCCCGTCCTGCGCCCGTCGGGGGTGCACCTGCCCTTGGCAGTGACGTACTAGAGGACAGGCAGTATGAGCTTGCTTTCCTTTCCGAGGCTGCTCCCCATCTCTGCTCCATGCTCCTAGTCCCTGAGGGTGACCCAGACACCTTCGACATCCGGACCCCTCGCACCTACGCTGAGGCCACCTCGGGACCCTGGGCCTCTCTGTGGATAGCTGCCATGGAGCAGGAGATGGCATCTTGGAGGTCCACCGGCACTTACGTCGACGCAGTTCCCCCGCCTGGGGTGAACGTAGTCGATGGTCGGTGGCTCTTCAAGGTGAAGCGCCCCCCTGGAGAGCCGCCTGTCTTCAAGGCGCGCTACGTGGCTAGAGGCTTCAGCCAGCGCGAGGGGGTTGACTTCTTCCAAACCTTCGCCCCGACCCCGAAGATGACCACTCTTCGGGCGCTGCTACACGTAGCAGCACAGTGCGACTACGAGCTTCACTCCCTCGACTTCTCTACTGCCTTTCTTTAGGGCAGCCTACACGAGCAGGTCTACCTGCGTCGACCTCAGGGCTTCACTGGTACCTTCCCCCCTGGGATCCAATGGCTTCTCCGGCGCCCAATCTACAGCCTGCGTCAACCTCTTCGCGAGTGGCACGACACGCTGCGTGCCACGTTAGCAGACCTGCAGTCCTTTCCGTCCTCTGCTGACCCCTCGCTGTTTGTGCATTCCGGACAGACTCCGTTCTACATCCTTATCTACGTAGACGACCTGGTCTTTGCTACTGCTGACAGGGACACACTGGCCTCTATGAAGGCCGAGCTGCTGAAGAGACACACCTGCACTGACCTTGGAGGGCTGCATCGCTATCTTGGCCTGCAGATTTTCTAGGGACAGAGCAGCACGCACCATCACTCTGACATAGTCACACTTGGTGCGTCAGGTCCTTTAGAGGTTCGGTCTTCAGTTCTCCTCCACACAGCCCACCCCTCTACCTGTAGACCATGGGCTCTCTGCTCCAGTTCCTGCGGAGCCAGTAGAGCCCAGTGGACCCTACGCAGAGTTGGTGGGTTGCCTCATGTACTTGACGACTTGCACTCGACCCCGCGCACGATGCTTCACGTGTCCTAAAGCTGATCTTCCCCACCAACCTTTCCCATCGCATCACAATCCAAGCGCACCTGCATACGCACCGATGGAAACAGTCTACAGCGACATCTTAAATATGCCTCTAGACGACAGTGAAGCAGAGTACAACTCTGTCATCACGTTCATCGACGCAGCAATACGATATGTCTGGCCCTATAACCTCAAGACACGAGATCAAGCATTCAAAGCCTTCACAACATGGCTCCCCATCGCTGAACGAGAATCGGGCTCGCAACTCAAAAGTTTCCAGTCAAACGGAGCACTGGAAAACCAGTCACAACGATGCAGGAACTACTTGGCAGAAAGAGGCATCACACGCCTGGTGTCCCTGCCCTACGCTCACCAGCAGCAGGGGGTCGCAGAGAGGATGAACAGAACCTTGCAGGCGACGATGCGGAAGCTGCTCCTGGGGATGAGACTGCCCAACACGCTTTGGCCTGACGCGATGACGCATGTAGTCCACCTGCACAATTTGCTGTCCTCGTCATCACTTCCCAAAAGCGCATCACCACATCTGCTGTGGACAGGAAAGCAAGGCAGCACAAAATTACTTCGAGTCTTCGGCTGCATGGTACAGTACAGACCCCACACAGCCTGAGCAGATCGATTCTCTCAACGAGCACGGTGGGGACTACACCTCGGCATCGCAAAACATTTCCAAGCATGGAAACTTCTCGACATTCATGACAAAACCACAGTGGCCTCACGTGATGCGATTTTCTACGAGCGACTGACGCTGCAGCATTACCTGGACAACATCGCCAACACAGACGACCCCACCGACGGCTTCGAGGGCCATCGGTCTTTCGCCGACCGTGCTGCCGAAGCTGACGCAGCAGAAGAAGACGTACCTGAAGCCTCGAAAGCTGCCGGACCACTCCCTTACAGCTCCGTGCCCGTTCCACTCGACGACGACAATCCTCTCGATAGTAACAACCTCGACACCTATTACCACTTCGCTGACCAGGGTTACACTACACATCAACCGGTCGACACAAATGTCTCTGAACGCATCGGACCCAATTTCTTACCTGACCCCAAAGATGGTGACGAAGCACCTTATCCCGAGAATGCCAATTCCCCTCGACACACACCCACGGGCCTGCACATACTTGGACTCTGGGTCGTCGTCCAGAGCCCGCCGCCGCCGTTGCCGCGAGAGCCAACGACTATATCGCAGGCTCTGGGGGGGGAACACAAGGCGAAATGGAAGGAAGCAATGGAAAAAGAACTGAAGGCCCTGCAAAACCGAAATACGTGGAAGCTGGTACCTGCAATAAAAACCAACAGGAAGAATGTGCTCTCGGGGAAATGGGTGTACCGCATCAAGACTAATGCGGATGGCTCCATCGACCGCTTCAAGGCTCGATGGGTCGTACGAGGATTCGACCAACGATACAAAACCGACTACACAGAGACATTCACCCCAGTCTCCCAACACACCTCTCTGCGCATTTTGCTCGCCGTCGCGGCCACAAAAAAGCTACCACTGCGCCAGATCAATGTCGCCAATGCCTTCCTGTACGCACCTGTGGACGCCAAAATCTTCATCGAGCAACCCCACGGATTCATCGACGACCCCACAAAAGTGTGCCAGCTGGTAAAATCCCTCTACGGAATCAAACAAGCCCCGCGGCTCTGGCAGCAGCACCTTCACGGCCGCCTCGTCAAGATCGGCTTCCTGCAGCTGCTGCACGATCAAGGGATGTACCGACTACAAAAGGAGGGGGATTTCGTCCTACTCATCGTCTACGTCGATGACCTGCTCTACGTCGGCTCCACTACCAACGTCGTCACCTGGTTCGAAGGGGAGCTGAGGAGTGACTTAACACTCACGGTGTCAGACACCGTGAGCCAGTACCTAGGTCTGAACGTCGTCGAAGACGACTTGGCGTTCTACCTACACGCCGGAAAGTACGCGGGCGTTATCGCGAAGAATTTCGGACTAACGCCGGTCACAGTCGCGACTCCCTATTGCTACGGGAACAACTGTGACACCTCCGCAAAGCTCTCCGTGAAGCAAATCCAGGAATATCAACAGAAGCTCGGCTGTCTACTGCTCGCAGCAGTAACCTGCCGACCGGATCTGTCCTACAGTGCGAGCCAACTGGCGACACACCTGAAGCAGCCGAAGCAAGAGGATCTCGAGGAGCTAAATCGGGTACTGCTCTACTTCGTCTCTACGCCGACGACCGGACTTACCTACAGCAAAGTAACGCCATCGTCCGTACAACTACTCGGCTATGTCGACGCCGACCACGCGGGAGATAGGGAGAATCGTCGCTCCATAACGGACTACATCTACCGACTAGGGCCTATCGAGACTATCTCCTGGCAATCGAGCAAGCAGGAACTAATCGCGCTATCCTCTGCTGAAGCGGAATACATCGCTCTCTGCTTTGTGACCAAAGAAGGACTTTACCTACAGGAGCTACTCGAGGAAGCGAAAATCGCGACCATGCCCGTCTTCTCGCTATTTTGCGACAAACAATCTGCGATCAAAATCGCAAACAAAAACGGGTTTGCCAATCGAACCAAGCACATCGCTCTGCGATATTTCTTCGTCAAGGATGAGATCGCAAAGGGGAGACTTCAACTCGGTTACTGCCCCACGACAGAAGTGGCTGCATATTACCTTACGAAGAAACTGGCAAAGGCAAAGTTCGATTACTACATGCTGCTGACCGGGCAGATAAACGTCATCGAATCCGAACACGTCAGCACTCCAAAAACGAAGGGGAGTGTTGGAAATACCTCGAAGACTTAAGCGTTTCTGAAGTATAACATTACACTCGAGGAAAGTCGTATCGGGTACGCGAGTCAATGGAGGTTAGACGAGGAGGTTGGACGAAAGAATACGAAAGGACGAAGAGACTCGAAGGGTCGCAACCGGAGGTTGCGATTGACCGTTGCGACTGCAAGGATGGTAACCGAACAAACAATCGAGTTGCTGTGCGACTCGATAACTGTTTCTTCAATTGTATTCTACAATTGCTTCATTTCTTATTTTCTATATATTGCTGTATGCTTGTTTCTTTTAATCAATCACTTGCTCTCACATACTAGTGCAAGGGTTCAACTACTCAACACTTCCGCTGCACTACTCAAGTATCTTGTACAAGTGGACTTAGTCTCTGGAAAGATCCTAAGGACTATTTTCTCAGCCCAACACTTACTAAGTTCCAACTAACCTCGAGCAGTTGCACCTAGGGTCCCCAACCATGGCGAGCAACATCGCCAACCATTCGATATTAAGCATCGACAAAGCCGGTTTTTCGGGGGGGGGCGACACCTCGATAGTCGCGGATTGTTCGCGCTTGTCCGATCATTCGACAACGGACATCGACGTCTACAAATTGCCGCAGAAAGCGCGTTGACTCCGACTTTTGGCGCAGCTGAATGAGCCTCAAGAATATTTTCAGATTGCTTGGATTTTGGACCGTCAGATCCACATTGAACCAGCGGACCAGATGGAGCGTGAGTTTCTCCATTACAAGAATTTGATGAAAGAAGCATATATACGCCTATATCAACTTCGACAACTTGACTTCCGAAATTTCCAGCTCTCAACATTCAAATCTCCTCATCACGTCTGGCATTTTGGCAACACAACTTCTGGACCGTCAGAGGCTTCAGAAAAATACACCTTGGTAGCATTGACTGACGAAAATGGTGTCGCAACCCGCACATCGTCAGATCGTCGGCGAATCAACGGCACAAATGGACCGTGAGGCTTCTCGATGAGAGAAAAACGTTTGGGAGTCTACATTCGAACCTTGCGACACAACGATTGCGCACTAGTCGATCAGACACTGAATCGACAACTTTTTATTTACGTAGTCAGAATCTTTGTTGGACGCCAGATCGACACCGATAACGCATAATTTCGTACTTCACCACAGAAGCTGAAATTTTTTTTACACCAACAATGCAGCCGAACATCTCCAACAACCAAACCGGCTTGCATAAAACTATCGTTCTACATGGATGATATAATCTATTTTGACAATTTGGGCGCATAAAGGATTGTAGAGAAGTGGCAGTTTTCTCTTGCAAAATCCTCCCATGACAAGTTGATGCGTAGGAGCAGATTTCGCATGCAACTACGACGCTGTTACTACGTCTCGTCAGGGACAGTGAAACACTACTTCGTAACAGAGCTGATCGGTTCATCTTCACGATGAATCTCAGCCGTCTACAGTGATTGGTTGGAGCAGTTTAACATCAACCCAATCAAGAGACGACATCCCAATCATGTGACCGCGATTCCAGGTGTTTATGCCATGATACAAAGGCACGAGAGTTGACAGACCGAGGAGTCATGACCTCGAATCCGGCAATCATTCGCACACCTGCGACCCTACAGTACGTGTATTGGAGGCGATTCTACTAGAAGCCGATGCGTTACAAGCCTCGATGTAACTTCGACGACGCAGGAGAACGCCCAGCAACACGATGATGTTGACAAATGCGGGAGATGCATATTGCATTAAGACAATTACGCGCTCTACCGACCGTACATCGGGAGCACGGATAAGCATATCAAGCAGCTGCTACCCATGGATAAAACGAGGGGAGACCCATATCAGCAAGTAATCTTCATACCCTCGAGCGACCCAATCACCGGCAGCAATGGAGTGACACCTGTGCATTAAGATACATGTGTTCCCTAGTAGTTACCACAGTTACACCCATCAGGAAGACTCTACACGGAAGCGGGAGCGGATGGATTCTTCTTCAAGCCGTTACGAGTCAATCGCATCCTATGTAGCAGCCGCCGCCGCGAGTGTTTACCACCATCGCAGCAGACAAATACAACAACACCCAACCCTGATGGATATTCCTCCAAACAATGGAGATGACACTGGAACTTATTCGAGCAATATTCCTAGACCCGGCAAGGCACTATACGATTTCCAACTAGTGAGATGGAGATACCACTACGCCCTGGACCAACGTGATTATGCCACATACCCTTAAGAGCTCAGAGAAAAGAGACTCTTATGGGGATGGGAGGACTACGACAATATTTGAGTCCCCGTGGCCCAATGACTTTAATTGAGTCATCAAACCTGCGTCACCAACCAATCCATCACCAGCATCACCTCCGCGGAAGCTGATAGGCGTGATCCGGAGAGCCGAGGCCACTATGAATAGAGGAATCCGCGTTACTCCAATGGCACCCCTACGAGCAAAACCGGAATAGATTCAACATCGCTGCTGAATAGCTGAAATGACATCAACGTCATCGAAGTTGTTTCTATAGAGGACACTTGACGACCTAGTGGACCTACACATATACGTGCATTCAGACAGCGAGGCCAATTGATGGAACTGGACATCATCACCAACAACCTACTGGAAATGGAAAAGGAGTCAAATGGGTTGAGCGCAGAAATCCCCATATCTCCTTGACCAAGACCTTGGATTGATGCTACACCGATGAGCATGGTGACATCGCCCTACAACAATCACTTGGCAACAAGTCCCTTTGCAACGGCACGCAGTAGTTACAGTGTTACTACAGTATACAAGCCGGTACACGAGTGCTACGTCAACCTCGCACGCTTGGTGGTTTCTTGACCACTTGAAGCAGTTATCATCGCTACAGCATGCTACAGTGCAGCTGAATTCTACTGACCGCAACTCCGGCACCGACTTATCACCATTCGCTGAGCTACTCTGCAACCTGAGTTGGAGCGTCACACGTCTCAATACTTCAACATGGGATACCTGCTACCTGCACTCGTACAGGCTCACGAGTGTGTGGAATAAAGTACAGAGGAGCTGCTGTTCAAGCATAACTTTGTTGGCTTGATTTTCTCTGCCTACTTTGAGCCTCACAATCCTCTGTATTTGCTGAAAATTGGGTGCTTTCAGTGTCTACCCAATTTTTGGAGGGGGGGGGAAGTATGAGAGGATGAGGCTTACCAAATCCTTGATCACAATCATGCTATTTGCTATACATTGTTTATTATTTTGTGTGTTTTTCCTTTCCTAGAAATCCCTACACTCTTTCCTACACATTGATATATTTCATATACATTATATCAATTGTGTTACAAAGTGTTTTGGACTTTCCTTGCGTGACACATTTTCTATTGTGTGGAGTGTTCCGTTACCGTCACCGCATCTCTAGAATCCTTACCGTGCTTCTAGGTCATGTTCCTACGAACGGTTCCACTCATTTCTAGAACTCTCTTAGAAGGTCCTAGTTACCCTTCCTTAGAGTTCTCGTAGGTATAAATAGCATTGACTTCTTGCTTGTACACATTCAATTCCTGATAAGTATCATTCAAGCTTCCGCTAAATATTGGATATGTGACAATCCTCAACAACGTCCATGTAAGGGTTCTTTGGGTTGTTGCCATACCCATGGATAGATATTCTTCCACTTGAAGGATTGAGGGAGGTTGGGAAAGGATCAGGAGAGGTTGGCAGTGGCAAGTGACAGGAAGACCTAGAGACATATGTGCATGATTGGCCAAGTGAGTGGCTGGCCCTCCAGGTCTTACCACTTTGCTCAATTCGTAATCGAGCAGATGCTTTAGCCATATGATGCGATCACTGCAATATTGGGGTATTTTATAAGCTCCACCGTAATTACAGTGCTAAGTGCTTTCATACCAACAAGTTCAAGCTTTTCTGCATTGCAAAATAAGGAACCTTTCTAATCCTAGTCCCATCCAACCCTAAATGAATTTTTTGAATGGATTAACCCAGACTATAGCGTAGAGTACTATCGGGGGAACATGACTAATAGACTGTCCTACGAATGAAAGGCTAGGCAATACATAGTGTGGATTGACTAGGGTTGAACCTAGAGAATGAGCCAATCAGGACTCGAGAGTTCTGTGGGCGATTGGGGCGAAATGGGTCCGAAGCGCCTTGGAATCAGGTTTGTGGCTGATAAATTCGACTGGAGTGGTTTGGGGTGAGACTTTCTGCAGCTGCGGCTGAGGGCTGAGGGCTCAGGCTGTGGACGCGCACTTTTTGCGTGTACTTTCTGTAGCGAGCACCAGTAAGAGATAGCAATTCCTTTCAGACAAGCTTATACGATATATTAGATTACCTAGTCAGTGATGCGGCATACGGTCTATGTCTTGTACCGCATACCGCCGGGAGGCCCTCTGCTGGAAGACAAAGGGATCTGGAACAAATTGCAGTCCCGGGCAAGAATGATGGTCGAACAGGTGAATGCGCAACTCAAGACAAGGTGGTGGATCATGGACGAACGCATGAACTGCCGTTCGACCCGCATTCTGCAAAGGGTCGTCTGCGTAATTGCCTTGCACAACATCAAACGGTTGCTAGGCACACGCGTCCATCTCGGGTTCGGGGAGGAGTGGAATTGGTGGTGGCTGCAAGGGCCGGCGGCGCACCTTTTACACACCGGCGTAGGTTGCGCGGGTTCACTCCGAGTCTTTGGAGGACGAGGCTGACGGCGTACCTCTATGCCTCCTTCGAACTCGCACATTCTGAAGCTCACGGGCTACCTCTCGAGTAAGTTGCTTGAACTCGGCTCACTGCTTGTCATGCCGCTCTTCAAAGTGGTAGGTAATGGGGTCAACGAAGCCGTACAAGCTAGAGCATGTATGGCAGCCCGTTCCTTCATGCTGTCCACCCTTGCGAGCGTGCGCCTCGCAAATCACTTCCGCCCTCCTAACTGCTTGTCCGCTCACCCCGCATGAACTCCCTACCCCCCCGTCCGTGGAAGGCCACTTTCCCCAGGAGAGGCTGCGGGATTGCATTGAAACACCCGACGCCAAACTGGCGAAGCTTGAGGACAGACCACCTTCGGACGGGGAGGCCATCACATGGGTGGCGGGAGCTGGTGGTATGGTGTCAGGCAAGGTAGGAGTGTCCGCGTGGCACCTCGTCTCATAAGAACTATGGATTAGGGTCGATATCGTGAGCGCAGCCGGTGTATTGGCGGTGGGCGCTACATTAGGCGCTGCCACAAGCAGAGTAGGGCGGGGACGGCATTCTGTGGCTGCTGAAGGTGTACCCCCCTTTCGGCATTAGAAATGCTTGTTATGGGGGGCAGGGACGTAACATGCGGGGGAGGAGGGAAGTTTTTGTGTAGAGTTGGTATGTGGCACTACCGAATGCAGGTTCCTCTCAATTTGTAGACTTCTTAATCAATAGTAATTAATCTGATAGTCTCACCTTCGCTCGCGGGATCATCGGACTCGCTCTCATGCTCAATGTCCACCGTTTGCGGTGCAGCGAGTGCTTGGGGTGCCGCCGCGTGTCGCTCACTGAAGAGTTCGTCGAAAATGTCGTACCACGCAGGGAATCTGTGTGGCCGACCCGCGCCGCTTCAATTGAATCCGTGATCACGCCAGTGCCTTCACATGTTTTGATCTGGAATATTTTGACGCCCTTGCCTTCTGGTCATGCGCTCGATAGCCTCGTCCATATCGTAGCGCATGACCGCGAGCTGGTGTTCCTCATTATGGGTCCTGCGGGTGGTCATGCGGGCGTTGCTGCGCTGGCCGGTGCTGGTCGTCGGGGTGTGGGAGGGAAGCTCGTCGAGCTCGCCCAACTCCTCGTCGAGCTCAATGTGCGTGGCGTTGGTCGCCTCCTCCTCGGTGTCGTTGTCAGTATTCGCGTCGTAAGGGGGCGGTTGGTGAGGGGAGGCGGTTTTCCCACCAGTTGGGTTCGTCTAGAGGGGAAATCGAGGCAGTAGGAGCAAGATGCGGCTGTGAGGCTGCCATTGCGCCTTCGCCATTCGTGGCTTCCACCGGCAGCTGTATGGCTTGGGACTCCTGCGTGTTCAGCAGGACCTGGACGAGATCTATTGGCGGGTTGTCATACTTGGGGAAGACTTGACGGTAGGTGCATTGAAGGGGAAGTTCACGTCGTTGAATCTGTGGGGACCATGGTTGCGGCGTTCGAGCACTCTCTGTTTGTGCTTTGTACGAGTTTCACGCAAGTCTGCCTCTTCATGTAGCGCTAGTGTGTGTATGTGTTGAGCTTGGGTTTTCTTGGTTGGGATGGGAGCTGCGATTCGCCAAATGTTTCTTTCCTCCGCATTTGGACAATGTGCGGCACGCCAAGTAGGCTTGGTTTTTGCGAGTTGCCCGTTCGGGGAAAATCGGGTGATTATTGGCGTCGAAGTCGCCAGCTTTCACGGGCGACGAGGTTGGCGGGCGGAGGACCATTCGAATGGGCCTCACTAGGCCATTTGAATGTGCATGTTCTCACGTTATTCTTCTCCTTTCCAGGCCATTCACAAGGATTTTGATGACATTAGCGAAACAATTGACGGCATTAGCGAAAGTAGTAACACTCTGCAATGTTCTAACTTTTCTGCATTTCGTAAATGGATGAGCCACACACTTAGTCTTATATGATTCGTGCCATCTCGGCATTACCTCTACCCTCTTCCCCTGAATGCGCAATCTCGCCAACGTATTGCGCTGGACTCGCTAAGGTATGAACACGATCGCGAACATGGGAATTGTGTAGAAGAATGGTGCAATTAGCAGGATAATGAGCGAAGAATGATATTGGAAAAGCATAAATGGAGAAAATAACGGAATTCCAATAAAGATGCTGAGAAATACCACTATGATGCTCGGGGTGTTGAAAGGAGATTAAGCTAGGGTAGCATGAGAATGACGAGAGGTTTTAGCTAGGTAGGAAAAAGTGACGAGAGAAAAGAGAGATGACTAGGCAAGAGAGAGAGATACAAGAAGGGTATTGTACCCTCTACAGTACGAACCAGTAGTGTCATACACCTACCAAGCCTACACACAAATATATATATATATATATATATATATATATATAATTTGACACACACCCTAGGCTTGGTAGGCGCTAGCACACCACACAGGCAACACCCCCACGCACTTGCACCCCCATTTCCTGCAGCAGCTGAGGCTTCTACCCCTCGTGCGAAGCGGCGACATGGGCGGCGAGTGGCAGCAATGGCGTCAGCGGCGGCTACGACGACGACAGCGGCGACAGCGGTGGCGGTTGGCGGCGGAGCCAACGGCACCTGCGGTGGCGGCGGCGACTTCGACGACGGCGGCGGCGACTGTGAAGCTCGCGGCACCCGGCGGCGTGGCACGGCCCGGCGACACTGGGAAGTAAGTCATCAGCTGCGGCTGGGATCAGGGGAGACGCAGGGGGGCGGGGCGCGCAATCAGCAAGACGCCCTGGCTGGTGCAGTGGCTGGCGTGCGGGCGTGCTGGCTGGCGCCTAAACCGGTGCGCTGGCCGCTGTCGTCCGTGTGCTGGCGCGTTGAAGCTGCCATGGCAGCACAACGAAGCCGCCATGGCGTGGCGTCGACGCCATGGCAGCACGTCAAGGCTGCCACGACAGCGCACCGAGGCCGCCATGGCAGTACGACGTAGCCGCCACGGTGGCGTGAAAGTGACGGGAGGGGAGAGAGTACGCTGCGGAAGCATAAATAGGAGGCTCAGCAGGAGCTTCCTGCTCTGAAACTATGTTGAAAGGACATTAAGCTAGGGTAGCATGAGAATGGCGAGAGATTTTAGCTAGGTAGAAAAAAGTGACGAGAGAAAATAGAGATGACTAGGCAAGAGAGAGAGAGAGATACAAGAAGGGTGTTGTACCCTCTACAGTAGGAACCAGTTTGTAGTACACCTACCAAGCCTACACAAATATATATATAATATATCATTTGATACAAGGCATGTTCAAAACATAAACATAATCTGGCGCCTATTTATACTTTCTTCAAGCATGCGCACTGAAAATATCTCCCTTTTGCGCATATGCATAACTCATTGCATTACAAGTCGTATTCTACTAACGCAAGCTCCAAGGATGTAGGAAATTGCACTTAGAGAATATCGCTGTGCGACCCTCGCAATTGTTTATAACGTTTCCACGTTTGTAGGAGTGTTATTGTTTGCGTACTGTAGAGGGGCGAGGCGCTTGCCTTTTGCGCTGACCATGTCCACGTAGGCGCGTTGCTCAGTTTTTGCAATGTGTCGCACAACCAAGTTTCAAGTTTCTACATAATCTGAGGCGTTGCAACAAGAGTAACACAACTGAAACTGAAAAACCCGTAGGCCGTATCTGGTTTGGACATATGAAGGGTTGAGTGCTTGGCGGAGTACTCATAGATGGGAATTTTCTGGGCCTTCACGCCGATAGCCTGAGTGTAGTGGAGACTGAAACTTGGCAGTGGTAAATACGCCCGTTGTGTGGCTTACCATTTCCGTGTGATGACGGATTAGGTCACAAAACCAGATCGGATTCAGAATCGCACTTGGCGTGTTCCGATTCGTCATTGTGTTGCGCGAGGGTCGAGTCGTGGATTTAAATGCGGTCTTTGGTTGGTGGCGCCCTAAACCACCCGCGACCGCTGTGGGTCGTCGTGTCAAACATATCTGAGTATGTTTTTATAGACTATATAGGGTTGTGCCTTAGAGAGTACAAGTCACGAGGCTATATTCGCGTGTACTCATGCATTCTAGTTATTCTCTCATTCTGATATGGTATCATGAGTAGGTTAGGTCCCCCCCATCCACAGGCGCTTCCGCCATAGGTTCTAGCCGCCCCGCCGCCCGCCCGCCCGCGCCGGCCCGTTCCCCTTAGCCGTCCCGTCGCGTAGCCGGCCATGTCCCGTAGCCAGCCTCATCGCCTAGCTGGCCCCGTCACCTAGCCGGCCCCGTCGTCCAGCAAGCCCCGTCGCGTACCCGGCCTCGTCGCCTCGCAGGCCGCGTCGCCTAGTCGGCCCTGTCGCCTAGTCAACCCCGTCGCGTAGCCGGCCCTTTCACCGAACCGGCTCCGTCTCCTAGCCGAGCCCGTCGCCTAGTCGGCCCCGTCGCGTAGCCGGCCCCGTCACCTACTGGCCCCATCGCCTAGCCGACCCCGCCGAGTAGCCGGCCTCGTTACCTACCGGCCCCGTCATCTCGCCAGCCCCGTCACCTAGCCGGCCCCTGTTGCCTAGCCGGCCCCTGACACCTTGCCGGCCCCTGTCACAAAGCCGGTTCCTGACGCCTAGCCGGCCCCTTGTCGCCTAGTCGGCCCTCGTCACCCAGCCGGCCCCGTCGCCCAGCCGGCCCGTCGCCCAGCTTGCCCCGTCGCCTAGCAGGCCCCGTCACCCAGCTGGCCCTGTCGCCCAGCTGGCCCTGTGGCCTCGCCGGCCCCGTTTCCTAGCCGGCCCTGTCGCCTTCCAGCCGGTCCCTGTGGCCCCTACGGCCCCTGCACCTCCCTGCATTGTGCTGCACCGCACTGCACCGCGCTGCACCGCACTGCATCACACTGCACCGCCCTGCACCTCCCTGCACCGCGCTGCACCGCACTGCACCGTGCTGCACCACCTTGCACCGCACTGCGCCGCCCTGCACCGCACTGCGCCGCCCTGCACCGCACTGCAACGCCCTAGACCGCACTGCACCACTACCGTCTACCATACACCACTGCTTCCTCCCCAGTCCCGCCCTTCTGTCGCCGCATCGACCCTGATGGCGGACTTGGTGCTGCGCTTTGACGCGAAGGGGCACCCTGTCTGCCATAGAGACCCGCCAGTGCTCTATCGCCCAGTCTAGCGGTACTCTACCGGTCACTATCTTTCAGGGTTGTGCTCGCGCTCAGTGCACTTTCTCTGACGGTTCTGCTGCTGTTGCTGAGCCAGCTCCTGCTGCAGCGTCAGCAGCCGCGGCTGCCACAACGGAGTTCCGTCCGGGGAAGGGTCGCCGCCCCAAGGCTGGGCGCGGCAGCGGTAGGGGAGGAGGGGGTGGAGGAGGTGGTGGAGACGGGTCGCCCGCTGGTAGTATAGACGAGGTGGCTGGGACTGGTGCCTCCGAGCAGCAGCTCCAGCAGCAGCAGCAGGCACCGTCGCTGGACCAGCAGCAGCAGCCGCAGTACCAGCAGCAGCAGCAGCGGCGGGTTGGTCGTCTCTCGCCCAGGTGGCCTGGTGCTGGTGGTGGCGGCGGTCGCAGTGGTCGTGCGCGCAGCGTGACGTCGGGTGGTGGTTCGAGTGACGGGCGCTGCCAGTACCAGCTCTAGACCGGTCCTCGCCGCGGCTTCGTGTGCGGTAAGATCGGTTGTACCCCCACCCGTTGTTTCGGTCGCCTGGACGACCTGATTCGTCTCCGCTTCGGCCCGTCGCCTGACCTCCCCGACTGGCACAGTCTGCTCCGGCGTGGTGTTCAGATTTTTATATGGACATGGACGAGATTAGTTCTGCTTTGTATGTATTGTATGACGATGACTCTAGTGTGATTGGTTCCTATTACCCCCTGTTGCCTAGCATAGGTGTGCCAAGATCAGACTCCCCTGCTGCGTCAGGCGTAGGATCTCCTGCTTTGTTTAGCCTTGGCTCCTCCCTCGCTTCGACCCCTGCCGCCACTGCCGCTCTCTCCTTTACCCTGGACTCTGGCACTTCTCGGTGTTTCTTTTGGGACTCCACTACGCTCACGCCGCTTGCCGCTCCCGCCGCAGTCTCCCTTGCAGACCCTTCCTCAGGTCGTATAGTCACCCGTAGCTCCACTACCCTTCCCTTTTCGGGAGTACCTTCAGGCTCTCTTACAGTCCTGCACATCCCCTCGTTCTCTCGGAACCTAGTTGGTGTCGGCTGCCTCCAAGACCTTGGCGTCACCACTACATTCCCTGGTCACGAGCGGTACGCTGTCTGTACCGAGGCCGCCACTGGTGCTCCTCTCACCACATTCCCCCAGGACCCGGTGTCTTGCCAGTTCACGCTAGACACCGCGTCCCCCCCGGTTGGGACGTCTCCCCAGGTGGCTGTGTCTACCCAGGTTGCTGCGGCTTGCTCGTGTCGGTCGCTTACTTATCCAACACTACTGTGGCACCACCGTCTAGGTTACCCTGCTCTCCCACGTCTTCGTCACATGTCCCAGCACGGTCTTGTCTTAGGTCTCCCTAAGTCGTTCCACGCGCTCCACTCCTCACCTGCGCCGTCGTGCACCCCCTGCGTCGAGGGCCGGCTCCGCTGTGCCCCTCACTCCTCCTCGTTCCCCCCCACCACTGCACCGTTGCAGACCTTGCACATGGACATCTCTACACCACCGTGTTTCCCCTGGAGCCGAAGGCCGACGTGCCTGACGTTCTTATCCCGTGGCTTGTCTCTGCGCGTGTTCACCAAGGTCTCCCTGTGTTGCGTCTTCACTCTGACCGTGGTGGCGAGTTTCGCAGGTTTCGCCGACCCTCCTCCGGACCGGGTCTCCTGGTGACGCGTCTACGTTCCACGTCTGGGGCTGCCTTGCTCACGTTTGTGCCTGTGGCATGGACAAGCTCACTGCCCGCACAGTCCCCTGTGTCCTCCTAGGTTTCCCCCTCGACTCGTCTGACTGGCACTTCTACCACCCACCGTCCCACCGTTTCTTTCACTCTCACGACGTCACCTTTGACGAGTCCGTCTCCTTCTACCACCGCTTTCCCCACCATGGTCCCCCGGTTACTCCCCCCCAGTTCCTGGTTCCCCCTTCCCCGGTCGCCCTTGCTCCTCCCCCTCCCCGCCCTGCTCCGTCTGGTGTGTCTCACGTCACCCCCCTCCCGTCGGTTGTCCATGTCGAGGAGTTTGCTGACTCTAGTGGCCATGCGGCGCAGTCCTCACCGCCTGCCCTCCCCCCAGTGTCTCCTCCTCCACCGTCGCAGTCGTCGCCGCACCACTAGTCGTCATAGCTGCTCCAGCCGCAGCCGTCGTCGTAGCTGCCGCAGCAGCAGTTGCCGTTGCCACCGCAACAACAGCAGTTTGTGGCCTCTGGAGGTGCTGGCGTTGAGGAGGATGCTAGTCGTGGGGTTCCTGTTGTGGCTTGTCCCAGTGGGTCTGGGGGTGGTGCCGGTGCAAGGAGGGTTCCTAGTTCTGGGGGTGCTAGAGTGGAGTGTTTCGGAGGTAGCCGTGGTCCAGCTGGCGGTCCCGGTGTTGCCGTCGTGCAGCAGCAGCAGCAGCCGTCGCCGTCGGTGTTCGCCCTTCGCCTGCCTGGCCATCCCTCCCCTGACCGCCCGTCTGTGCCTCTCCTGCCGTCCCCTCCTCTTCCTGTTTACGACCCTGTGTTCCCTCCTCTGGACTCGTCTCCGGCTCGTCTTCCCCCTCGTTCCCCTCCTGTGTCTCCTCCTCTGTCTCCTAACCAAACACCTCCGTCTCATGTCTGGTCTCGCCGTCCTTCTCATGCTCGTCCTGTCTCTCGTGTTCAGTGCTCTTACCCTATGTTGCTTCGTTCTCACGTGTCTCCTCCTCCCCTCCTACCGTTGCCTCCTCCGTCCTCACTTATTGTCGCTCCTCCCCCTCTGTCTTACTACCTTCGTGCAGCTCGTCCTCTTGTTCCTCAGGTCCTTGCCTCTGTCGTTACCGACCCGTCTGTTCCTGTTTTGCGACTTGACGCTCTTGTCGCTGATGTTATCGACTTCGCCTCTACCCGCCGTCTTGACTATGCCACCGCCTTGGTCTCTGACCCTGCCCGTCCTCCGTCCGTCGGGGATGCTTCTGCCCTCGGCAGTGACGTCCTGGAGGACCGGCAGTAGAGCTTGCTTACCTGTCTAAGGCTGCTCCCCATCTCTGTTCCATGCTGCTAGTCCCTGAGGGTGACCCAGACGTTCTCGATATCCCAACCCCCCTGAGGCGACCTCGAGACCCTGGGCTTCTCAGTGGATAACTGCCCTGGAGCAGGAGATGGCATCTTGGAGATCCACCGGCACCTTTGTCGATGCAGTTCCCCCACCTAGGGTGAACGTACTCGATGGCCGCTGGCTCTTCAAGGTGAAGCGCCCCACTGGAGAGCTGCCTATATTCAAGGCGCGCTACGTGGCTAGAGGCTTCAATCAGCGTGAGGGTGTTGACTTCGTTCAAACCTTTGCCCCGACCCCCAAGATGACTTCTCTTCGGGCGCTGCTACACGTAGGAGCACAGCGTGACTACGAGTTACACTCCCTCGACTTCTCCACTGCATTTCTTCAGGGCGGCCTACACGAGCAGGTCTATCTGTGCCGCCCTCAGGGCTTTACTCGTACCTTCCCTCCTGGGACCCAATGGCTCCTGCGGCGCCCAGTCCACGGCTTGCGGTAGGCGCCCCGTGAGTGGCACGACACCATGCGTGCTACCCTAGCTGACCTGCGGTTCTTTCCGTCCTCTGCCCACCATTTTCTCTTCGTTTGTGCTGGCCAAGCTCCGTTCTACATCCTTGTTTACGTAGACGACCTGGTCTTCGTCACCGCAGACAGGGACGCGCTGGCCTCCGTGAAGGCAGAGCTGCTGAAGAGACAAACCTGCACTGACCTAGGAGAACTTCGCCGCTACCTTGGCCTACAGATCTCCAGGGACAGAGCAGCGTGCACCATCACTCTCTCACAGTCACACTTGGTGTGCTGGGCCCTTCAGAGTTTCAGTCTTTAGTTCTCCTCTGCACAGCCCACACCTCTGCCAGTAGACCATAGGTCTCTCAGCTCCAGTTCCTGATGAGTCAGTAGAGCCCAGTGGTCCTTACGCAGAGCTGGTGGGTCTCCTCATGTACATGATGACTTGCACTCGTCCAGATCTCGCATACCCTCTCAGCATCCTGGCTCGCTTTGTGGCCACAGGCAGACACCGACCACAGCACTGGCCGGCCGCTTAGAGGGTTTTGCGTTATCTAGCAAGTACATCGGGCAAGGGGTTATTGCTAGGAGGACGCAGGCCAGTGGTCCTTACTGGGCACACAAACGCTTCTTCGGCAGACGACGCTGAGACCCTTAGGTCCTCGCAGGGCTACTGCTTTACCCTTGGTTCAGGTGCCGTCTCGTGGAGGGCCACTCGCTCCTCGTCTGTTGCCCAGTCCAGCTGTGAGGCTGAGATCTACGCTGGTGCCATGGCGGCACAGGAGCTCCGCTGGCTGACCTTCTTGCTCACTGACTTAGGTGAGCGGCCTAACTCTGCCCCAGTCATGTACGCTGACAACAGGGCCATGATCCTCATGATCAGGAGCCTCGACTTGAGGGCAGAGCGAAGCATATCCAGTTGCGGTACTTCCTCATGCGCGAGCTACAGCAGCACCGCCAGGCAGGGCTGACTTTATCAGACTATTTACTCTGATTAGTCTGAAATCTCAGACCTGTTTTTTGGCCAAACCTGAATTTCCAGATAAGGCATTTTCCCAATCCTGATCCCTTCAGAGTACGATTCTAGGGATCCTGAGAAAATCAGAGTTGTCGCTAACCCAGTACTGAGTTTTCAGAGCACATCGCGTACGGACCCTGACTCATTACCTGTACAGTACCAACCTTCGAAAAATTTGGTGAAGTCCCCAATCGCTAGAGACATGCCCCACATACCCCACAACCCCTAAAATTTTTCGGCCAAGTCCCCAAACCCTAGAGACAACCCCCACCCCACACCCCACAACCCATCTAAAATTTCGGCGAAGTCCCGGAACGCTAGAGACATCCCCCACACACCCCACAACCCACCCTAAATTTCGACTAAGTCATGTTGTTAGATACAGTCCTCCCTAACACCTGGAACAACCCAGAAGTTTTGAATGAGACTTTCACTTTTTTTTTTTTAACTGCGTTGAAATGAGAGTAAATTCCGCATTTTTAACATAGGGAAATTCTCGCCAGTTGCCCGTTTGGTCAACTGAAAGTCTAACAAAATGTAACGGTCACGATCGTTTGCGATCGTTTCGACGTATATCCATCGTTCGATGTTATATTGCGATTAACGTCCAAGATTTCCCAACCGGGGCGCTGCAAGGGCGCGAAATTTCTCCCACCCTCCTATTCCCCAGCTTCCCCCCTCCCTGCCGTTTCGATTCCCCCCTTCCCCTCCATTTTCGCTTCCCCCCTCCCCTCCGTTTCGATCACTTCCCCCCTTCCCCTCCGTTTCGCTTCCCCCATCCTCTCCGTTTCGACCGCCCCCCCCCCTTCCTCCCCCTCCCCTCCGTTTCGTTTCCCCCCTCCCCTCCATTTTGATTCCCTCCCCCATTTCCCCGTCAGTTTCGATTCCCCCTCTCCTCAGTTTCGATTTCCGTGGCAGTGCGATTTTACCCCCTCGGTTTTTAGGAATGACTTCCCCGTTTCCCACATTTAACAACTACGCAAAACGAGGGTATGACAAGGTTGCTGGTTGGGGGGGGCGCGGGCTGTGGGAGGATTTTTAATGCTGCAAGGAACTTAGCCGATTTTTTGGGAGGTGTAGGAGGGAGGGATGTTTCTCGCTGTGGGGGTGTTTCCCGTGTGTGATTCTGGTTGTACGTCCTGGACCCTGAAAAAATCAGACTCGCTGAGTTCTGGACCCTGACATTTCAGACTACAAAAATTTCGGCTGAAGGCCCTTCAGACTATTTTTTTTTTGGGGGGGATTGGCTCAGAGTGCCTTTTTTTGAAACGTCAGCCCTGCCGCCAGGCCCGCGTAGTACGCTTGGCCTCCGGTGCCAACATAGCTGATATCTTTTCTAAGGCACTTGCGCCTAAAGATTATCAGCGGCATTGCTTGCAGCTTGGTCTAGTTCCTGTAGACTCTCATCTGCTAGGACCTTGATTGTGTACGGACCCTATATATATATATATTACCCTGACTGGCCTTGTGGCCTCTCCCAGTGGCTGGACTAGTAGTGCCGCCCTGGTCTTGCTCTTGCCTAGGTCTGTATTAGTTTGACTGGTCTTTAGACCCTTGCCTCAGAGGCTGGACTAGTAGTGCCACCCTGAGCTGCTTGTCTCTCACAAAGCACTGCCCCTATACAGCCTAGGGGGTGTGTCAAACATATCTGAGTATGTTCTTATTGACTATATATGGTTGTGCCTTAGAGAGTACTAGTCACTAGGCTATATTCCCTTGTACTCATGCATTCTAGTTATTCTCTCATTCTGATACGTCGACCTCTCCGCTTGCACCATTTGTTTCAGCAATGAAAACAACTGGATGTTACGCAATAAATCTAAGCATGCTTGTCGGTGCCTTATTGGCAGGTTTCATGTTTTCTTGCGTACATGGGGTTTGCACCTAAGGAATAAATTGCCCGTCGGAAATACTTGCGCTTGTCGTAGTTGCTCTAGTAGAATACGACCTGTATGCGGTGTAGTACGCAAGCTTGGATTGCGAGCCTGGTTGCAGAGAGGTAATCCCACCACGTCATCGCCCGATGGTTCAAGAGCTCGACCAGATTGCGAGTGTGAAGATGGCGTGCTTCCGTGATCCGCCACATGGCACCGACCGCTCGCCAGGCTCACGAGTCACGAACCACGACCAGCACGAGGAATGTGCGTGAACCTTGCCGAACCACCTCTTACACTTCCCAGTCCCCGCCGAGCCTGCACCAGACTTTCTCGAGATTCTCCTTGCCGAACGTCCAACCAAATCCCAAGTTGTTTCGAGGGGGTGTTCTTAAATCTGTGCCTGGCTTATTGGTGCGCTTAAAACGCTACCAGTCTGTTCATTCGTACAATAAGGGGCAGTTCAGCTGTCATTTATACTACAGATACAGAACGTGCGATTGAAATTCTGAACGTTTCTTTCTTACTTGAACATTGTCCCCTGTCAGCGCCAGACGAGCAACCTCAAACCAAGGGCTGGGGTTCGGTGAGATCGTTCCCATGAATGAATGCAACCTTCCCAAACCTCTCTGGGTCTGGTCTGGAATGTTGCTCCTTTTCCATCTCCTGAACAGCTGAAGCACCACCATGACAACGCAAGCTCACCTCACCTCAACTGCAAGCAAATTTGTTTGGACGTCGCCTTTCCCCCCAGTCGCCGCTTGCTTGCAGTGCAGGAGTAGTATTTGTTAGTCTTGCGTGCTGCTTCGTTACGACGTCGGGTGCTGTTGAGCCTTTGGTACGAACTGCAGGTTTTCCTAGCGCGATATCGTAATTTGCCTGGTAAACCGGGAGGAAGCTGACAGAATTAGCCATGGAGTGTCTAGCTCACAGGGCCCCTGTGCCTGTTCCTCGTGCCTCCCCTAACGCCGAGCATAAGCGATCTGCTGTCTCCTCGTCGCTAAAGTTCGCCGCTAGTCCCGCGCTTGGTAACCAGTTCGTCGCGAAAAGCCGGCAGGCTGCACGCGCGAGCAACTCACAGTTTAGGAGAAGCACCCCTCGGTGCGAGGCGGCACCAGAAGGTGCCGCCGCCACGGCTCCCGAGAAAAAGACCTCAAGCGACGATACCATTCAGCAGTTTCTGCAGCGTGATTATAAGTACGGGTTCGTTTCTAATATCGAGAATGTCCAGATTCCCAAGGGACTGACGGAGGAAACCGTGAGGTTAATTTCGGCGAAGAAGCGGGAGCCGGAATGGATGCTGGAGTTCCGTTTGAATGCGTTCCGACAATGGCAGAAGATGACCGAGCCCCAGTGGTCGGATAATCACTACCCGAAGATTGACTTCCAGGTATGAGATTTTGGGGAACGAGATATCGATGGAGCGAAAACGGATGGAAGAACTGAAGGAAGAAACCGTGATCCTTTGTTACGAAACCATGGCATCGTACCGATCGTCAGAAGAACAAACAGGATAGGATTTCCCCCACCGGTCAATTTTCCCTTTCTTCAACATCCATCTTCCTATCATTTAACCACCGGGACATAGTCTACTATTCCGACCCTAAGCTGAAAGACTCTAAGTCGTTCTTGGACGAAGTGTACCCGGAACATGTGAAGTCCTCGATGCACCTTCGGCCTGTGAATTCCCCTCACAACCTCCCCTGCTTTCACTACTTGCCTCGTCCCTCATCCACCAGGAGACGCAATCAAGCCTTCTCTTACTCACATATGCGCTCTCCCTTCCCCCCACTCCCTGCCCCCCCCCTTCCCTCCCCCCCACCCCCCTCCTCACCCCAATTCCATTCACCAGGACGTGATCTACTACTCGGAGCCGAAGCAGAAGGAGACCAAGGCATCGCTGGACGAGGTCGACCCCGAGCTCCTCGCCACCTTCGACAAGCTCGGCATCTCCATCTCCGAGCAGAAGCGCCTCGCGAACGTCGCCGTCGACGTCGTCTTCGACTCCGTCTCCATCGCGACGACCTTTCGCGAAGAGCTCGCGAAGGCCGGCGTCATCTTCTGCTCCATCTCCGAGGCTGTTCGCGAATACCCGGACCTCGTCCGGAAATACCTGGGGAAGGTCGTACCTGTGAGCGACAACTACTACGCCGCTCTCAACTCCGCCGTTTTCAGCGACGGCAGCTTCTGCTACATCCCTAAGGACACCATCAGCCCGATGGAGCTAAGCACCTATTTCCGGATTAACGCCATGGAGACTGGTCAATTCGAGCGCACGCTTATCGTGGCGGAAGACCGGAGCTACGTGAGCTACCTGGAGGGGTGCACGGCGCCGTCTTATGATAAGAACCAGCTGCACGCGGCGGTGGTGGAGCTGTGGACGGGCGAGGGCGCGGAGATCAAGTACTCCACGGTGCAGAACTGGTACGCGGGCGATAAGGACGGCGTCGGCGGGATCTACAACTTCGTCACCAAGCGCGGGCTGTGCGAGGGCAAGAACTCCAAGATCTCCTGGACGCAGGTAGGTCCTCTGGCCTCCCTTAGACGCAGGCAGGTCGTCTGGTGTCTGGACTCAGGTGGGGCTTTTGGGTGCAAGCAGGTTGGTCTCACCAAGCGCGGGCTGTGCGGGGGCGAGAGCTCCAAGATCTTCTGGACGCAGGTGAGGCTCGCTGGACCCGTGTATGCATTCTAATGACCCGGCCGATTAGCTGTCACCGTGGTGACTCCCTGTAGTCTCACCAAGCGCGGGCTGTGCGAGGGCAAGAGCTCCAAGATCTCCTGGACGCAGGTGAGGCTTTAAGGCCAACTCCCCCTCTCCTCCCTCCCCTCCCCCCCCCCCCCCCCCCCCCACCACCCTCCTCCCGCTTTCCCCCGGGCTTTCTGCATTTGTCCTACTTTGGCATCCCCCTCTCCCCCTCGCCCCTACACCCTCCTACTTTCCCCCCACCCACACACACGTACCTCCTTTCTCCTGTGCCTGAATTTCCTGTGGAGCTCAAAGGGTGGCAACAGCTCGGGCGAATTCTGCTCCGTGGCGCTCACTGCGTGTTCTGCTTGCATCTTATATCGCGTACGTGCAGGTGGAAACGGGGTCCGCCATCACGTGGAAGTACCCGTCCGTGGTGCTCAAGGGCGACAACAGCTCGGGCGAGTTCTACTCCGTGGCGCTGACCAACAACAAGCAGCAGGCGGACACCGGCACCAAGGTGGGTAAATCAAGAAGGTTGTCCGCTGCCACAGGTACCACTGTGGGTAGGGACCACCGCCTTCAGTGGGGCCTAGGGTCTTCTCGCTGCACTTTTACTCCGTGGCCCTCACCAACAACAAGCAGCAGACCGACACCGGCACCAAGGTGGGCAAATCAAGTAGTGGTGGCAAGGTTGTGTGAGGTGACTTCTGAGTCGATCAAAAGTCACCTCGGCCGACACAGGCATCAAGGTGGGTAAATCAAGTAGTGCTAGCAACGTTGTGTGCTGCCACAGGCACCGATACGGGTAGGAGCCACCGCGTTCAGTGGGGGCTAGGGTTCAGTGGAGCCACCGCGTTCGCTGCACCAAGGTCCGTAGGCACCAAGGTGGGTAGGCACCAAGGTGGGTAGGCACCAAGGTGGGTAGGCACCAAGGTGGGTAGGCACCAAGGTGCGTAGGCACCAAGGTGCGTAGGCACCAAGGTGGACAGGGGGGCGATATGTTCAACTGGTACAGCATCCTGATTCGGGCGAGCTCTACTTCGTGAAGCACATCAGCAGCAAGCAGCAGGCTGATACTGGCACTGAGGCTAGTAGGACGTGCAGGGGGGCTTGTTGTGAGCCGGTTGATGGCAGCAGGGTGACTTGACAGCATGCATCACGCAGCAGAGCAGACCAAGGTCACAGCAGCAGTCCCAAGTGTGTAGGGTCCACCCAGGTCACGCGTGGTCGGGTTTCTAGGTTGCTAGGGTGACCGGGAACCATCACATTCAGTTGAGTTAACACCTTCTATCTCACCACTCTGCTATTGCTTGCCATCCGCTCTCCCTCAAATCCGCACCAGATGATCCACGTAGGGAAGAACTCTCACAGCCGCATTGTCTCCAAGGGAATTTCAGCAGGACAGTCGCGCAACTGCTACCTACATTTACCTTGTGCCTCGTCACTCTCATCTTGCCTCCCTTTTGCTTCCTCCTTGCCCTCCCCACCAGAGGATTCACGCAAGGAAGAACACTCGCAGCCGCATCGTGTCCAAGGGCAGTTCTGCAGGGCAGTCTCTCCACTGCCACCGTCGTTTGCCTTCTACTTCTCACCACTCTCCTCTTGCTCCCCGTTTCGTTCCTCCTTGCCTCTCATCCAGATGATTCACGTGGGGAAGAACACTCGCAGCCGCATCGTATCCAAGGGCATCTCAGCGGGGCAGTCGCTCAACTGCTACCGAGGGCTGGTGCAGGTGCAGCCCACGGCCCATGGCGCCCGCAACTACTCGCAGTGCGACTCCATGCTCATCGGGGACAATGCCGGCGCCAACACCTACCCGTACATCCAGGTGCGTGCTTTCATCTGTGGAGGAGTGGCCAGACAATTGAGAGTGCATGCGCCAGTGTGGCTGCTGATGTCTCTTTCTAAGCATTTCGAAGGAAGGTTGTCTTCTGACAAAGCGCTTTGACTCCTGTGTTTTGTCTCTGCAGGTGAAGGACCCGACGGCACGAGTGGAGCATGAAGCATCCACGTCCAAGATCGGGGAGGACCAGCTGTTTTACTTCCAGCAAAGAGGCATCGACGCTGAGAAAGCGGTGGGCATGCTCATCAGCGGCTTCTGCCGTGAAGTGTTCAATGAGTTGCCCTTGGAGTTCGCCTCTGAGGTCAACCAGCTCATGAGCCTCAAGCTCGAGGGCTCCGTTGGCTAAAAACAATTGTGCAAATGTCTCTTGTTTTGCCTTTGTTGAATGGAATGGTCTTTGCTTTGTACCTGTGGTGTATCAATAAATGACCCGTAACCTGTTGCCTCTATGGCCTTCCCCCCCTAATGTTCGCTGACGCATCAGCGCGGACCTTATCAGAAGCACTGAAATAACAGACATCAACAACAAAAAGCTGAATTTTCAGCATCCTCTGCAAGAAAAAGCCCAGCCATTCAGCATTGGTACATCGGGAACCCCTTGAAAAAAGGCTGAATCAGCGTGAGAAGGGTGATATCTAGGGGCCTGCCCGTAACAAAATCGTTTTAGGGTGTGGTGGAGGAAGTAGCAGCCTGTAACGAATTCGCGTCAAGTCGGGTCATTCGTTCCTCAGAAAATCCCGAGGCGTGCGTTCGAGCTTCAGGCAGGGGAGAATCCACCGCTCTGATCAGAAGGAACCTCGGAGGGAGAATCCCGAGGCATCAATTTCCTCTGGCAACACCTTGGTAGCGACGATCAGCGGCAGAACCGGCAGGGACAGCCCAGCAGCCAGCAGCCAGCAGCCATGGCTGCCGGCGCTCTAAGCCGGAGCCTCCACTCCTTGCGGCGTCGCTCGTCGCGTTTAGCGTCGTCGTTGACCTGCTCGATCCCTTCGTATCTGCAGCACGCGCCACACACCTCGATCCCTCCTTATTCGCACTCGCCACTTGTCGATCGTAGCGAATCAGCTGAAGTCTTGGCTACAAACGCCGCGTGCGCCACCTTCTCTTCCTCCTCGTTAGTAACCTATCCGTTCGAACCTCAAGCTAGCACGCTCAAAAGACTGTCCAAACTCTGCTGTTTGCAAACCAGATCACCGCTGTCCGAGCTCTCCAGCTTCCGATCATCACCTGCTCGCCAGCCAGCTGTGCAACCTGCAATCTTCCCTCTCGTCTGCGCGACCTGCTTCCGATCATCTCCTGCTCGCCAGCTGAAGCATCTTCCCTCTCCTGCAATCTTCCCTCTCGCCTCCACCTCCCGCCTTCCTTCATCTCTCGCTGTTCAAGTGACCCTCCAGCTCTCGCTCGCCCCGTTCGCCTCTTTATCGCGCCGTTTAAACACCTCCAGCCGTCAAGGCAGCCGGCAGATTGACCGTCAGATGGGCCGTCGAGTCAAGCGCGACGTTACTAAGAAGGAGGGTAGGCGTCAAGCGAAGCTCGGGAATGAAGAGAGAGCTGAGACGCGTAAACGCAAGGAGGAGTCGTCCAGTAGAGAGGAGACATTTGGGAGAAAGGATTCAAAGAGAAAGGGGGCTCGTGGGGTGAGGCAGACGGTTGGGAGAAATGGCGGGGCCTCGTCGCATAAAGAGCATCAGGACAGGCAGCAGCAGCAGCAGAGACATCAGCCTAAGCAACAAAGGCATCCTGATCACCAGCAGCAGCAGCAGCAGCAGCAGCAACAAAGGGGGAATAGCCAGCAACAGCAGCAGCACAACACTCCAACAGCCGACCAGGAGAATGGACCAATCTCATGGCGACAGCTGGCACCGGTTCACTTCCCCTCCCTGCTGGCCGTTTCAGATGATGCTCCAGGGGGGGGAGGGAGCGGCGGGGGAGGAGTGAGGAAAGGAGTGGATTTCCTCACGGAAAGGAGAAGGGGAGAGAAAGGGGGAGCGGGCATAATGAAAGTCAAATGGGGGGAGGAAGGGGGGAAGGAGATGGCGGAAGGCGGTGGGGGAACCCTGGGGGTTGTGAGTGCGCGCAAGTGGATGGCTGTGTGCTGCCCCCACATGCCAGCCAGCCTCGTCCACAAGCTCTTCAGAAAGAGAGTGGTGAGTGAATGTGCGGTGCCTTTTGAGTCGACTCAAATGTGCGGTGAGAAGTTTGGGGTCGACAGGGCGCAATGGGGGGGATGGTGGCTGTGCGCTGACCTCACATGCCGGCCAGCCTCGTCCGCAAGCTCTTCAGAAAGAGAGTGGTGAGGAGGAGTGCCTGTGTGAGAAGGTGATAGTAAGGAAGTTTGTTGCCTGTTGCTGCGTTATTACTGTGCGCTCTGTTCTGCTGTTATGCTTGTGCTCATTGGTTATCATAGGTGCTGGGACTAGGAATGTCGGTCACAATGAGTCTCACTCCCTCAATTTCACGCTTCCCTGTGCCATTTTCCCTATAACTCAGTTATCAAAGAATGCACGTTTCCAGCACGTTCCGTGCTCTTTCCCAATGCACTCTACGCGTTTGTCTTCTCATCTTTCCTTACCAGGTCCGAGCTATTTCCCCTGCAGGCACCTCCCCTCCTCCTCCCGACACCTCTGACTCTTCTCAAACGCGTCCCAACAAGCTATCCCGGGTAAGCTGCTGTTCCGGAATGTTACAGTGTCGAGTGTTACAGCTATGGCATGTAAAGGATCGGTTGTATTGTATCAACATGTGCAGCAGGGAGCGAGGGCGAGATGTGTGCGAGCCTGTTCACTGCAGATACTGTAGCTCGTCACGGTGACACGTGATAGCAACGTGTCTGTCACGGTGTCATGTTTTGGTGTGCCACGGAAATCCGTTGCATGTGTATGTGTGTCATGCGATGGTTTGCATGTGTTGGTGTGTCATGGGATGGTTTGCATGTGTTGGTGTGTCATGGGATGGTTTGCATGTGCTGGTGTGTCATGGGATGGTTTGCATGTGTTGGTGTGTCATGGGATGGTTTGCATGTGCTGGTGTGTCATGGGATGGTTTGCATGTGCTGGTGTGTCATGGGATGGTTTGCATGTGTTGGTGTGTCATGGGATGGTTTGCATGTGCTGGTGTGTCATGGGATGGTTTGCATGTGCTGGTGTGTCATGGGATGGTTTGCTTGGCTTGCGAGAACCATGCACGTGCAAGCCGTTGAATGAGTTTTTCCGTGCATTGCATTGCTGCATGGATGTGGCATGGCATGGCATTGGATGGGTTGGAATGGCGTGGCTTGGCGTGGTATAACATCCCATGGCCTGTCAGGTGTCAGCCAACCAACTGCTCCTTCCAGGAACCGTCCTGTGCATTCCGTCTTCCATCCAAATGCACTCCGATTCTGATGCAAGCGGCACAACGGCCACATTGAGAAACGGCAAACGCTCTACCTCGTCTTCCTCATCCGCAGCCTCCTCCTCCTCTCCCTTGCCACGTGGCATTCAACCAGAGGACATAAAAATGCTCCGGAAGTGTGTTCTGTTCAAGGTAGGGAGGGGCAATTGAAGGCGTCGGAAATAGTTCAAGTGCGCTATGTTATTAGGCTGAGATTGGCTATCCAGGAATAAGATGAGGATATAGATGTATTATCAAAAGGCCAAGCTAGGCTACGTTCATAGGTGGGCTACATTCAGGTGTGCGCCACATCACATCACATCACATCACATCACATCACATCACATCCCATCACATCACATCACATCACATCACATCACATCACATCACATCACATCACATCACATCACATCACATCACATCACATCACATCACATCACATCCCATCACATCCCATCCCATCACATCACATCACATCACATCACATCACATCACATCACATCACATCCCATCACATCACATCACATCACATCACATCACATCACATCATGATGAGATGAACTCTTCACAGGGGAAGGATCGCCTTCTTTCATTCCCCCAATTCCGCTGTCAGCATGATCGCATCACTGCCATCCCTGTGCCATGCCATCCCTGTGTCATGCCATCCCTGTGACATGCCATCCCTGTGTCATGCCATCCCTGTGTCATGCCATCCCTGTGTCATGCCATCCCTGTGTCATGCCATCCCTGTGTCATGCCATCCCTGTGTCATGTCATCCCTGTGTCATGCCATCCCTGTGTCATGCCATCCCTGTGTCATGCCATCCCTGTGTCGTGCCATCCCTGTGTCATGCCATCCCATGCCATTCCTCCCATCGCCCCCTGGCAGGATGATCACATCATCGTCATCAACAAGCCATCAGGCCTGCCTTCCCAGGTACACATGCACGCACTGGGAGATGCTTACCTATGAGAAGAATCCTGTTGGGTTGAAATAATCTGGATTTGAGACGTCTCAAAACTAGATCGCCATCAGGCCTGCCGTCTCAGGTACACAGGCACTGGGAGATGCTTACATACAAGAATCCCATTGCTGCTCTTTCGAAGTGCCTATCCTATCATACCATTAAGCTAATCTCTGCAGAGCAGATTATTTCAGGATGCTATTCTTGTTTCTGTGTGACTGTATTGCAGGGTGGCTATAAAGTGCGCCTCTCAGTGGACAACCTCATGCAGCACGCCCTAGCCTCTGACTCCCCCGAGCCTCTTCGCCTGGTTTGGACTCACTTACACCCATACCTTTGTGCCTTTCTTGGGGTTCGGGTTTATGAACCCAACACGCATGCAGCACGCCCTAGGCTTGGACTCCCTCGAGTCTTTTCTCTTGGTTCAGAGAGCCATTCACTCCCAAACCTTTGTACTCGCCTCGGGCTATTACCCAGTACCTATACAGTGCGCTCTTGCCTAAGATTCCACACGTCATGCACCACGCACCTTGCACCTTGCACCTTGCACCTTGCACCTTGCAGCATGCGCCATGCAGCATGCGCCATGCAGCATACACCACGCACCATGCTTGCACCATGCACCATGCACCATGCACCATGCACCATGCACCATGCACCATGCACCATGCACCATGCACCTTGCACCATGCACCTTACACCATGCACCTTGCACCATGCACCTTGCAACATGCACCTTGCACCATGCACCATGCACCATGCACCATGCACCATGCACCATGCACCATGCACCATGCACCATCCACCATGCACCATGCACCATGCACCATGCACCATGCACCATGCACCATGCACCTTGCACCATGCACCTTGCACCATGCACCTTGCACCATGCACCATGCACCATGCACCATGCACCATGCACCATGCACCATGCACCTTGCACCATGCACCATGCACCATGCACCATGCACCATGCACCTTGCACCATGCACCTTGCACCTCAAACCTCATGCCATGCGCCATAGACTGCATGTCCTGTACACACCATGCCCCTGATTATTCCCCTTTACATGTCTTTACATGTCTTTACATGTCTTTGCATGTCTTTACATGTCTTTACATGTCTTTGCATGTCTTTACATGTCTTTACATGTCTTTACATGTCTTTGCATGTCTCCCTACCACCCAATCAGGTGCATCGCCTGGACAGGGAGACAAGTGGCGCCATGCTATTGGCCCGTTCAGCTGCCAGCGCACGTGCTCTCACAGCCCTGTTCCGCGATAAGAGCGCTGCCGGCGTTGATGTTGCCTCTAGCGCTGCTGCTGGCACTGCTGCAGGTGCTGCTGCAGGTGCTGCTGGTGCTACCGGCACTGCTGCAGGTGCTGCTGGTGCTACCGGCACTGCTGCAGGTGCTGCTGGTGCTACCGGCACTGCTGCAGGTGCTGCTGGTGCTGCCGGCACTGCTGCTGGTGCTGGTGCTGCCGGCACTGCTGCAGGTGCTGCTGGTGCTGCCGGCACTGCTGCTGGTGCTGATGCTGCCGGCACTGCTGCTGGTGTTTGTGCTGCCGGCACTGCTGCAGGTGCTGCTGGTGCTGCCGGCACTGCTGCTGGTGCTGGTGCTGCCGCGGGAACTGCTGCAAGTGCCGGTGCCGCTGGTGATGATGAGGGGAGTGCAGCTGCTTACCAGCGCAGGGAGGGAGGCGTAGCACGCGTGTACTGGGCGGTGGTGATTGGCCAGCCGAAGCAAACATCAGGAGTGATCATGGCGCCATTGCATAAGGTGTGTGTGTGTGCATCCAAGGGGAATACGGGAGGAATCTATTTTTGAGGCGCCTCAAAATAAGGTGTGTGAGTGCATCCAAGGGGAATACGGGTTGTTGGGCTAGTTGGCTGTGTGTGCACGTGTGTTTGTGTGCATGCCTTGTAGCCTGACCTTATCTCTCCGCCCTATCCGTCCAGCCTGGCAACGATTCTCTCTCGCCCATCAAGGAGCTGCCAGCTGTCACTGTGTACCGGGTCAAGCACACTTCGCCTTCGGGTAGGTCTTCTGAGTAAAAGATGATCCATGGACGTTTAGCTGCTATTTGTGGGGTGTTGATGGTGAAACTTGCTTGTCAGAGTTCCAAAAAACAGCATCCGTATACAGTAAGGTTTTGCAAAATACTAGGGGATACATCGAGAGCCAAAAGTTGTTGCATTCCGTGTTTGATGCACTATATTTTGGATGCTGGCTTGTTGCATGTGCTGCGCTTGCTTGCTGCTAGCAGGGTACTCGTGGCTAGAGCTTTGCCCACTGACTGGACGAAAACACCAGGTGCGTGCCTCACAATCCTCTAACTTCTTTTTGCAATAATATATTATCCTTTTCTCCCAACCCTTACCTCCACCCCACCTCCTTTGTTGCTACTGCTATACACTTGCATTCAGGTCATCTCATGTTAGTGGTATCTTGCCCATTCTTCCTAGTTGCACAATTCGTTGGTTTCTCCCTCACCTCACGGTTTTCATTGCATCTTTCAATTTGATTCCCTCTGTGTGCTTCTTGCGCCTTCAGCTCCGCATTCACTGCGCATTGGCACTAGGGTGCCCAATACAAGGCGACATGACGTACGGTGCATGGGCACACAAAGGAGTATCGGGTGTATCTCCGGAAATCACAGCGAAATTAGCCCTTCCTGATGGCCTACACCTACATGCACGCTCAATCGAGGTGCCGTACTTGGTTCCGGCTACTAATCGGCCTTCACAAGGTGGTGGGGGGGGGAGGGAGGGGCGTTTCAGGAGCCATGAGATCGCACGTCAGGACATAGCACAAAACAATGAACATGGAACGCGAAAGTTCACTGCACCACTGCCTGCACACATGGAAGATACGTTTTCCATGTTAGCCTTTGATGTTGAAAATGATTAGATCGATATGCTTACTTCGTGGATGTTGTGTTCGCATCTTCGCCTTCAATTTTCACTGAGCAGCTTCGCATCACCGAGTGAACCGGGCCAGTTGATAGCGCGTACAAGATTTCATGGAAACAGAGCATTCTGTCGAGATTTCCGCTTCGCTTTCCATCGGACTTCACCATTTTTCTTTGCCTCATCCCGCCTAGCGTCGGGCCGCAAGAACTCACATTTGAAGCCGTCAGGGAATTTGTAGTCGAGCAGGCTTGCTCACCCATAAGAAACCAGCACGCTCTAGCCTCTAACGCACTCTCTGGACCTCCGCGATACGACCCGCACTGATTATTTCCCCCGTCGTCGACGCTGACACGACGACCGCACCCAGCATCTCAAGATGGATGGCATCGTGGATTTTTGGAAGCTTCCATCGCCCGTCGCGTCAATGTCCACGTCAGACCCTCCGTTCCGGCTAATCGACTGTCACGCCCACACATACCCCTCGCAGTTCCCCCAGTGCGACTTCCTCCCTCTCCTTCGCCGCGCAGCCGCCGCGTGTGTCTCCCACATCGTCACTGTTCCTGAAACCCTAGCCGACGCTCACGAGATCCTGGCCCTGGCTCGATCCCATCCTCTCATCCTCCCCACAGAATGCCGAACCGGGGACATCGACTCGGCAGACCAGACCGAGCCTCCAGTTGGCCGGACCGCGCCTACTTGCTCGGCTCAGCACAACTCGGGCCTTCTCGGTTTGAAAATCGCTCCTGCTATCGGGCTGCACCCGGTTCAGCCAGGGCCTTATCCACCTGACGTGGACGCCACGTCAGCAGGCTTCTTAGAGCCATCATCCTCCACGACATTGTCCCACTCCGTCCAGTTGTGTGAGCTGGAGCCGGTTTTGGCTCTCATCCGGTCCGAGGCGGAATCTGGCATGAAGGGGAGGTCAGGAATCACACTGCAGGAAACAGGAGAAAGCAACGCTTCAGTAGGCACAGCGGGTATGGTTTGCATTGGCGAGATTGGCCTTGATTTCAGCCCGAATGTGGTGGGTAAGTCAACTGGTGGTGAGAGCAGCAGCAGCAGCAATAGCAATAGCACCAGCAGCATTATTGCCCTGAAAACAGAGGAGCTCAAGGCAGTGCAGAGGGAGGTGTTTCGGCGCCAGCTGTCTCTAGCAGCAGAGCTGAGTCTGCCAGTGAATGTCCACTCCCGCAGCGCAGGACACCATGCCATCGAGGAGCTCGTCCAATCAGGACTCCCTGCCACGTCAGCAGCGCTGATGCATGCGTTTGATGGGCGGCTGGTGCACGCTGAGCGGGCTGAACGGCATGGCGGGTTCTTCTTTTCTGTGCCGCCCTCTGTCGTTCGCTCCCCACAGACACAGGTAGGTTTGCATAGATGAGGAGGTGTGTCAATGCATCTGGTGTGGGTGTCTTAGCAGGAAGGGGGGAGGGGGGAAGGGGAGGGGGGGGGGGTGGTTTGGGAAGGGGGGACAAATGGGCGGGGCTGAATGGTGTGGCTGCTTGTAGTGTCCTCCGTCTGCTCATGTTGCATTCCTTGTTCTTGCGGGGCTATGGCAGAAAATCGTCAAGGGCCTTCCTCTTTCGTGCCTTGTACTGGAGACTGATTCCCCTGCGCTTGCTCCTGAGAAAGGTGCCATCAACGAGCCAAGCAACATTGCGGTTTCGTGCAGGGAGATTGCTCGCATTCATGGTATTACTGTCGCTGAAGTCGCCAAGACCACAAGCGAGAATGCTTTGCGGCTATTTCCACGTCTGAAGCTTTCATGAATCTAGTTTTGGTTTGCCATCTATCGAGGTACCACATTTAGCCTTGTTCATTCTCAATCGACCAGTATGCCAAGCGTCGACTTATCCGCATCTTGAACACCATTACTTTCGGTACTATTTGCGTTTAACGGAGTTCACCCAATCGGTGAGGTGGAAACCTCATCCATTGTGGGACTTCAGTTGTGACACGATATTTTTTCCCACGTCGACTCTCGCTCGTCACGCACAAATCTGGATGTTGTCATTTGAACTCAAAGCTGAATTTGTTGTCGCAGCTTGGCTCGTCGATGCGCTGTAGATCGACGATCGTCAACCCTGCCGACATCCCCCAACTAAAAAGGTACAGTCAGAACTCCACGTCGAGCACAGAAGTGCCTCTGACCAATCCGAGCTCTCCGCGTTTCTCAACCAAAACCCCGTCAGCCAGCAACCGCCACCCTGCAAACCCGCTTGACAGTCCCCAAACCCCCTGGATCGCCACCGAAAGCCATGCAGCAGGCTCCTTCCGCCAGCCAACCCCATTCCCCAAAACTGACAGAGCGAAATTCTCGAGGGAGCCATGTCAGCAAGCAAGCGGTAACCGTCAGGGGGCAAACGGAAACAGTCAGTCAGCTCACCACCTCTACTCACCCTCCCCCATCCATCCACAGCAGCTGCAAGCATCTCCCACCTTATCTGCATTCACTCTTCCCTCATTCTCTCCTTTCAAGTTTGCAGCTTTCCTCAGCCTCCCCACTTTCCCGTCTCCTAGTTTCCCTTGATTTCATCAGCTCCACCTTCTACAATGGCTGCCGTCACTCTCTCCCAGGCCGCCACGGCTCCGTGCCGTGCCACATTCAGCTCTGTGAAGCTCGACTCGAAGCTCAAGAGCTCCGTCTCGCTGGCCGTGCAGCCCCTGTTCGCCTGGAAGTCTGCTGGCGCGGCGTCCAAGGCGTCGTTCAAGGGAGTCGGCTCGGTCGTCGTCAGGGCGGTCGCGGAGGATGTGCAGGGCGGCGGGAACTACGGCGCTCCTCGTGAGATTCCTGGAACCAAGATTTATGTCGGCAACTTGCCGTTCAACGTCGACAGCGAGTCGCTCGCTGAGATCTTCCAGGAGGCCGGCATCGTGGAGCTCGTCGAGGTAAGATACTGCTCAGAACACTTACTGTAGCTTCTCATGAAATGAAGTAATACGTTTATAAGGTCTTCATCCGACGTAGTTCGTATATGGAATCCGTTAATTTTCCTGTCAGACGACCGCTGTTTGATATCTATTTAATCCCTCCGTGGACTAATGCCTTGAACCTTGATCATTGTTCCTTTATTTTTCCTACTGTTCGTATCCTATGCAGGTGATCTACGATAGGGACTCTGGCCGCAGCAGGGGTTTCGGGTTCGTGACCATGAGCACCCCTGAGGAGGCTCAGTCTGCCATTGAGAAGTTCGACGGCTCGGTGAGTTAGTCTCTCGTTGCGTGAGCCTCACCTGGCAATTGTGATCACATTCCAGGATATAGTAATGATTTTACGGTTCGTTCTTATTCCTGATCCATCCACCCCTCATTGTTACAACACTTCGTGACATAGGCATGGCTTCGCCGGTGTTTCTGGCTTCTGAGTTACAAGCTTGAGCGAAGGTGCTGAACTGTGCTATCCCCGCTTACAAGGATATTTAACGACATTATTTATTCGGGCGTCTGTCTGTCTATTCTCTGTAACTCGCAGGAACTCGGCGGCCGCATGCTCAAGGTCAACATGCCCGTCCCCCGCGGCGAGCGCGAGAGAGGCGCGCGTAACGAGAGGCCACGTGGCGACAGGCCCCGGTTCGGCGGTAACCAGGGCAACAAGATCTACGTGGGCAACCTGTCGTGGGGCATGGACGACGGGTCTCTGGAGGACCTCTTCGCGGAGTTCGGCAAGGTGCTCGAGGCCAAGGTGGTGCTCGACCGCGACACTGGCAGGTCCCGAGGGTTCGGCTTCGTGACGCTCTCGAGCGACTCGGAAGTGCAGGAGGCCATCTCGAACCTCGACGGCGCTGTAAGTACCAACGAGTGTTGCGTGTTTATTTTACTTACTTTCAGATCGTGAGGTTTGATTTCGAAAGACACGCCGTGTTTAGTTCGTGGCAATGTACATGGGGTCTTCGTGCTTAGTTCTGCGTCTCGTGTCCGTTTTCTCTGTTTGCGTCACTATCTTACACAGGACGTTGACGGCAGACAACTGCGGGTGAATGTCGCTGCTCCTAAGGTTTGATTGGGGAGGCTGTTTCAGAACTGTTTGTCAGCTATCCCCTGCAAGGGTTTTCTCATCTTCTACCTTTGTACTCACGATTATTAGGTATCAGTTATAAACCTGATGGGTTTCCTTTCCTATGACTCCTAGAAGCCGATTTTGTAGGCCCTTGTTACGGAGAATGAAGTTGCGACCACTGAAGTTTTGGCTTGCTCCTCACAATCCCGTGTCGTCCGTGCCAACCCCGTTTCTGTCACACGCATCCACGCGCGCGCGTGTGTGTGGAGCACTCATACGCTCGTTGTCCCGCGCTCTCATGCACGCTGAGCCAACGCTTCCTGCCGTGTCGTACGACACAGTCCGTTTTCACCTTCACTGGCGTCGCCATGCTTTCCGTCTGACCCCTCGTTCCACGGCTCGTCCCCTTCGTTCGCATCCCTCAGCGTTCGCATCCCTCTGCGTCGTCCCCCACGTGAACCTCCCTCGTTTCCCCGCCCCCCCGTTTTCCTTCTCTCTTCGCGGCTCCTCCCTGTTCTCAGCCCTCCTTTTCCTCTCGCTCTCAATTTTCCTGTTCGCTCGTCTTCATTTTCCTGTACTCTACCCTGTGTTCTCCCTGCGCTCTCATGGCTCCCCCCATGCTACCCTTCCTGATCTCGTGCACTCCTGCCAAGCCTGCCAGTCCAGTTCACCCCATGTCTGCTCGTCAGCTGTACCTCCTCTTCTCTGTCCTCTGCCTCTTGCTGTCAGCCCCTCTGCCTGCTCTCCGCCTTCTAGTCTCTGCCCGTTCCCAGCGACTTTTACTGTCTTCTGGAAGTACACGTCTCCCTGGCTCCCCCCCTAGTTGGGATTTCACTTGTCTCGCACCTGGTCTGCACTCGCTTCCACTCGTTTGCACCTGTGGGTCAGTCCACACCAGCGCAGTCATATCACTGCTATGTTCTGTTCATTCATGCACTCACGTAGGCGTTCATGCTTGCTCATGCGGATGCACACCGGTGCATGTACCGTTCATCGGGCCTGATAGAAAAGCGTTCCAGCTTAGAAGAAAAGCAGATTGACTTTGCATCACACCAAAAGAAGTGGGAGACACGCAGACGGAAGTGTGGCAATTCATGTTAAATTATGTAATTGATAGATATATAATAGCTCCTAGCCCTGTCAATTTTTCCTGGCCTAAAACCTCATGCCAATCAATGGCTCCTACCATAATTCCCCGTATATAACACCCTATGGTGTATATAAAAGTTCACTAAATAAATGGCTGGGTGTTAACAGTGGCCCGGAAAAATATAGTGTCCATGTGTTATGTAAAATGCACTTAGAATTTGAGTGTTTTAGGCCATATATGCTCAAAAATGCGCGGAGCGACTGTTAGCGAGGTACAGCATCTGCTAAGACAAAACTCACAAACCAATCGTCGTTGCCCAATCCCTGCTGAGTGCTGTAGTCAGGGCCAGGTTTGTGCGGCACCTGCGACCGTCATGATCGCGACAGAATCCGCAATTTCGACGGGGGGATTCTGACCGTCAAATCACAACAGAATCCGCGAACGCGAATTCGACGGTCGAAATCCTCCCGAGTCTCGACCTTCGCTGACGTTTCGATTTCGCGCTGCAACTTGTCTTGATGTTTCTGCAAGTTTTTTCGCTGCTAATGGTAGGTGACATTGCATTTTTCATCCTGTTCGTTTTTTTTCTCAATCGAGCCGAGCTTGAAAAACTACGAAATACTGTTCTTTGCTGCATAAAACGAGGAGGGTGTTATGTAAAATGCAACCCCCGAAAAGCGGGTGCTCTCCTAAATTCACCCTATCATAAGCTCTCCCCCGTATAAACTGTTCAAATTATATAAGTTATAATTTAATATAGGCTTGGTAGGTTGTTACTGAACCTTTCTGTAGGAGGTACAAACCCCTCCTTGTACTCCTCTCTCTTCCTAATATCAGAATTAGAGAAGTGAATGATAGAGTGAGAGTACACACAGATATACCTAAGTGTTGTACCCTCTAAGAGGTGACCCTATACAGTCTATACAAACATGACAAATACACATGTTTGAGACACCCCCTAGACTGCATAGGGGAATGTCCTAAACAAACAGCTCAGGGCGGCACTACTAGTCCAACCTCTGAAACAAGGGTCTGAGAGACCAGTCAGAAGGAGTACAGACAAGGCAAGAACAAGAGCAGGGCGGCACTACTAGTCCAGCCACTGGGAGAGGACACAAGTCCAGTCTGAGTATACATATAAAGGACAGTACAAAGTCAAGGTCCTAGCAAGTGAGAGGCTACAGGAACTAGACCAAGCTGTACGCAGTGCCGCTGATGATCTTTAGGCGCAAGCGCCTTCGTAAAGATATCAGCCGTGTTGGCACCTGAGGCCAAGTGTACTACGCGAGCCTGACGTCGCTGCTGTAGCTCACGCAGGAGGAAGTACCGCAGCTGAATGTGCTTCGCTCTGCCCTCGAGTCGAGGCTCCTGGCACACGAGGATCATGGCCCTGTTGTCAGCGAACAGGACCGGGGCAGAACTAGGCCGCTCACCTAAGTCAGTGAGCAAGAAGGTCAGCCAGCGGAGCTCCTGTGCCGCCATGGCACCAGCGTAGATCTCAGCCTCACAGCTGGACTGCGCAACAGACGAGGAGCGGGTAGCTCTCCACGAGATGGCACCTGAGCCAAGGCTGAAGCAGTAGCCCTGGGTAGACCTGAGTCAGCGAACGGGGGCTGCGACGGCGGCGGCAGCGGCGGCAGCGACAACGACGGCTGAAGCGGCGGCAGAGGTGGTGGAGGAGGGGACTGGGGAGGGGACGCCGGGGGAGGGGCGGCCGGCGAGGACTGCACCAGAGGGCCACCAGAGTCAGAGGACTCCTCAACCGGGTCCGCCGACGGAAGGGGGGTGACGTGGGACACACCAGAGGGGGCGGGACGGGGAGGAGGAGGAGGAGGGGCAGGGACTACCGGGGAAGGAGTGACGAGGAACAAGGGGGGGGTAACCGGGGGACCATGGTGGGGGAAGCGACGGTAGTAGGAAACGGACTCGTCAAAGGTGACGTCGCGAGAGTGAAAGAAGCGGTGAGACGGCGGGTGGTAAAAGTGCCAGTCGGACGCGTCAAGGGGAAAACCGAGGAAGACGCAGGGAAGGGTGCGGGCAGTGAGCTTGTCCGTGCTGGAGGCACGAACGTGAGCAAGGCAGCCCCAGACGTGGAACGCAGACGCGTCACCAGGAGACCCAGTCCAAAGACGGGTCGGCGAAACCTGCGGCTGCTGAGGGTGCGGCCACAAGTTAAGCTGGTGAGAAGCGTAGCGCACAGCGAACGGCCACAGAAAATGGGGTGCACCGGCATGGATCATGGAGGTGCGAGCCACCTCCATCACCAAACCGATGCGTCGCTCAGCGACCCTATTCTGCTGTGGGGAGTCCGGTAGGGTGAACGTCTGGGTGATGCCCTCCGCACGACAAAAGCGACCAAGGACACCTGAGGCAAACTCGCCACCACGGTCTGAGTGAAGACGCAAGACAGGGAGACCGCGGTGGACACGCGCAGAGACAAGCCAAGGGATGAGAGTGTCAGGCACGTCGGCCTTGCGCTCAAGGGGAAAGACTGTGGTGTAACGAGTGAAGTCGTCGACAAGCACAAGGAAGTAGCGCTCTCGACGCGGCCCAGGGACGGGGGCGGGGCCCCAGACGTCCAGGTGCAGGGTCTGCGGCGGCGCGGCGGTAGGGGGAAACGAGGAGGAGTGAGGGGCACGGCGAAGCCGACAATCGACACAAGCCGTGCAAGGGGGGGCTGGGGAGGAGGGAAACGCGGGGAGAGAACCTGGGAGACCAAGGACAAGACCGTGCTGGGACATGTGACGCAGACGCGGGAGTGCAGGGTGACCTAGGCGGTGGTGCCAAAGGAGGGTGGGGTGAGTGAGGGACCGACAGGAGCAGGAAGCAGCAACCTGGGTGAGCGCTCCAGCCGGGGGGGTCACGGTGTCCAGAGTGAACAGGCCGGACACCGGGTCCCGGGGGAACGTGGACAGGGGGGCACCAGTGGCGGCCTCGGTACAGACAGCATACCGCTCGTGACCAGGGAACGTAGTGGTGATGCCAAGGTCCTGGAGGCAGCCGACACCAACTAGGTTCCTGGAGAACGAGGGGATATGCAGACCTGTGAGAGTGCCCGAAGGAACCGCCGGACAGGGAAGGGTGGTGGAACTGCGGGCGAGTACCGGACCGCCGGAGGGGTCAGCAAGAGAAACGGCATCAGGAACAGGAAGCGGCGTCAGGGTGGTGGAGTCGCGGAAGAAACACCGAGAAGCGCCAGAGTCCAAGGTGAAGGAAAGCGAAGCAGAGGCGTCTGGCGACGGAACGACGGCGGAAGCACCAAGACTACACAAAGCAGAGGATCCTACGCCTGACGCAGCAGGGGAGGCTACGCTAGGCACACCTACACTAGGCAACAGTGAGTAATAAGCTGGAAGCACACTAGAGTCATCAGCATACATCACATGCAGAGCAGAAACAATGGCATCCATGTCCATATCAAAGATCTGAATCTTACGACTAAGCAATCTGTGCCAGTCCGGGAGGTCTGGCGACGGGCCGAAGTGCTGACGGAAGAGGTCGTCCAGGCGACGAAAACAGCGGGGAGTGGAGTGACCGATCTTACCGCAAACGAAGCCGCGGCAAGGACCGGTCTGGATCTGGTACTGACAACGTCCGCCGCCAGAGCCACCACTCGGCACACCACCACGCGCCCGGCCACCACCAGCGCCGGGCCACCTGGGCGGAAGGACACTCGTCTGCCGCGTCTGCGACGGCTGCTGCGGCTGCTGCGGCTGCTGCGAAGGCTGCAACTGCGGCGGCTGCTGCGGCTGCTGCAACTGCAGGGGCGGCGGCTCAGCTGGACTGGGCAGGGTCCCCTCGTCCGCTCCAGCACCAGACGACCCGACCCCACCACTACCCCCTCCCGCACCCCCGCCTCCGCCTCCGCCGCGCCCAACCTTGGGGCGGCGGCCCTTCCCGAAACGAAACTGCGCTGCAGCAGCAGTCTCAGCCACTGTGGCAGAGTCGTCGGAGAAGGTACACTGAGCGGGGGCACAACCCTGAAAGATAGGGACCGGCACGACACCGCTCGCCTGGGTGATGGAGCGGTGACGGGTCTCTATCACAGTCAGGGTGTCTACAAAGTCAGTGAGGGTAAGGTCTGCGGGGTGAATGCTAAGGAAGCGGTCGCGGGCGACAGCAAGGCGGTCAGGGAGGCGGGTGGCAAGCAGGTAGAGGGTAGAGGTAATGGGCGGCTGGTGGGCTCTAAGCTGTGCGTCAGTGCAGGCAGCGCGCCAGGTCTCATCTATCGTGCGCAGGTGGGCAGCGAGGTCAGAGACTGTGGGGAAAGATGCAAGGTCAGGAAAGAGCATCGGGAGGATCAGGCGACCCACCGAGGCAGCCGGAGGGGTGAAATAGCACTGGATGACAGCAGCTAAGTATGCCTGAGCAGTGGTGAGGGACCTAAAGCGAGGGCGCTCGGACGGGGGAAGGGCGTTGCTAATGGCAAGCTGGGCGACAGCATCGCGAGAAAGCCAGACAGAGCGCGCACGGGCAGTGGCAGCAGTAGACTCGCGCTCAGTGGGGGTGGAGTCAGCGGGCAGAATAGCAAGGGGGTCTGGGCAGGGGAGCGTACCGTCAAGGTGTGCGGAAAGCGGTTCACCATCCTGCCGCTGGCCAGTGAGTTGACGGCGGAGGTCGGCAAGCCATGCCTCGAACTCCAGGGGCTGGCCTTCAGTGTCGAAGCGAAGCTCCGCCGCCATCAGGAACAGTGCAGTGCGGTGCAGGGCAGTGCAGCAAGGTGGAGTGCGGTGCCGTGCGGTATTGTACGGTGCAGTGCGGTGCAGTGCGGTGTAGTGCGGTGTAGTGCGGTGCCAGGCAGGACAGGGTGGTGCGGGGCGGTGCAGTGCGGGGCAGTACGGTGCAGGGCAGTGCAGGGCGGGGGGGGGGAGAACCGTACCAGTGAGGAGGACCAGGGCCGGGGCAGGGACGAGCGCAGGGGCCGGGCCGGTGCAACGGGGCCGGGCGGGTGCGACGAGGCCGGGCTGGTGCGACGGGACCGGGCGGGTGCGTCGGGGCCGGGCTGGTGCGACGGGGCCGGGCGGTGCGACAGGGCAGGGCCGGTGCGACGGGGCCGGGCGAGCAGGACGGTGGCCTAGGAGGGGCGCACCGGGGCTGGGCGGGCGCGACGGGGCCGGGCGGCTGCGACGGGGCCGGGGCGGGGGGCGACGGGGCCGGGCGGGTGCGACGGGGCCGGGCGGGCGCGACGGGGCCGGGCTGGTGCGACGGGGCCGGGCGGGTGCGACGGGGCCTGAAGGCGTGACGGGGCCCAGGAGGGGGCTCGACGCGGCCCAGGAGGGGCGCTACGGGGCCCAGGAGGGGCGTTATGGGGCCCAGGAAGGGCGGTACAGGGCCCAGGAGGGGCACTACAGGGCCCAGGAGGGGCGCTACAGAGGCCCAGGAGGGGCGCGACGGGGCCCAGGAGGGGCGCTACGGAGCCTAGGAGGGGCGCGACGGGGCCCAGGAGGGGCGCTACGGGGCCCAGGAGGGGCGCGACAGGGCCTAGGAGGGGCGCGACGGGGCCCAGGAGGGGCGCTACGGGGCCCAGGAGGGGCGCGACGGGGCCCGGTAGGGGCGCTACGAAGCCCAGGAGGGGCGCGACGAGGCCCAGGAGGGGCGCTACGAAGCCCAGGAGGGACGCGACGAGGCCCAGGAGGGGCGCTACGGGGCCTAGGAGGGGCGCGACGGGGCCCAGGAGGGGCGCTACGGGGCCCAGGAGGGGCGCGACGGGGCCTGGGAGGGGCGCGACGGGGCCCAGGAGGGGCGCTACAGGGCCCAGGAGGGGCGCGACGGGGCCCAGGAGGGGCGCTACAGGGCCCGGGAGGGGCGCGACGGGGCCTGGGAGGGGCGCGACGGGGCCCAGGAAGGGCGCGACGGGGCTAGGGGGGTCGCGACGGGGCTAGGAGGGAGGCACGGCGGGGCCGAGCTAGGGGGGGGCGAGCGGAAGCGGTAGGTGGGGGGGGATCCTAACCTACGCGTGATACCATATCACAATTAGAGAAGTGAATGATAGAGTGAGAGTACACACAGATATACCTAAGTGTTGTACCCTCTGAGAGGTGACCCTATACAGTCTATACAAACATGACAAATACACATGTTTGACACCTAATCCAATTCTCTTCTCTCTCGACACTCTCGTCCAGCTCCTAGCTAAACCCCGCCGCCACATTTATGGCGGCCTTGTTCCTGCCTAGTATCCTAGCCTAGAGCTACTTTAACATGGTATCAGAGCAGGCCGTTTCCGGTCCTGCCTTCCACGCTTCCGCCTCGTCCTTGTCTTACGTTTCACTTCGTACCGTGCCGCTGATGGCGGCCTTTCGTTTTCCTGCCGCCGTGGCGGCCTTGCCTTTCCGTGCCGCCGTGGTGACTTCTCTGAGATGCCGCGGCGGCTTAGTCGAGCTACAGTCGCACCTCCGCCTCACCGCCGCGGCATCGACGTCGCGCTGTGGCGGCGTCTTTTGGCTGCCGTGGCGGCGTCATCGGGCGACAGCCGGCCGCGCATCGTCAATGGTGCCGCCGGACCTGCCGCCCGCTCTGCAGCCGCCGGCGTGATTCTGGACTACGCCCCGCGCCCCTCTCTCCCCCCCCCCCCCCCCTCCCCCCTCCTTCCCCTGCTTCCCCCCCCTTCCTTGCTGCAGCCAACGACTGCCTCATGCAAGCCCTCCCCACTGCCGAGGTGACTGGACATGCCGCCGAGAGGGCGGGGGCCGCTGCACCAGCCGCTGACGTCCAAGCCGCCGCTGCCGTTGCTGTTGCCGCGGGCCGGGCGCCGCCGCACGCCGCCACCGGCGCCGCTGTCGTCAATGTCGCTGCTGCCGCCGTAGCCATCCCACGGGCCGTGGGAGCTGCCCGCTTCTGGAGTCGTTGTGTCTCCTGCTGGGAATGGGGGTGCTGGGCTAGGGGGTGTGGGTGTGGGTGTGGGTGTGGGTGTGGGGGTGTGAGTGGGCTTGACACTACCAAGCCTAGGGGGTGTGTTCAAATTATATAAGTTATAATTTAATATAGGCTTGGTAGGTTGTTACTGAACCTTTCTGTAGGGGGTACAAACCCCTCCTTGTACTCCTCTCTCTTCCTAATCCAATTCTCTTCTCTCTCGACACTCTCGTCCAGCTCCTAGCTAAACCCCGCCGCCACATTTATGGCGGCCTTGTTCCTGCCTAGTATCCTAGCCTAGAGCTACTTTAACATAAACCACCCGCGGAGTGACTATTTCGGCGGGTGTTATATACTGGGGATTACGGTAGCTAGAATTATTCTAGGTATTCTCACATGGTAACAGTGTCGATTTACACATTCATTAAAACCACAGGCTAGAAAAGCACACCTTGGACGCTCTTGAAAACTGAGCTTTTTGGGGGTCAGAATAAACGACCCATACTCAAGCACTACATACGAAACGAAAAAAAAAACATGTTGCGACAGTTTGAAACGTAGCGAAAGGGCCACAACGCACCAAACTGATCAACGACTTTGGCGGAACACGGTGCGACAAGTGTGAAAGTCGCACAATTTGTCGAATGCGACTACCACCCTCAAACCCGTCGTTCAAGAGCTCCATGGGTGTGCTTCACGATTTGGAGGAGGAGATTATGTCGTAGTCAGTCAAGCTTAGGAAGCCATAGCTGCCACAACACAGGTCAAAAAAAAGGAAACCGCCCGCCCATCGACGACCAACTCCCAGCACCACAAGGGGGAGGTTTTTTATCCTAAAGAAAATGATACCTTGTGCGTAATACCGACGTGCACATTGGGACGAGCTAAGATCGGCGTACAAGACATAGTGCCCGCCTAAGTTCGCGTACCAAAACTGTTGTAAAACCCGCCATTAGGCTCCACGACTCTACCGGAGGTATATAGCCGGAGATTAAATGGCACGGGCCATGAAACACTCCCGCAAGGGGATTGGGCCACGGATAGCGAGAAGATCGGGGGAATGCGTAGCGAGGAGAGGGGGAACGGATGGCGACGAGAGAAAGACACGTGGCGAGAAGAGGCGGGAGATGGCGACGAGAGGGGGAACGGATGGCGACGAGAGAGGGAGGAGAGAGAGGAGACGGGGGACGGATGGCGAGAAGAGAGGGAGGAGAGAGAGGAGACGGGGGACCGATGGCGAGCAGAGAGGGAGGAGAGAGAGGAGACGGGGGACGGATGGCGAGCAGAGAGGGAGGAGAGAGAGGAGACGGGGGACGGATGGCGAGCAGAGAGGGAGGAGAGAGAGGAGACGGGGGACGGATGGCGAGGAGAGAGGAAACGGAAAGCACAGAGAAAACGGGGGACGAATGGCGAAGTGAGGGGGAACGGAAAGCGAGAAGAGAGGGAACGCATGGCAAGGAGAGGGGGGGTGGACGGCGGGGAGAGGGGGAAAGGATGGCGGGGAGAGGGGGAAAGGACGGCGGGGAGAGGGGGAAAGGACGGCGGGGAGAGGGGGAAAGGACGGCGGGGAAGGGGGGAAAGGATGGCGGGGAGAGGGGGAAAGGATGGCGGGGAGAGGGGGAACGGATGGCAGGGAGAAGGGGAACGGTGGTTGGAGGGCCTTGAGAGGGGGAAGAGAGGGCGAGAAGAGAGCAAGGGAGGGTGCGGAGGGCAGAGAATGGAAGGTGAGGGGACGTGGGGAGAGGGGTAGTGGAAGGGGGGTAACCGAGGGAGAAGACACTAGCAGGAGAGGGTGAGGGAAGGCATATAAGATGGGGGGAAGATGCAGATGTTAGGGTGAGGGGAGGGGGATGAGAGGGGGAAGAGATGCGGAAAAGAGGGGGAGGAAAGGGTTAACCAACGGCGAGGAGGGGTGTGCGAGGGGATGTGGGAGGGCTGAATTGAGGGAACGGAGAGAGGGGGATACGGGTGAGGAGATTCGGAGCCAAGGGCAGGTAGAGAGGGAGGAGAATGGTTAGAGAGAGGGGGGGGGAGGAAGAGGGTAAAAATACCCGAGGGCGAGGAGAGGTGTGGGAGAGGGAGAGGGAAGGCGGATGAGAGGGCTGGGAGAGGGGGGACGAGCATTGGTGGTTGGGAGGGCCGCGAGAGGGGGATGAGAGAGCGAGGAGAGAGCAAAGTAGGGCGAGGAAGACCAGAGAACGGAGGGCGAGGGAAGGAGGAAGAAAGGGCAAAGAGAGGGGGAACAAAGGGCAAGGGGAGGGGGAACAAAGGGCAGGGTGAGGGAGAACAGATGGCGGGTAAAGGGGGAGTGCTTGGCAGTAAGAGGGCTTTAATGTTTGGAATCAAGCTCCTGGTCTCTGCTGTCTGCCTGCTCTCTCCTATCCCTCCATTCCTCCCGCTCTCTGCTGTTCCCCCGCTCTCTGCTGTCTGCCTGCTCTCTGCTGTCTGCCTGCTCTCTGCTATCCCCCCGCTCCCTGCTGTCTGCCTGCTCTCTGCTGTCTGCCTGCTCTCTGCTATCCCCCCGCTCTCTGCTATCTGCCTGCTCTCTGCCATCCCCCCGCTCCCTGCTGTCTGCCTGCTCTCTGCTATCTCCCCGCTCTCTGCTGTCTGCCTGCTCTCTGCTATCCCCTTGCTCTCTGCTGTCGGCCTGCTCTCTGCCATCCCCCAGCTCTCTGCTGTCTGCCTGCTCTCTGCCACCCCCCCGCTCCCTGCTGTCTGCCTGCTCTTTGCCACCCCCCCGCTCCCTGCTGTCTGCCTACTCTCTGCTATCCCCCCGCTCTCTACAGTCTGCCTGCTCTCTGCTATCCCCCTGCTCTCTGCTGTCTGCCTGCTCTGTGCTATCCCCCCGCTCTCTGCTGTCTGCCTGCTCTCTGCTATCCCCCCGCTCTCTGCTGTCTGCCTGCTCTCTGTTATCCCCCCACTCTCTGCTGTCCCCCTGCTCTCTGCTGCCAGCCCGCTCTCTGCTGTCCCCCTGCTCTCTGCTGTCCCCCGCCTCTCTGCTGCCTGCCCGGTCTCTGCTATCCCCCTGCTCTCTGCTGCCCCCCCCCTCTCTGCTGTCCCCCCTCTCTCTGCTGTCCCCCCCCCTCTCTGATGTGCCCCGGCTCTCTCCTGTGCCGCATCCCCTTGTGGTCGAGGCAATGATTTTTTTCCCGACCTCGCTCCCATCTCCCATCCTTTCCCCCATCATCCCTTCCTTCTTCTCCCACCCTGTCAAGCCTTTCCTCCATCCGCTACCCCTTTCACTTATTTCCCTCTATGCCAGCACTGCTGCCAATGCTGCAGTTACGGTATCTCTGCTGCCACTGGTGTGGGGAATTCTGCCCGTGCTGCCATTTCAACATATGCGAATGATGCATGCAGGGGTATTGCTCGTTGCAATCACATATTTTCGTGGCCTAATTTTGCAATAAAACTTCGCATTGTTTCTCTAAACCACAGAGGCGCAAAATGCATTTTGCATATTACATTGTGATGCTGATACTGTTGTATGCTATTCATAACGTTCCAGGTACATGATATTACATTGTGTACGAGTTACATACCAATTTTATTTGCAAAAGAGTCTCGAGGTTCCACAAGCCTTCTGAAGTCAACCTGTTCGGAACCCGTTCTCGCGTCACGCATATTGACGCAGGTAGTCCCCTCTCTATGCATGTTTCGTCCAAGTTCTGCTTATTTGCATAACTTGGCGTTGGACCAGATCGAACCTAAACACGCCCCGGCTACAATGGGATTCCTCTCTCGCCATTTTGGCGGAAATTTTGGTTTGTCGTACATGGCTTTACCGCCTCGTCGCACGCGTTTCAATATCACCCAACCTCCGGTAGGTGCGTAATATTGTGATTCAAACCTGCCCGTCTGCCCCAAACTTCTTATGGCAGTTTCGCACTAGCACCCCAGATTTTTTCAAGTGCCCCCACTTTCAAGAGCGGCGCACTTGAAACCCCCCCTTTGCTATTTTAGCCTGTGGTTTTAATGTGTAGAAGTTATAAGCTAGAATAACTGTGTTCTTAGAGAGAACAAACCAAACTCTATATCTCTTTTACCCTCTTCCTTCTAATCATTACGTTATTCTAACGTGGTATCACGCTAGGTTAGTTCCCCCTCCCAAACTACGCTTCCGCCCCATAGACCGCGCCCTAGTCTGGCCCCGTCCCGCCGCGCTGGCCTCGCTAGACCGCGCCGGCCTCGTCAAGCCGCGCCGGCGCCGTCACGCCGCGCCGGCCCGTCTCGCCGCGCCGGCCCCGTCACGCCGCGCCGGCCCCGTCACGTCGTGCCGCCCCGCCCCGCCCCCGCTACGCCGCGCCAGCCCCGTAATGCCGCGCCGGCCCCATCCCGCCGCGCCGGCCACGTCACGCCGTGCCGCCCCGTCCCGCCGCGCCGGCCCCACTACGCCGCGCCGGCCCCGTCACGCCGCGTCTCTGCAGCGCCGCGCCGCGCCGCAGCAACGAGCCGCCCCGTCACGCTGCGCCGCGTCGCACCGTTGCGCCGCCGAGCCGCCGAGCCGCTGCATAGCCGACCTGCCGAGCCTCCGAGTAGCCGCGCCGCCACGTCGTCATGCCGCCGAGCCGCCGAGTCGCCGAGTAGCAGAGCCGCCGCGTCGCCGAGTTGCCGAGTCGCCGAGCCGCCGTGCTGCTGTGCCGCCCCGACCTGCCGGCCTTGGTTCCCCCTACTTTGCCGGCTCTCCAGCCGGCCGTCTGCACCGCTGCTCTCCACCGCCCTCTCTCCCCCCTCCCTTAGCGGCGGTCAGCTGTTGCAGCCGTGGCGATGGCGGACGCTGTGCTCCGCCTGGACGCGGAGGGTCGGGCAATCGATTTTGAGGCGTGGCTCGCCGACCTCCGCCACTCGTTGAGGGGATAGAGCCAGGATGGCCAGTCTCTAGCCGTTCACGTCGACGGTAAGATCCCCTACCCCGATCTGCCTGCTGCCCTCGTTGATGCCCCCACCCCCGCTGAGCGTGAGGCCTTTGTAGCTTCTGAACTCGCTCGCTCCGTCTGGGAGTCGCATGACGTAGTTGCGCAGCTTGCTATCAGTCGCGCCCTCCCCCTGTCTGAGCGCCCCGGCTATCAGACCCTAGAAACAGCGCAGGCGTACTTATATGTTGTTATTGCACGCTATTCTACTCCCTCCTCCGCCTCTGCCGGTCGTCTCCTCCTCCCCCTGCTCTTCCCTGACCTTACGTCTTTTCCCACTGTCGCTGATCTCGCCACTCACTTGCGCGCACTAGAGACAAGCTACCACGCTGCTAGCACTTAGGCTCAGCTTCTTGTACTGCATCCCCCCCTTGGCGCTACCCTCTACTTCCTTGCCACGCGCCTTCCTGACCACCTAGCCACTGCCCGCGACCATTTCCTTGCCCTCCACCATGCTGCCTTCACCCTCACTAACTTTGTCACTACCCTGACTGCGATAGAGACTCGCCAGCGCACTATCACTCAGTCATGCGGTACTGCGGCGGTCCCTATCTTCCAGAGCTGTGCTCCCTCCTAGTGCACTTACTATAACGCCTTTGCCGCTGTTCCTGAGACGGCCCCTGCTGCTGAGACCGCTATGGCGGCCTCAGCGCAGTCGCGTTAGGGTAGGGGACACCGAGCCGGGGGGGGCGTGGCAGCGGGAGGGGTGGCGGGGGTGGCGAGGGTGGCGGAGGTGGCGGAGGTGGTGGAGGCGACGGTGGTGCAGCCGAGGGGACCGGTGCTGGTGCCCCGGAGCAGCAGCCTCATCAGCAGCAGCCGTCGCAGCAGCAGCAGAAGTCGCCGTGGGCGCCCCCGCCGCCGGGGTGGCCTGGCGGTTCTGGTGGTGGTGGGGGACGCAGCTCCATGTCGGGTGGCGGGTCTAGTGTGGTCACTTGCCAGTACCAGCTTCAGTCCGGCCCCCACCGCGGAACCATCTGTGACCGCCCCGGTCACACCGCCGCACGCTACTACCGCCGTCTCGACGACCTCTTCCGTCTCCGCTTCGGCCCCATTGCGGACCCCCACGACTGGTACAGCCTGGTGCGTCGTCGTGTGCCTGTCTTTGAGATGGACATGGATCAGATTAGGTCTGCTTTGTATGCCATGTATGCTGATGATTCTAGTGTGACCGGACCCTATTATCCGGTGTTTCCTAGCGTACAGTGGCGGAAACAATTGTCCGTATGTTTTGCATAAATTTGGGTTTTTAGGCTTTATGACCACTATACATTAAGCCTTAATGTTTAATGGTGGTACGATTTGGGAGGGGCACATAGTGGATGTGTTCATAGCACAAATATCTAGAATAGTACATTGGATCTAACTACTATCCCAAAAGATACACAAAGGGTACATCCGGACAAATAGTTCCAAGCAGGGAGGGTTAACTTCAAAAGTGTGTTTCTAGTTCCTAGCCCACCGACCTTTGGCCTTGATCACCGCCCGCACCCTCCTAGGCGAGCTGTCGATGAGGCTAGAGCAAACCTCGGCATGGATATTCTCCCATTCTTCCTGGACCAACTCTTAAAGCTCTAGCATTCCAGAGGAAGGCCTATTCTGCTTGGCCAGCTCCCTTTTCAGGTAAGCCCAGAGGTTGAGGTTTGGTGAGAAAGAAGGCCTCCAGGGCTACATACTCATGTTCTCCAAGTCATTCATGCACTAGGCATAACAAATTCTTGGGGTCATTATCCGCACCGAGATGATCTCAGAGGGGAAAATCCTATAGAAATGGAGGTTCAATTTGAGTTCGTCATGCAAAATGCCCTCATACAGGGGCATCTCCATGCGTCCGTCAATCTTGCGTATGAACCCCTCCCCCGCACATGTCACACATCCCCACACCATCACCGATCCTTGTCCCCATGGTTTACCGTCTGTTTGATTTGGTGGTGTTGCAGGGTTGTGCCTTCATGAATCCAGGCAATCGCGTGGCCATTGGAGCTGAAGCAGTTGATGATGGTCCCATTTGACCAAATCACATGCTTTCGAACACTAATTGTCCACTCAGCATGCGACTCCACGAATTGCAGCCGGCCCTTGATTATTTTGCAGAACAGTCTTGGCTTCTATGACTGGTGCACCATGACTAGACCTGCAGACCCTAGTGTGTTTTTTATGGTGCAAGGGTGCACAATCAACCGTGCAACGTTACCCTTAGTTTCGTGGTGTCTACGCTAGATTTGGCCGCTCTATTTGTGATTTTACCCTAAAATGGTACAATGAAGACGATCTGTGATAAGATGGGCCCGGCCAGCTAATTGCATCTTTGGCCACACCTCAGCATGGCTAGTCTCAAAGATACCATTCAATCCAAATTCGTCCACAATACTCTAGCCTACGGCCAACATTTTCGCGATTTTCCTAATGCTCACCCCCTTATGCTAAATGGTGGGTCCAGGACGAGTGCAAAAAGTTCCCTGCCGAGGTTTGTACTAACCTCGTAGATAATGTGCCTAGGAGGGTGCGGGTGGTGATCAAGGCCAAAGGTCGGTCGGCTATGTACCAAATACGCAATTATGAAGTTTGCTCTCTCTGCTTGGAAATATTTGTCCAGATGTACCCTTTGTATATCTTTTGGGATATGAGTTAGATCTAATGTACTATTCTTGATATTTGTGCTACGAACACATCCACTATGTGCCCCTCCCAAATCGTACCGCCATTAAACATTAAGACTTAATGTATAGTGGTTTTAAAGCATAAAAACCCAAATTTATGCAAAACATACGGACAATTGTTTCCGCCACTGTAGGTATGTCCGATGTGTGTAGTCAAGGTTCCCCTGCTGCGTCAGGCGTAGGACCCCCTACCTTGTTTAGCCTAGCCTCCACACTAGCCCCTCCGCCGGCGGACGCTACTGCTTCGCTCTCCTTCACGCTTGACTCTGGAGCGTCTGCGTGCTTCTTCCGCGACCACACTTTGCTCACGCCTCTTGCCGCCCCTACCGCTGTCGCGCTTGCTGACCCCTAATCAGGTCCGGTAGTTGCAAGTAGCTCTACCACCCTTCCCTGTTCGGCGGTCCCCTCGGGTTCTCTTACAGGCCTGCACATCCCCTCATTCTCCAGGAACCTAGTTGGTGTCGGGTGTCTTCAGGACCACGACGTCACCACTACGTTTCCTGGTCACGAGCGGTACGCGGTCTGTACCGAGGCCGCAACTGGTGCTCCTCTGACCACGTTCCCCCGGGACCCTGTGTCTGGCCTGTTTATGCTTGACACTTCGTCCCCCCTGGTGAGGGCGTCCGTCCAAGTACATGCGTCGACCCAGGTCGCTGTGGCTTGCTCGTGTCGGTCGCTCACTCACCCGTCGCTGCTGTGGCACCACCACCTAAGTCACACCGCTCTCCCGCGTCTGCGTCACATGTCCCATCATTGTCTTGTCTTTGGTCTCCCTACGTCGCTCCCTGCCCTCCCTCCCTGGCCTGCGCCACTGTGCACGCCTTGTGTCGAGGGCCGGCTGCGCCGTGCTCCTCACTCCTCCTCGCTTTCGCCTACCACTGTGCTACTCCATACCCTGCACCTGGACGTCTGGGGCCCAACCCCTGTCCCTCGGCCGCGTCGCGAGCGTTACTTTCTAATGCTTGTCGATGACTACAAGCGCTACACCACGGTGTTTCCCCTGGAGCGGAAGGGCGATGTGCCTGACGTTCTTATCCCATGGGTTATCGCTGTGCGAGTCCACCGTGGCCTCCCTGTGCTGCGTCTCCACTCCGACCGTGTCGGCAAGTTCGCCTCCCGTCGGCTTGGCCAGTTCTGTCGTGCGGAGGGCATCACCTAGTTGTAACCCTGCCAGACTCCCTGCAGCAGAATGGGGTCGCTGAGCAGAATGTGTTTTGTCATGGAGGTGGCTCGTACCTCGATGATCTATGCCAGTACACCCCATTTTTTGTGGCCGCTCGTTGTTCGCTAAGCCGCTTACCAGCTGAACCTGTGGCCGCACTCCCAGCGGCCGCAGGTTTCGCCGACCCTTCTATGGACCGGGTTCCCTCGTGACGCGTCTGCGTTCCATGTCTGAGGCTGCCTTGCTCACGTTTGTGCCTCTGGCACGGACAAGCTCACTGCCCGCAATGTCCCCTGTGTCTTCCTTGGCTTCCCCCTCGACGCGTCTGATTGGCACTTTTACCACCCGTCGTCTCACCGCTTCTTTCACACGCGTGACGTCACTTTTGATGAGTCTGTCTCCTTCTACCACCGCTTTCCCTACCGCAGTCTCCCGGTTTCCCCGCCCCTGTTTCTGGTTCCCACTCCCCCGATAACCCCTACTCCTATCCCTCCCCGTCTGGTATGTCTTACGTCACTCCCCTCCCGTCGCTTGTCCCGGTAAAGGAGTCGGCTGACACTGGTGGCTCGCAGGCATCGTTCTCGCCGCCTGTCTCCACCCCAGTGTCTCCTCCTCCGCCGTCGCCGCAGCAGCAGCTGTCGCAGCCGTCATCGCCGTCGTAGCCGCAGCAGCAGCCGCAGTTGCCGCTGCCACAGGGGTTCGCCAGCTCTGGGGGTGCAGGTGTTGAGCAGGGTGCTTGTCCTGGGGTTACTGTTATGGCCTGTCCCGGCGGTCTTGGGGGTGGCACGAGTGCTCGGGAGGGTTCTCGTTCTGGGGGTGCTGGTCCTGAGGGTGGTAGTCCTGGGGTTGGCATTGGTGGTGGAAGGGGTTCTTCTCCTGAGGGTGTTGGTGTGGAGAGTCATGGAGGCAGCCGTTGTATAGCTGGAGGTTCTGGTGTCGGCTTGGAGCATCAGCTGTAGCAGCAATCGCCGCCGGTGTCCGGCCTTCGCCTCCACGATCTTCCCTCCCTTGACCACCCACCGGCACCTCCCATGCAGCCACCTCCCCCGCCTATCTACGGCCCTTTTTTTCCGCTGCTGGACTCGTCTCCGACTCGTTTCCCCCCTCGTTCTCCTCCAATGTCTCCTCCTGTGTCTCCTGACCCCATGCCTCCATCCCACTTCTGGACTCGTCGTCCCTCTCGTGCCCGTCCTATCTCTCCTGTTCAGTTCTCTCACCCTATGTTGCTCTGTTCCCACGCATCTTGTCCTCCCCTCCTCCCCTCGCCTCCTCCGTCCTCGCTTGTTGTCGCTCCGCCTCCTCTGTCTGACTTCCTTCGTGCCACTAGTCCTCTCGTTCCTCGGGTCCTTGCCTCCCTCGTTACCGACCCGTCAGTTCCTGTCTCCAATCTTGATGCTCTTGTCGCTGCTGTCGCTGACTTCCCCTCTACCCGCCGTTTTGACTACGCCACCGCTCTGGTCTCTGACCCTGTATATCCTCCGTCCGTTGGGGGTGCGTCTGCCCTTGGCAATGACGTCCTAGAGGACAGGCAGTTCGAGCTTGCTTTCTTGTCCGAGGCTGCTCCCTATGTCTGCTCCATGCTGCTAGTCCCTGAGGGTGACCCTGACTCCCTGAACATCCCGACCCCTCGCACTTACGCTGAGGCGACCTCGAGCCCCTGGGCCTCTAAGTGGATAGCTGCCATGGAGCAGGAGATGGCATCTTGGAGATCCACTTGCACCTACATCGACGCAGTTCCCCCACCTGGGGTGAACGTAATCGATGGCCGGTGGCTCTTCAAGGTAAAGTGCCATTCTGGAGAGCCGCATGCGTTCAAGGCGCGCTACGTGGTTAGAGACTTCAGTCAGCGTGAGTGGGTGGACTTCTTTCAGACCTTCACCCCGACCCTGAAGATGACTACTCTTCGGGCTTTGTTACACGTAGCAGCACAGTGTGACTACGAGTTACACTCTCTCGACTTCTCCACTGCGTTTCTTCAGGGCAGCCTACACGAGCAGGTCTACCTACGCCGTCCTCAGGGCTTTAGTGGTACCTTCCCTCCTAGGGCCCAGTGGCTCCTTCGACGCCCAATCTACGGCTTGCGACAGGCGCCCCGTAAGTGGCACGACATGCTGCGTGCTACGTGACCTGATCTGCAGTTGTTTCCGTCCTCTACATACCCCTTGCTCTTCGTTTGTGCTGGCCACACTCCATTCTACATCCTTGTCTACGTAGATGACCTGGTCTTCGCTGCTGCAGACAGAGACGCACTGGCCTCCGTGAAGGCCGAGCTACTGAGGAGACCTAGGAGAGCTACGCCGCTACCTTGGCCTGCAGATCTCGAAGGACACAGCAGCGCGCACCATCACTCTCACACAGTCACACCTGGTGCGCCAAGTCCTTCAGAGGATCGGTCTTTAGTTCTCCTCCGCACAACCCACACCTCTGCCGATAGAGCACAGGCTCTCAGCTCCAGTTCGTGTGGAGTCTGTAGAGCCCAATGGTCCCTACGCAAAGCTGGTGGGTTGCCTCATGTACGTGATGACTTGCACTCGTCCAGATCTCGCATACCCTCTTAGCATCCTGGCTCGCTTTGTGGCCACACACAGACACCGACCACAGCACTGGTCGGCCGCTAAGAGGGTTTTGCGCTATCTAGCAAGTACATCGGGCATGGGGTTAGTGCTGGGAGGACGCAGACCAGTGGTCCTTACTGGGCACACAGACACTTCTTGGGCAGACAACGCTGAGACTGTCAGGTCCTCCCAGCGCTACTGCTTTAGCCTTGGTTCGGGTGCCATCTCGTGGAGGTCCACTCGCTCCTCGTCTGTTGCCTAGTCTAGCTGTGAGGTTGAGATCTACGCCGGTGCCATGGAGACACAGGAGCTCCGCTGGCTGACGTTCTTGCTCACCGACTTAGGTGAGCGGCCTAGTTCTGCCCCGGTCTTGTACGCTAACAACGGGGTCATGATCCTCCTGTGTCAGGAGCCTCGACTTGAGGGCAGAGCGAAGCACATCCAGCTGTGGTACTTCCTTCTGCGCGAGCTACAGCAGCTCCGCTAGGCCCGCGTAGTACACTTGGCCTCCGGTGTTAGCACAGCTGATATCTTTACTAAGGCGCTTGCGCCTAAAAATCATCAGCGGCACTGTTTGCAGCTTGGTCTAGTTCCTGTAGACTCTCACTTGCTAGGATCTTGATTGTGTACTCCTCTTTATACATATCTTTCAGACTGGCCTTGTGGCTTTTCTTCCAATGGCTGGACTAGTAGTGCCGCCCTGGTTTGCTCTTGTCTTGTTTGTACTCTTGCTGACTGGTCTTCGGACCCCTGTCTCAGAGGTTGGACTATTAGTGCCACCCTGAGCTGTGTGCTTCTTGCTCAGCACTACCTCTTATCTAGCCTAGGGGGTGTGTCAACTTGTACATACATTTGTGTGTAGAAGTTAAAGGCTAGAATAAGTGTGTGTTCTTAGAGAGTACAAACCAAACCCTATATCTCCCTTGTTCCCTCTTCCTTCTAATCATTACGTTATTCTAACAAACAGAGCAGGTTCAACCTGCTGGACCTTTTTCTCTCACTTCCGTCGCGCACTCCTCTCTCTCTCGAGCTGCCATGGTGGCCGCGTCGTGCTGCTGTGGCGGCGTCGTCGTGCCGCCGGCCGCGTCGTGCTGCCGCGGCCGTCTCGACGCGCTGACGTGGCGTTGACGTCAAGCCGTGGCGACGTGACGGCGCCGTCGTGCTGCCGTGGTGACGTGCCGTCAGCGCGCGGACGGCACGGACGACAGCGGCCAGCGCCCCGTCTTAGCGCTGGCCAGCACGCCCGCATATAGCCAGCGCGCCACACGGGGCGGCACGCTCCCGGGCTCCGCTGCTGAAGCCCCCCCCCCCCCCCCCCTTTTCCTGCGTCCCCTCTTCCTCGCCGCAGCCGACGGCTGACTCGCGCCGGCCGTCCCACTGTCGCGGAGCGCGACCACGCCGCCGAGTGTTGCGAGCTCCGCCGCCGCCGGCAGCTGTCGTCAAAGCCGCCGCCACTGCAGCTGCTGCCGCTGGCCACGCCGCTGTCGACCCTGCCGCCGTCGCCGCCGTTGCAGCTGCTGCCCTTGCTGTTGATGTCACCGACTCCTGCGCCGAGGGGCTGACCCTGCTGATGTAGCCGTCGGTGCTGCTGAGTATGGGGGTGCTAGGGGGTGTGTGGCTGAGTGTGCTGTGTGTGTGGTGGTCTTTCAGCTACCAAGCCTAGGGGGTGTGTTAAATTTTATATTTGATAGATATAGAATGGTAGGCTTGGTAGGTTTTACTAGATTCTACTATAGAGGGTACAACCCCCCCTTCTTGTATCCCTCTCTCGTCTATTCCAACTCTCTTCTCTCTCGTCAACTTTTCCTAGCCTAAAACCTCACGTCATTTCATGGCTCCTACTCCTAGCTAGAATTATTCTAGTATTCTAACAAGCCTCTCTACATGTCATACCTATGGACTGTCAACTTATACATATTATCTATGTAGAAGTTATAGGCTAGACTGAGGTATGCTTCTAGTGAGTACAACCAACTAGTATTTGTTCTAGGTTTCCACCTCTAGTAATCATTCGTTTCTACGTTAACATGGTATCACGCTTAGGTTAGGATCCCCCCGCCTACCGCTTCCGCCCGTCGCGCCTCCTAGGCCCCGTCGCGCCCCCTAGGCCCCGTCGCGCCCCCCCTGGGCCCCGTCGCGCTCGTTAGGCCCCGTCGCGCCCCCCCTGGGCCCCGTCGTGCCCGCTGGGCCCCGTCGCGCCTCCTAGGCCCCGTCGCGCTCCCCCTGGGCCCCGTCGCGCCCGCTGGGTCCCGTCGCGACCCCTAGGCCCTAACGCGCCCCCGCTGGGCCCCGTTGCGCCTCCTAGGCCCCGTCGCGCCCCCCATGGGCTCCGTCGAGCCCGCTGGGCCCCGTTGCGCCTCCTAAGCCCCGTCGCGTCCCCCCCCTCTGGGCCCCGTCGCGCCCGTTCGGCCCCGTCGCGCCCCTCCTAGGCCCCGTCGCGCCCGCTGGGCCCCTTCGCGCTTCCTAGGCCCCGTCGCGCCTGCTAGGCCCCGTCGCGCCCCCCCTGGGCCCTGTCGCGCCCGTTAGGCCCCGTCGCGGCCCCCCTGGGCCCCGTCGTGCCCGCTGGTCCCCGTCGCGCCTCCTCGGCCCCGTCGCGCCCCCCCTGGGCCCCGTCGTGCCCGCTGGGCCCCGTCGCGCCCCTTAGGCCCCGTCGCGCCCGCTGGCCCCTGTCGCGCCTGCTGTTAGCGCTCGCCCGCCTGGCCTCCTCCTAGTGCCGCTCGGCCTCCTCCTAGTGCCGCCCGGCCTCCTCCTAGTGCCGCCCGGCCCCTTCCTAGCGCCGCCCGGCCTCTCCTCAGCGCTGCCCGGCCCCTCCTCGTGCCCGACCGGCCCCAGCAGCACCAGCCTGGCCCCTCCCAGCACCAGCCCGGCCCCAGAGCACCTGCCCGCCTCCCCTGCTCGGCCTGCCGTGTCCTCTCGGGCCCTGTGTCTTCTGCTTGCCTGCGCTGGGACACCTAGCTGCTGCCCTACTGGAGAGTGCTGCCGCCGTGTCCCCGCGCCGCTGTGCTCCTGTGCCGCTGAGGAGCTGTGCTGCTGTGCCGCTGTGTCGCTGAGGAGCTGTGCCGCTGACCCTGCACGATGGCTGACTTTGTGCTCCGCCTGGACGCTGAGGGCCACGCGGTTGACTTCGCCGCCTGGCTCTCCGATCTTCGCCGCCAGCTTACAGGTCAGCGCCAGGATGGCCACTCTCTGGTTGTCCATGCTGATGGCTTGCTCCCCCGTCCCCCTGCACCTACTCCCCTCCCTGCTGACCCCTCCTCTGATGACCGTGAGGCTTTCTCTACTGCTGCGCTGGCCTGTGCGGTCTGGGACTCACGCGATGCAGTAGCTCAGGTTGCTATTAGTCACGCCCTCCCTGTGTCTGAGCGCTCGCGTTTTGCTACTGTTGAAACGGCCAAAGCTTATTTAGACGCCGTTATTGCTCGCTATTGCACCCCTGCCTCCGCTTCTGCTGGCCGCTTGCTCTTTCCGATGCTGTTCCCAGACCTGGCTGCCTTCCCTACTGTCGCAGATTTTGCCACTCATTTGCGTGCCCTAGAGACTCGCTATCGCACTGCCAGCACTGCTGCCCAGCTCACTGCGCTCCCCCCTCCTTTCTGCATGACGCTCTATTTTATCGCTATGCGCCTGCCAGACCGCCTCGCTAGTGCTCGCGACCACTTTCTTAGCCAGCACCCGGGTGACCTCACCCTGACCGCCTTTGTCGACACCCTCACTGAGATCGAGACTCGCCAGCGCACTATCGCTCAGTCGAGCGGTGCGCCGGCAGTCTCTATCTTTCACGGCTGTGCCCCATCCCAGTGCACGTTCACTGACGTTTCGGCTGCGGTCGCCATGGCGACCCCTCTTACCGAGACGGCTGCTGCTGTCCACCCGCAGCAGCGCTCGCGTCGCGGTGGCCGTGGCCGCCAGGGAGGTAGGGGTGGTGACGCAGGTGGTAGTGGTCGTGGTGGTGGTGACGGTAGTCCGCCTGAGGGGACTACCACCGGTGGGCAGGAGCAGCAGCCCCAGCAGCAGCAGGACCAGCCCCAGCCGCAGCCGCCGTCCCAGCAGCACCCGCCGCCGCCGTGGGCTCGTCTCCCGCCTGGTTGGCCCGGCACCTCCGGAGGCGGTGGCCGTGGTGGCGGCCCGCGCAGCTTGGCGTCTACCAGCGGCTCCAGTGCTGTGACCTGCCAGTACCAGCTTCAGACCGGGCCTCTCCGCGGCACTCTGTGCCGCCGCCCGCACCCGACCGCCCGCTGTTTCCGCCGCCTCGACGATCTTTTTCGTCGTCGCTTTGGCCCGGCCCCGGACCTCCCTGACTGGCACAGCCTGCTCCGCCAGGGCGTGCCGATCTTTGAGTTAGACATGGATCAGATAGGTGCTGCTTTGCATGCTTTGTATGCTGACGCTTCTAGTGTTGCTGGATCTTACTACCCTGTGTACTCTAGTTTAGGTGTTTCACCCTTGTGTAGCTTAGCTTCCCCTGCTGCGACAGGCGTAGGACTGCCTAGGTTGCCTAGTCTAGTCGCTGCACCGGCTCCGTCCCCGGCCTCCGCCACTGCGTCGCTGTCCTTCACTCTCGACTCTGGTGCTTCTGCCTGCTTCTTCCGCGACCGTTCCACGCTCACGCCGCTTGCTGCACCTGCTGTTGTCTCTCTCGCTGACCCCTCTGCGGGTCCGGTCGTCGCGCGCAGTTCTACGTCCCTTCCCTGTCCGGCAGTTCCCTCGGGCTCCCTTACTGGCCTCCACGTTCCCTCGTTCTCCAGGAACCTGGTTGGTGTCGGCTGTCTTCAGGACCTCGGCGTCACCACCACGTTCCCCGGGCACGAGCGGTTCGCTGTCTGTTCTGAGGCTGTCTCAGGTTCCCCCCTTGCGACGTTCCCCCGGGACACGGTGTCCGGTCTGTTTACCCTACACACCGCTTCCCCCCCGGTTGGTGCGTCCTCCCAGGTCGCTGCAGCTTGCTCGTGTCGGTCCCTCACTCACCCCTCCCTTCTCTGGCACCACCGCTTAGGTCACCCTGCTCTCCCGCGTCTGCGTCACATGTCCCAGCACGGTCTTGTCTTAGGTCTCCCCGCGTCGCTCCCTGCCCTTCCTCCCTCGACTGCGCCACCGTGCACGCCTTGCGTCGAGGGTCGGCTCCGCCGTGCTCCTCACTCCTCCTCGCTGCGTCCTGCTACTGCCCCCCTTCAGACCCTGCACTTGGACGTTTGGGGCCCTGCCCCCGTCCCCGGACCGCGCGGTGAGCGCTACTTCCTTGTGCTTGTCGACGACTACACGCGCTACACCACGGCGTTTCCCCTGGAGCGGAAGGCCGACGTGCCCGACGTTCTTCTCCCGTGGGTTGTGGCTGCGCGTCTCCACCGCGGTCTCCCCGTGTTGTGTCTCCACTCCGACCGTGGCGGCGAGTTCGCCTCTGGTCGGCTTGGACAGTTCTGTCGTGCGGAGGGCATCACCCAGTCGTACACGTTGCCGGACTCGCCACAGCAGAATGGGGTTGCTGAGCGCCGCATCGGCTTGGTCATGGAGGTCGCCCGTACCTCCATGATCCATGCCGATGCCCCCCATTTTCTGTGGCCGTTCGCTGTTCGCTACGCGGCTCACCAGCTTAACCTGTGGCCACGCTCCCAGCGGCCGCAGGTTTCGCCGACCCTCCTTTGGACCGGGTCCCCCGGTGACGCGTCTGCGTTCCACGTCTGGGGCTGCCTTGCTCACGTTCGTGCCTCTGGCACGGACAAGCTCACTGCCCGCACTGTCCCCTGTGTCTTCCTCGGTTTCCCCCTGGACTCGTCTGACTGGCTTTTCTACCACCCGCCGTCTCACCGCTTCCTCCACTCTCGTGACGTCACCTTTGACGAGTCCGTCTCCTTCTACCGCCGCTTCCCTCACCGAGGTCTCCCAGTTGCCCCCCCCCTTTTCCTTGCTCCCTCTCCCCCGGTAGCCCCTGCCCCTCTCCCGCCTCGTCCTGCCCCGTCTGGTGTCTCCCACGTCACTCCCCTCCCGTCGGTTGTCCCCGTTGAGGAGTCTGCTGACTCTGGTGGTACCCCCGGTCCGTCCTTGCCGCGTCCCCCTTCCCCGGTGCCTCCGCCCCCACTGTCGCAGTCGCCGACCCCGCTGCCGCCGCCGTCGCCGTCGCCGCCGCAGCCGTCGCCGCTGTCGTCGCCGCCGCCGCCGCTGTCGCTGCCGCAGCCGTCGCTGCTGTCGCCGCCGCCGCAGCCGTTGCCGCCACTGCCGCCGCTGCTCTCGGCCCCTGGGGGTGCTGGTGTGGAGGAGGGTGTTCGTCCTGCGGCTTCTGGGGGTGCCGCTGGTGTTGGAGGGGGTTCTCGCTCTGGGGGTGTTGGTTCTGGGGGTGCTGCTGTTGAGTGTTCTGCCGACGGTCGTTCTGCCTCTGCTGGTCCGAGAGTTCCGGCCCAGCCGTCGTCGCCGCCGCAGCAGCCGTCGCCGCCGGTTTCCGCTCTCCGCCTGCTCGGCCTTCCCTCCCCGGACCGCGCGCCGGTGTCTCCCCCACCGCCTCCTGACCTCCCTGTCTACGGTCCTGTGTTCCCGCCGCCAGACTCGTCTCCGGCCCGTCTTCCTCCTCGTTCCCCTCCTGTGTCTCCTCCTCTGTCCCCTGACCCTACCCCTCCGTCTCACGTTTGGGCTCGCCGTCCCTCCCGTGCTCGTCCCGTCTCTCCTGTCCTGCCCACCCACCCTATGTTGCTCCGTTCCCACTCGTCTCGTCCTCCCCTCCTCCCGTCCCCTCCTCCCTCGTCCCTTGCTGTTGCACCTCCTCCGTTCTCTGACTACCTCCGTGCTGCTCGTCCCCTTGTCCCTCGGGTCCTTGCCTCTCTTGTTACCGACCCTGCTGTTCCTGTCTCGCGCCTTGACGCGCTTGTCGCTGCTGTCGCTGACTTCGCTTCTACCCGCCGCCTTGACTACGCTACCGCTCTGGTCTCTGACCCTGCCCGTCCTCTATCCGTCGGGGGTGCTCCTGCCCTTGGCAGTGACGTCCTAGAGGACAGGCAGTACGAGCTGGCTTTCCTTTCCGAGGCTGCTCCCCATCTCTGCTCCATGCTGTTAGTCCCTGAGGGTGACCCAGACGCCTTCGACATCCCGACCCCTCGCACCTACGCTGAGGCCACCTCGGGACCTTGGGCCTCTCAGTGGATAGCTGCCATGGAGCAGGAGATGGCATCTTGGAGATCCACCGGCACTTACATCGACGCAGTTCCCCCGCCTGGGGTGAACGTAGTCGATGGTCGGTGGCTCTTCAAGGTGAAGCGCCCCCCTGGAGAGCCGCCTGTCTTCAAGGCGCGCTACGTGGCCAGAGGTTTCAGTCAGCGCGAGGGGGTTGACTTCTTCCAGACCTTCGCCCCGACCCCGAAGATGACCACTCTTCGGGCGCTGCTACACGTAGCAGCACAGCGTGACTACGAGCTTCACTCCCTCGACTTCTCTACTGCCTTTCTTCAGGGCAGCCTACACGAGCAGGTCTACCTGCGCCGACCACAGGGCTTCACTGGTACCTTCCCTCCTGGGACCCAGTGGCTTCTCAGGCGCCCGGTCTACGGCCTGCGTCAGGCTCCCCGCGAGTGGCACGACACGCTACGTGCCACGTTAGCAGACCTGCAGTTCTTTCCGTCCTCTGCTGACCCTTCACTGTTTGTGCGTTCCGGCCAGACTCCGTTCTACATCCTTGTCTACGTAGACGACCTGGTCTTCGCTACTCCTGACAGGGACGCACTGGCCTCTGTGAAGGCTGAGCTGCTGAAGAGACACACCTGCACTGACCTTGGAGAGCTGCGTCGCTATCTTGGCCTGCAGATCTCTAGGGACAGAGCAGCACGCACCATCACTCTGACCCAGTCACACTTGGTGCGTCAGGTCCTTCAGAGGTTCGGTCTTCAGTTCTCCTCCGCACAGCCCACACCTCTACCCGTAGACCATGGGCTCTCTGCTCCCGTTCCTGAGGAGCTAGTAGAGCCCAGTGGCCCCTACGCAGAGCTGGTGGGTTGCCTCATGTACCTGATGACTTGCACTCGCCCAGATCTCGCATACCCTCTCAGCATCCTGGCTCGCTTTGTGGCTACAGGCAGACACCGACCTCAGCACTGGTCTGCCGCTAAGAGGGTTTTGCGTTATCTTGCTAGTACATCAGGCATGGGGTTAGTGCTAGGAGGACGCAGGCCAGTGGTCCTTACTGGGCACACAGACGCTTCTTGGGCAGACGACGCTGAGACGCTCAGGTCGTCGCAGGGCTACTGTTTCAGCCTTGGTTCGGGTGCTATCTCTTGGAGATCCACTCGCTCGTCGTCTGTGGCTCAGTCTAGCTGTGAGGCTGAGATCTACGCTGGTGCCATGGCGGCACAGGAGCTCCGCTGGCTGACCTTCTTGCTCACAGACTTAGGTGAGCGGCCTAGCTCTGCCCCGGTCCTGTACGCTGACAACAGGGCCATGATACTTCTGTGTCAGGAGCCTCGGCTTGAGGGCAGAGCGAAGCATATCCAGCTGCGGTACTTCCTCCTGCGCGAGCTACAGCAGCGCCGCCAGGCCCGCGTAGTTCACTTGGCCTCAGGTGCCAACACAGCTGATATCTTTACTAAGGCGCTTGCGCCTAAAGATCATCAGCGGCACTGTGTACAGCTTGGTCTTGTTCCTATAGCTGCTCCCCTGTTAGGATCCTGATTGTGTACTCTCTATTATATATGCTTGTCAGACTGGCCTTGTGGCCTTACCTCCAGTGGCTGGACTAGTAGTGCCACCTTGGCTTGCTTCAGTTTTGGTTGTATTCTTGCTGACTGGTCTCCAGACCCCTGCCTCAGTGGTTGGACTAGTAGTGCCGCCCTGAGCTGTTTGCTTCTTGTTTAGTTTCACCCCTTGTCTAGCCTAGGGGGTGTGTCAACTTATACATATTATCTATGTAGAAGTTATAGGCTAGACTGAGGTATGCTTCTAGTGAGTACAACCAACTAGTATTTGTTCTAGGTTTCCACCTCTAGTAATCATTCGTTTCTACGTTAACATGGACACTCTGGGCGTGTATATCGAGCAGAGTGTCCATAGGTATGACGTGTCTAGCTGAGACTTTTGGAACATGCAGTGGCTGACCTCGTGTCTGACAGCACTGTGCACATGAGACATTCTAAGCATACAATTTCGCCCTTTACCCATATCCACAGTTTTATTTGATCATTCTACAATCTCAATATAAGCATGGGGCAGTTCTCGACACAAGCTTATGTCCCACCCCGAGGCAGAAAGATATGTGAAACAGTTGGTTAGCATATTTTAGCAAAATCAAACTTACAAAACATGCCTTTACGGTAGATAGGAAAATAATGACACTACATTCCATTAATCTACATTAGCCTTAACATCAGCATGCGCTAGAGATCATCAATAATGGACTAAGGAACATCCTAGAACGGGCTGATGAATTTAGCTGCACTCAGCAGCACTTCTGGAACCATCCACTTGCGCTCTGGCCCCACTGCTACACCTCTCGGCCCCAATGCGACCGGTGTTGCTCTAGGGTTCTGCACACCACCCGTACCTGGTCTTGTCAGAAGCGCATCCATCTCTCCAAAAATGCGCTGCTCTGTTGAACCTGGGGGGAAACCCTTCTCTCCTAAAACAGTCACAGCAGGACTTGGTAGGTGTTGGAGCACTTCGAGAGGAGCCCTCATTTCAGGCAGCATGTCAGCTGTAGGTGCAACAGCTAGAGAGGGAGAACAGGCCACCATGGAGCCACCATGACCAGCACTTGAAGAAACAGCTTCTGACTCATAATGCAGGGGTGACGTGGCGCATCTCGATAGGTGGTTGTGGCTGTGCCTATCCTCCCCATGCACAATGTCGAGAATGTCCTCCACGAGCTCGTCTCTGCCACCCCGAAACAGATCCTGCGATCAGGACAGAAAACACGGGGCAGCAGGGGAAGGGGGGAAGAAGTAGGGGTGGAGAGGGTGGTGTGGTGTTAAGCTGCTCTCATGCCATGCACTATGTCCAAAAGATCTTCCACCGACTCGTCTCTGCCGCCCGGAAACAGCTCCTGAAGGGATGAAGGAAGCCGGTGGGAGAAGGGGGAAGAACAAGGGGGCGGAGAAGGGAGGGGGGAGGGGGGAAGGGGGAGGTGATCCATTGGCTATGCTACAGCAGGCTACAGCAGGATTCATTATATGCATAACCAGAATGACGTGTATGTGCCCCATAAAATAACATTCGTTATATGTATGAGTGCGTGAGGTCAATGCATCCCGTGCCACTGTACAGCTTCACTCTTGCATCCAACGTACCCCTTATAAAGAATTCATCAATTGCAATTCTCTACCTGCAGTGTCAGATCGATGTGCCCCTTGCCACTGTACAGCTTCACTCTCGTCTCTAACATACCTCCAAATGGTGGACTCATTATATGAATAAGTACCTGAAGAGTAAGATCGATGTGCCCCTTGCCACTGTACAGCTTCACTCTCGTCTCCACCCCTGCCCCATGCAATGCCACTCCAAAGTCATCACTGTAATGTCATCATGCCATCATGCCATCATGTCATACCATGAATGCCAGCAATACAAGAGAGACGAAGGAATAAGAGACAGGCAGAGAAAGCCAGGAGGAGGTGGTTGAGTGACTGTAACTGGTGTGACTAAACAAAACTTTTAACAGCAGCTGTGAGTCAAAAGGGTGCTCACCTGACAGTAAAGGGCACGGAGATATCGCCCACTCCATGGTGCAGATGCGCTGGGGGAGTGGGGGGTGTGTGCCTGTACCTGGTGTGACTCACCACATCTGAATCCAACTGTTGAGATGATTACAACGGTTGCTCACCTAGCGGTGAAGGGCACAGAGATGTCGTCCACCCCGTGGTACAGATGCACAGGGGGCAGCAGAGCGGCGGCAGATTTGACTGGCACGACGGTCACCATGCCTGCGCTGCCTGGACACAACCGCTCGCCCCTCGCAGTGAAGGGCACGGAGATGTCGTCCACCCCAGGGTACAGACGCACGAAGGGGCAGCAGTTTGACTGTAACAGTTGTGATTGTAACAGGCGTAAATAGTTACCTGGCAGTGAAGGGCACGGAGATGTCGTCCACCCCGTGGTACAGATGCACAGGGGGCAGCAGAGCGGCAGCGGGCTTGAAGGTGGGCCGAGAGACCAGCAGCTCAGGCGAGAAGAGCGGCAGCGAGTCCTCCCCTTCGAATATGCTGTGGGGTTGGAGGGAGGCGAGGAGGGGGGGAGGGGGAAAAAAGAATAGAGCAGGCTTGAAGGCAGAGAGTGAGGCAAAGAGGGCGAGAAGAGCGGCAGCGACTCTCCCCTTCGAATATTCTGTGGGATTGGAGGGCGGGGGGGGGGAGGGGAAGAGGGGGGAAAACGAACAGGAGCAGTGTGGAAGGCACCGAGGGACGAAAGCAGCTTTGGGGGAAAAGAGCGGGAGAGACTCCTCGCCCTCGATTTTGCTGAGAGGAAAGCGGAGGGGTAGCGGGTAGGAGGACAAGTGAGGGGGGTGAAGCAGCGGACAGGAAGGCAGGCAGCAAGGCAGCACGGTTGAACGCAGAACGGGAGACGGTTACCAGGAGAGGCTAGGGTTACCGGGAGAGGCTAGGGTTACCAGGAGAGGTTACGGTTACTTACGAGAGGAAGAGGTAGGGGTTCATTCCCCTGGCCTCGAACTGCGGCGCAAGGTTGACGAGATTGTAGCTGGGGGGAGGGATGAGGCAGAGCGAGAGAGGAGGGAAGGGGGAGATGGCCAAAATCAGGCACATGGGCGAGAGGACGTGGACGCATGGGCGAGAGGCAGTGGACGCATGGGCAACAGAGGAATATGAGTTTCTGAATGCAAGGAACGTGGGCAGGTTGAGAAGTGAGAAGACTTTCGGGAATAAGCAAACTTGCGTGAGTGCTGTGAGTGCTGGGAGTGGTGTGAGTGGTGTGAGTGGTGTGACTGCTGTGAGTGCTGTGAGTGCTATGCGTGCCGTGTTAATGCGCACAGCACTCATGCAAACACACATTCTCCCCCTTCCTTCAATGCCCTCCTCCCAACTCACTATCCCCCCCAGCTCACCATCCCCCCCAGCTCACCATCCCCCCCAGCTCACCATCCCCCACAACTCACCATCCCCACAACCCACCGCCCCCACAACTCACCATCCCGAGACGCCAATGAACGATTTGATCTGTTCGCTGCCCCACACGTCAAGCACGCCTCTCCCCGGCTCGCTCCCCTCCCCCCCACCGCTCCCCGCCAGATGCGCCAGCAGCCTCTGCATCGACAGCGAGCGGAACGGCGCCTTCCCCGTCCCCGCGCGCAGCACTTCCGCGCGCAGCCCCGCCACTGTCTCAATCTCCGCGCGCAGTCCCGCGGCTGGCGCTATGTGCGGGTCCGTGGGGGAAACGGCGGAAGCGACGGGCGGAAAGACGACAGCGGCGGGGAGGGGGAAAGGGGACTCGGGGAGGGCGGAGGTGCCGCAGGTGGCTTGAGCGAGAAGGGTGGAAGAAGGGTCTACTCTTTCCGTGCCTCTAACCTCCGCGATCGGGATATTGGGGAAGCTTGTAACGGGGACGTCGGGAATGGTAACGGCGGCGGAAGAAGAAGCAGCGGGAATCCTCCAGGCATCGACGGGATGGACTTTCGCGGAAGCAGCAGCGGAATAGCAACCCACCGCCTCTGCTGCTGATGCCGCTGCGCCTGCTGCTGTCTCTGGTGCGCTCACAGCTACCCCTACACGTGCCTCTTTTCCTACAACCCCCACCACCTGCTGCTGCTGCTGCTGCTGCTGCTGCTGCTGCTGCTGTTGCTGTTGCTGCTGCTGCTGCTGCTGTTGCTGTTGCTGCTGTTGCTGCTGCCATTGCAACCCGCCATCAAACGGCGACAGATTACGCTGCTGCTCCAGCGGCGCCGCCCCCGACGCGCGCATTAAAGCCTGCCTTATAACCGCCACCGACGACAGGTGCGCTCCGGCCGACTGCCCCGCCAGGTGCACGCGGCTCGGGTCGCCGCCATACCGGTGGATGTTTTTCAGCACCCAGCCGATGCCACGTGTCACGTCGTCCAGCATGCCGCTAACGGTGGCCTGGGGGAAGTTCCTGTAGTCTATACTCGCTACAATCACGCCGCGCTCCTCTAACGCCTGAGCTAGCAGCGTGCCCCACGCCTTGTAGCCTATGATCCACGCGCCGCCCGTTATGAATATCACGACGGGACGCGGGCGCGGGGAAGGAGTCGAGGGGACGAATATATCCAAGCTGGATGGGGGCCGGGGAGGGAGGGAGGGCAGAGGGGGGAAGAAGGGGGGGGGGGAAGAAGGAACTAGGAGGGGTAAGGGACGCCGGGAGAGGAAGGGGAGAAAGAAAGAGTGCTTGGGAAGGGGGGGGGGGGGGGGGCGGGGGGGGAGGAAGGAAGGGGGAATGGGGGAAGGGAGGGGAGAAAAGCGCGAAGCACCCACCTGTTGCGTGGCAGTCGGCCGTAGGGTATGCTTCGGCGGACGTTGGGGGAGAGGAAATAGTACCACATGACTGGAGAGAGAGGGTTTTGGGGGGGGGGGGGGGGTAAGGGAGCGGGGAGGGGCGGGGAGGGGCGGGGAGGAGGGGGGAAGCAGGGGGGGAAAAGGGCAGGGGGGATACAGGACTTAGGGGGGAGATGTTGAGGGAGATGAGCCGTTCAAAACCACAAAAAGCAAGAAAGCTTGCACTTGTCTGGTTACCTTGTTATACACACGACCGCCAAAGCTGACCAGTAGCGCGGGCCTGGTTACTTCAAGCAAGCTGGTTACTTTGTTACAAGCTTGAGAGAATGACTGGTTACCTTGCAGGAAGCCGGGCATGAGCAGCAGTGAGTAGATCATGAGGCAGAAAAACTTGGACATCCAATTGAGCCCGAGACTGGTGAGAGGGGGAGACAGGCGTCGGAGCAAGAGAAGGGACATGGCGTGAGTCGACTCAAAAGTCACCTCGCAAGGGAAGGGACATGGGATGAGCAGCAGGGAGTAGAGCATGAGGAGGAAAAACTGGGACATCCAATTAAGGCCGAGACTGGTGAGAGGGGGAGACGGGCAGGCGTAGGACGGGCAGCGCGAGAGGAGCAAAGAAACGGGGAACGCGGGCGTGATTGGAGACGGTCCTGCGAAATATCACGAAGAACTGCCGCGAAACAAACGTCAATTTACGGAGGAGTTACGCGGGGGACTAAACGGCGCGGTAGCATTACCCGAGAAACTGGAGCAGCTGTACTGTGAGCCTGGTCAGCTGAAAAGTTTCCGCGGCTGCCCGCCGAACGCTCCGGCCAATTAGAGCGGCGCGTGTGGGGCATCTGGCCGCGCCATCACCCGACGGCGAGCGGTCAATTGTGGAAATACTGCGCCTGCGAGGCAGACAGCACGCAGCGGCGGCCGCGGCTGTGACTGCTGACGATGAACAGACGGAGGGCCCATCTGGCGTGTCTAGTAGTGTTCTCCCGATCGGCTGTGCGGTGAACATTGACCGTGCGAATTTCGCGAACGTCGCGGGAAGGAAGTCGCTAAGCGAGGATGAACAGGAGGCGAGGGAGGGAGAGAAGCTGGATAGTGAGGATGAGGCGACGGTTGATTCAGGGAGGTCGGAGGGTGCGCTTCTAAGCTTGGCCCGCCGTTCGGAGCAGCAGTTAGAGAAGTATTTACAGGTGGCACGCACTAGCCGTTGGGGTTGCAGCGTCGCTACGAGCAACTTATTCCCGGAAACAACGTAAGCTGACATTCACAGCGAATGACGGCTGTATTGCTGTGCGACGATCACCTTGTGGGGGGCTGCTTTCAAGCTACCTAAGAACGGGTAACACATGAAATTGACAGGAGCACACATTGTAGGCACTTCGAGCGGTAGATGATCGAAGTGGTAGAATTGAAAGCTCAACACCCAAATCCAAGTGGCAGCCGAACAACACCCAAGAAGCAACGCGGGAGGCAGGCAGCCCTGTACCTCGGTGAGCAGAACTCGAGGACCGTGTAACACGAGCAAGCGATTGGGAACTGGGCAGCGGGGAGGGGTGGGGGGATTTGGTTGGGGGAAAGTTGCGCGCATCGTCGGGAGGAATCCTCCCACGGCGGTGGAGGAGGGCTGCGGAGAGGACAAATAGTACACGGCGCGCGGCACTGACGAGGCATCCATATGCGCGCACCCCGCCCGAGTTGACGGGGAGGGAATTTCGTGACCGGGGGGCGGCGCACGAAAATGCGAAGGCCTGGACATATGCGCGTATCCGGTGAATGGGGAGACTACGCGGAAAATAGAGGGGCGGACTGCGTCACCCTCACCCATGAGGAGGAAATCCGCTGGGGGAGAACCTTGGGGAAAGCGGCGACCCTACGGAAGTTCACGCGCTTCGGATTCTCTGTTTTGTTGCAGATATCCACGTGGGAGTGAGTCATTAGCTGACGAGGTGGGGAAACTTACCAGGCGACCTCTCGACCTGTGCCTGACGATTGGAAAAGGCCTTCTACTATTCGCTGACGGTTTCTGACCGAACGCTGCGACTCCTTCGTGCGACTTTGAGAACAGCGAGGGCGGTGTCGGCTACGCCATGGCGCGGTGCGAGATGGCTCAATACGAGGGATGGATGAACTTGGGCGCCAGCCACGTGGATAATCCTTTATAATGTGAATCGTATACCCACGGGGCAATTTCTGACCCTTCCATTCTTATTATTACATTATCCGCTCTACTTCACACCACTAGCTTCTAAACCAGGGTGCTAATTATCAGACTTTCTTTTGTCTGATTGTATGTTTTTCAGACAGTTTTTTTCCGGTTAGCTCTGTATTTCCGGACAAAGATTTTGTTTTTCTCTGATTTGCCTAAACAACGGTTTTTTTTGTTTCTATTATTTTTTCATACTAGGTGTATGGTACCAGGTTCTCTGAAATTTAGACAAGTGTTTTGAGTTTCTCTGAAACAGAGTCTTACTGTACATGTGGTCCCTGAGGAATATCCCTGATTCCACGCCGCCCCAAAACCATCCCACCCTGTCCTCCCCGCGCAGTCAGCAGACGTCACCATTCACGAACCTTTGATAGGGGCAATGCGTGACAGCGCACGAGCACGAGCACTTCTGATTGGACACTTAAGCTTTTTTGCAGCATTGTGGTCCACTCACAACACACAGCGGCGCACAGCAGGGATGTAAAATGTACAACACACATGAAGCAGGCAAACTGGCGAGCATATGCATCTTTTACAGGAACCAAGGCAGTATAAGCCCGCACAGCTGTGCCCACGCATCACTCCTCACACAGCTAACCTTCCTCACGTGCATCGTCTCATCTTGACTATTCGCGTCGACCCTCTCTGCTATGTTTCCTCTTCGACCGCTTCTTCCGCAAGCACAGCTGACGTACATCCCATCGCAAGATGGGGGGGTGTTCTCTCTCTTCATATTGCTGCTGCTCGGTAATTGTTTCTGCTCGTGGTTTAGCCTTTTCACAACCAGCCAACCATGGCTGATGACGAGGTCGAGCCTGACGGCGACGAGAGGCTGGATGGTTCTTCCCAGCCCCTCCTTAGCGGCTTGGATTTCTTCGATCTAGGCGTATCGCAACTGCTAAACCGTCGCGTCGTTCTAGCACCACTGATACTCCGCCCTCCCCTTCCATGCCCGAGCATTCGCCATGGCCCATTCCCTTAGTGTCCCCGCCATTGTCCCCCTCTCAGCACACTGCACTTACTCAACCAACTCTCACACAGCATCTTGCAGCGAGTACAGCAGTGCGCCTTGAGACCACACGTAGCATGTCTACGAACAAGCAAACGTACAAGCAGGTCTCGCTGCCTTGGGCCAAGGGTGCATCGTCGAAAGTTCCCTCGCCCGCTCCACTGGATGCGCCTGTTTCACGCGCTACACCCGGCCCCTCCTCTGCTGGGGATCCTCCAGAAGAAGATGATGACGCGGAGGATGACGAATGGAGGCCGAGAAGGTGGTGTCGCGGAAGGATGCTAAGACGAAGTGGGCGGATCTCAAGCACACGTTTGACACAGAGTGGGAGAAGAAGTTTCCCTGGTTGGTGCTTACGAAGACAGACAAGGGGAGGCCGTCGATTAAGTGTAGCGTCTACACGACACATCAATATGAGGTCTGCAAGTACGGCAAAGGGGGGCAGGGAGACGTCGACACCCAAGTGCAGACCACGAGGAAGCATCAGCGGACGAAGAAGCACCTGGCCGCTATGGAGAAGAAACAGGCGAAAGAGAAGGCAGAGACCAAACAGAAGTGGATTGAAGATTTCAGCAAGAGGCATGCGGAGGGGAAGCGCGCTATTCGACTGTTGATGGCCATGCTATTCATTTGTCGCACTGACGCTCCTATATTGATCTATGTGGCTCTGGTCAATTTTATGGCGTCGCAAGGAACGCCGGAACTTGGCGAGGGAACCTACAGAAGTTGCTTCACTGAGTAAGTATCCTCAACGAAGGATTTTTTCTATGTTTCTGAGTGAGCTCTTTCTAACACCCTTTGTTAATGTGGCGCGTCTACAGGTATGGTTTCCGAGAACTTACCGATGCGACAACACCATACCTGAGGCGGAAACAACTGGAGCACATACAGAAGAGTCCATTCCTCGGCATCAGCCTGGACGAGAGTACCGGCAAACGGCGCAGGAAGCATCTAATTGTTTACCTCACCTTTGTGAAGAAAGGCCGCGTCGTAACCAAGTTCTTCGCACAGCTTACGGTGCACATGTGTGATGCTGCATATCTGTTAGCTGTCTTGCAGACTCACCTTCTATCTTTTGGCGGGCGCAGAGGTCATGTGCGCGCGCTATGTCGACTGCACCTTAGCCTTCGGCGGCCCGGGGAGCAAGCACTTGCACAAATTCCTGTCGAGGCATGAGCAGGAGTGCCGAGTGGTCGTCGAGGGCGAAGCGAAAGACGGCGAGCCAATGCGGCATGAGTACACACTCCACGTGAAACACATCTCGGACTCCGAATTCGGCAATGACAAAAAGAGTTGCATGCTGCTCTGCCGCGCTTTCGTTCTCCAAACCATCGACAAGGTCCAGTCGCGCTTCACCGATCTGCAACAACTAGGCGGAACGAAGCTGTTCCTCTCCAGCGTGTACCCTACAGTCTGCTCCGACTGTGAACAACTTGCGCTGGAGTGGTTTGCTTCCCTGAGGAAGCTCTAAAACAATAAGCCACTTCCAGGTTAGCTGCACACCTTGCTGACGTGGCCTGCCTTTTCATACTCGAACTAATACCTTCCATTTTGCGCTCCCTTCACTATGTCCCCCCCCCCCACCCCCAACTCACAGGAGTCAGCCGGAAGAGGGCGATGGCCGAGCTGTCTTCGTTTGTCAACATCATGGTATCGCACCACGCGGAGATGCCGTTCCACGCCAGGTTGGGGCCGAATAGGTCGGTGGGGGCTGGTTTGGCGCGTAACTTGAGGGACGAGCCTGTGGACGCGAACTGTTTGCGTGTACTTGCTGAAGCGAGCCCCAATAAGGAATGGTAATTCATTGCACTCTCCCACGTTCTAAAGAAGGCACTCCCCATATCGAGGTCGAACCTTTTATCTAAATGAATCCCCGAAGTGACTGTAGGTCTTCAAGCCTGTGACGAGCGTAATGATTACTCCGGCCTGACGAGGTATCGAGATCGAAGTGCAATAAAAGGGAAGGTATCTCGGCGCTCAGTATTAGGGGCCTCGATAACAAAATTTCAAAATTGCGACCTTGCGAATTTATATCATATAAGCTACAGTAATTGGGCCACAGCAGGCCGCACTTCGGGTGCGACAAAAAACGAAAACATGTGATACGAAAGGGCAAATGTATCTAGGATCGGTGCTAAGCCAATAAGGCTCGAATATTAAACTGTAGTGCGCGTGCGCTAATTTGTTTCGAGCATGACAAGACCTGTAGAGTCGTAATTCGGCTCAAAACTTTTCCGGTAAATACATTTGTTGGAAAAATCAAAAGACAACCGGCAGACTTCTAATAGATTTCTTGTATTGAAATTAATACAAAATTAAACAAGGTTATCAGAGTACCTTGACGCGCTTTTAAACATATTTATCTCCAAAAAATAAACCTCCGTAGCTATCTATAAATGCTATTATTTTAAGGCGACTCGGGAATGACAACAAGTTTATGGCTTGACTTTTCTTTGGGGCTGTAAATGCGGTAAAGACAAATCCGCCATTTTTAATAATCGCGGAATGCGCTACCCTCTGTGACGAAAGTACGTGCTTCGAAACAAAATCGAGTTTTCGTGTTTCTCGACTAACAAATTTCGAATGTGTTTTTATATAGGCATTTTGCGTTTTTTTCGCTCGAACTGCACCTGGAGCTCGAGAAAAATATCGTGCCAGCCACAATGATGAAGAAATTGGGCTGGCGCAGGCGGGAAAATGTTCCGAGACGGAAGGGGGTTACTTCTACTGACCATTCGTGGAACTTTTATCCTGCAGTTTTTTACTAACGGTGGAACCCGACTGATCACTTATGTTGAGAGCTCGCTAATTCTGATTGTTTGTATCGTGCTACTGACCGTACATATTATCGAGGCCCCTAATACTGAGCGCCGTTATACTTTCACGCAATAAAAGGTCAGAAAGAGTCAAAACGATCGCTTTTAATCTCAGCCGTCGAAGATGTTGAATTCTTCAGTTGACCGAACAGGCAAGTGTAAGTAGTCCAGCGGAAGCCTGTGAACCGTGAAAACTGTCGATTGGGTGGTTGTTGATGACGAGTGGCTGTTGGATATCTTCCGTAATGATGAAACTGTCGAATGGTGTGGCCGATGAAATGATGAACCCGCTCATCAAATGCAAGGTTGTTTATGTCACATGCGAGAGCACACGTCTGTATCTCCCGAAACTCGGCGAACTCTATCAACAAACTGACAAACAGAGGTGCAGAAGCGTAATGGAAATGAACTTCGGTCGAAGATGGATGATGGAACATCCCCAGAGGGTCACACGAAATCCCAACGCTGCTGCTTTAAAATCCCATCAATCAGCTTCGAAGATGCGGCGACGAGAAGTCCATCTTATAAAACTCTCAAATCTGCTCCAAATGTGAAATTCTTTTGCAGGGAAAACCGCTCCAAGAGACTTGAAACTCAGAAGTAACTGCTCCCGTAGACTCCCACACGAACCAAATTTTCTTCTCAAGTTGACCTAAACTTTCTTTCGATTCGATACTGCCGCTGTCGATTGTCGGATGGCGATGAGGTGTCGTGTTCATACATGCAAACGAAATGAGGATGGAGGCAGTAGCGGGTGGTGGCAAGAGGTTAACTACGATGACGATGGAAGTAACACGTACTAAACCACTCCAATGGAAAATCTCGAACCGAACTCAGTGTCAAGTGCCGTCAGCTGCTCCCGAATATTACGGCGTGTACGGTCTAAAGAAGCTTCTTTGTCCGTACACGCCGTAATATTCGGGAGGAGCCGAAACCGCTAGTGCTCTCCCTCCGCTCCATGTACCCAAACTTTTCCGCAAATGTCAGTCGATGTTGCTCGTACCCCTGAAGGTAGCGGGTACAAATCCAGTTGTAAAACCTTGATCTGCTCCTCAAAACTAGCGAAAATGCCAAAACTCCACCCGATACTTCGAAAATACCGCAACTCTGCTTCACAGCTAACCGTAAAACACTCAGGCTTCGCGACATCCTTTAGCAGCACCCCTACGGTTTCTCCGCCAACTGTACGCATGAAAACAACCCTTTATTTTAGGGAACGCCGGCATCCACCGCCTCGGCATGATGTTTTGACCGTCGATCAGGGTCAACGCGCATCATACGCCGTTGATCTCCGCCCATCTGTTACCCAAGTCCAGAAATTCTCCCTACCCCTGTCTAGCTAGCTGTGCAGACGTTCACCCATCTCGCGGGTGCTGCAGGTCACCCCAAATCAGCTTTGCTGCTGCTTAACTAACTAAGAGAATCCGCAGAGATAGGAGTGCGCACGCTTCTAGTCAGTGGAGCTTTAACGAGCTTGCCTACTGACCGCTTGACAGCTCCCTCCTCCGTCGGAGACTCGTCAAACTACACCCGCAAAATCGGAAACTCCTTCTGCTGCACCAAGTGAAGAACTCAGCTCCGTTTGCAACAGTTACAACTGAAATTTTGGGGACACTCCATAAGCACAGTATTGTTTGCAGGTTCACCCCCCTTATTTATCAAGAAGCCGTCGATTAATAAGTCAACACTGCTACATGGTGGGGATGGTGATATTCGGGCGACGTAGCTGAGCGAATAGTAGCCCGAATGCCGCTAACCCTTAACTAAGCTCCAGTACTCCCGTCGTTCTTCTTGCACTACTTCAACTCCAGACAGTTAACGCTTTCGGCGACCGGTGGAAAACACTTAATGCATTCCCGAGGATGGTGGCCGAGGTTTCCGTTGATCGTGGGTGTACAAATCGTTGGTCCACGAAAACGCCTCCCCATGCGGGAAGTCACCCTCGCTGAGTACACTTACTCCAGCACAGCGTCATCACCTCCAGATGGCCGTCGTGGTGAATAGCGTCGAGGTCGTTAATCATAGCTGCTCCCCTATAACTACACACCCACACCTGCCTCGTGCGATCGTGTCGTGCCGAATTTATTGAGGCCGCCCATTGCCGAAACAGTTTATGAAGTCACGTCCATCGTCTGCAACTAGCCTGCCAGAAACGCCGGTACCCGCGACACAGCTACAGTTCACTCTGCAGCTTCATGGCACGTCCCGCCATTGTCGCCACCCCGCGCACTCCTGACAACCAACCCCCGGCCGCCTGATGACTCTTGTGCATTTGTCTCCTCGTGACGAAGCCATAGCTTTTTTCAAAAGCCAATCCGAAGACTCCCTCACAATACCTGAAAATTACGAAAGCTCTAACGAATGTATCCGAAAAACACGGCAAAAACGTCGTCACACTAGGACGGGAAATAATTCCGGGTTATAACAAGCATTTGTCGCCGAGTACATTTATTATAACTCAGAGAAAAGCGCAGTATTCAACAAGGGGAACGTGATTGCAATGTGTTGATAGAAATGAGGTAGAGGGAAAATATAGGGCGATTGACTAGGTTTGAATTTCGAGGGTTGGAGCAATTAAGGGCTCGATAGTCCCGAGGGTGACGGGTCCAAAACGGGTCCGGGGCGACTCGGAATTAGGTTGGGGCCGAATAGGTCGGCAGGGGCTGGTTTGGCGCATGACTTGAGGGCCAAGCCTGCGGAGGCGAACTATTTACGTGTACTCTCTGAAACGAGCCCTAGTAAGGAATGGTGATTCCTCATATACATTTTCCCCTCTATTATCCTACCCGGAGTAGTCCAAATTGCAATCTCACCTACGAAGTGTTAAATTATATAAGTTATTATATAAGTGTAGGCTTGGTAGATATTACTGAACATTACTGTAGAGGGTACAGCACCCATCCTTGTATCCCTCTCTCTTTCTTTCTAGCTCTCTTTTCTCTCCTCAACTTTCCTAGCCTAAAACCTCTCGTCATTTCCATGGCTCCTCCTAGCTCCTAGCTAAACCTCATGCCATTTTATGGCTTCCTAGCTAAGCTAGTCTCGTGATACCAGGTTCTCAGTATGATTTGCATTGACACTGAACCTGATTGGTTGCAGTCTGAACGATAGCGAACGGCCAAGTTGTATTTCGACAATTGCGGGTTTCACTGCTGGGACGTCGCGCAGGCAACTACAGTGCATGAGCGAGATTTTGTAACCAAGTGTCATTGTTTACTATGGGATTTCCCTTTCATGGTCCCGTTTGCCCGTGGTTTACAATTTCCTGCTTACAGACTCAAGCCGCGTGCAAAAAAACGTGTGACTAAATAAGAGAACAAGTGTACTTATCGGCCCCCTTCAGTGGGAACGGGAAACCCGCCTTGAACCCTCAAGTTTCTGGAGATACAAATCTGGGGCAAACCCGCTCGCTCTTGCAGTTTGCACACAAATCGTTCGTCTCCAAGTCTTCGCTTTCTCTGTCACATGGATCGGGCCATCACTCTCGCCGTTCGCTCCATTTGACCTCTCTCCACTCTTGCTTCGTGTCTCGTGGGCCCCCCCTGTCAGCTCCTTTTGCCGTCGTTTGCTGTCCCTTTCTTTCTCTCGCCACGTCATTGTCTCGATCACTCTCGAATCCATTCATCCTCTACGTTGAACCTTAATAAACAGAACTCACTCAATAACATGATTCGCTGCTTTCTCCTGCTGCATTCAGCTTCCCCCTTTCATGCCCTTCGTTCGCCGTTGTTCGTGTCTTGTGCATTCGTCGTCTCTTCTCCGTCCTGGCTTCCTCCTAGACGGCCTGATGGCGCCGTCCAATCATCTTCTGATGCCATCTTAAACCCGATCTGATCTCAAGGCATACTGGTGGGGTGCCTTCTTAAGATCGCCCTCATGATTAAAACCTTACCTCGACGGGGTTGCTTATGCATCCACCGTGGGAGCTTTATGCAGAAATTTGGAATGAAGGGAGATCGCATTATTCCGTTCTATTTGACAAGGCCAATCTTTGGTTGTATGCATCGTACAATACATTCTCACTTCTCGTCTTCGTTTTTGCTTGGATATAATGTCCAGGCCAGGACGCAAACTGTCACAACAGTTCTGGTCAAGGACGCTGGTGAAAAGTGTCACAGGGTCAAGGGTAGTGTGAAAAATCCTTAGTGGTTGACCACCGAATAACACTGAATGAAGTATAACGCGGAATGAACGCTGGAAACAAAAACAACATGCAACATAAAGCATGACAACAGAACAAGCGACAATCATTATTCAAAGATCAGAGTGCCATCCATGCAAGAAAGGCACTGTTGCCCCATCTTGAGACAGCTACCAGCCCAGCAAACGCCAGAACCCCTTGAACCAAACTCAACGGTTGAAGCTTCCACTTCTTGACACTCTTCCCCAGTGCTGCTGCTCCAGCGGCAGTGACAGTTTCTCTTTGCAGTGTAATTCGCCCCGAATGGTGCAGCCACACTGCGAGTGCCACATACACCCCCACCACCACCAACCGAACTCCAAGGCTCTCTGCTGCTCCGGCAATCGCTGCCACTGCTGGCGCCACCACTGACAGCCAGTTAGGTCCGGCCGAAGCTAGACCATTGGTGGTGGTTGAGGAAGCGGAGGAGGAGGCGAGAGTGGGTGAAGCAGCTGATGGGGAAGATGACGAAGCAGCAGGCGCTGAGGAGGAAATGACGGCACGAACAGCAGCAAACACTGTCAGGATGATCAGGTTCAGGAGGAAAACCAATCCTGGAGTGACACCTGTCACAAGGGCGACAGCCGCAGCTCCAGCGAGCCACAGCGGGCCGTTAAGTCTCTCAGGGTCGGAGTCGAATCGCTGGGCTACAGTAACAACAGCGGTAACCAGAAGCGAGTTGATAATCACCGGACCGACTGGCATGATGTCAAATTGAGCGAGAAGAGCGAAATACAGAAATTCGGCGCCGGATGCGATGAGCGAGAGGAGGGCAGTGAGGGGAGTGAGGATGGGGTCGGGGAGGAGGAGGAGGAGGGAGTGTGCGAGGAAGAGGAGGAAAACGGCAGTGGAGCCACAGGCAGCGGTGAAGAGGGAGAGGATGAGGAGGGAGGAGCGGATGAGCTCGTTGAGCAACCAGCGGCGGTTGAGGAAGAGAATGAGGGCCACTGCAGGGAATGGGGAGGGAACAGGAGAGGGGGAGAGGAATCGATGGGGAAAGAGTGAGCAGGAGAATGCAGTGCAAGAGGAGGGAGGGAGAGAATGAGGAGGGAGGAGTGGATGAGCTCGTTGAGCAGCCAGCGGCGGTTGAGGAAGAGAATGAGGACCACTTCAGGGAATGGGGAGGGAACAGGAGAGGGGGAGAGGAATCGATGGGGAAAGAGTGAGCAGGAGAATGCAGGGCAAGAGGAGGGAGGGAGAGAATGAGGAGGGAGGAGCGGATGAGCTCGTTGAGCAGCCAGCGGCGGTTGAGGAAGAGAATGAGGGCCACTGCGGGAAATGGGGAGAGAACAGGGGAGGACAGGAGAGATGAGTGTGGGAGAATACGAAGTGAGGAGCGAATGAGCTCGATTCGCAGCCACAGAAGGAGCAGAACAGAGTGGTGAAATGAGAGACACGGGACGAACAAGGGATGGAACACGGGACGAACAACAGCACCAACCCAGGACAAAACTTTAAACCCTCAACCCTGACCATGTGCGGACCAGCCTACGTACCCGCAGCAAACGCCAGCACCGTTTTTCGCGTGGGACGGAACTCCTCCTGCCCGGGAACAAATTCCATCTGCCCGGGCCTGTGTCGACTGGCCCTAGAAGCTGCAGCTGCAGCATCAGCGTCCCGGCTATAGGTTGTCCCCCCTGGTACTGCAGCAGCAGCAGGTGCAACCTGTCCAGAAACGCCCTGTTCAGATGCAACCTGTCCGACATTCTCGGAGCTTCTGCTGTTATTAGCGTCGGCGGCGGACGCCGCGGAAACGGGGAGTCGCCATTTCGAACAGAGGGAAGGACGAGAGAAGCTTCGTACTGTGTGGTTGATCAACGATGGAGCGGGGGAGGGGAGGAGGGGAAATGCGGGAGAAGGAGAACGTGGCTTTCAGTGAAACTTGGCCTGAGAAGGGGGAGAAACGCGGCTTTCAGTGAAACATGGTTTGCCTTCTCAAAAATCTCTCGCAGGGGAGAAGGGGGAATGCGGGAGGAGGAGAACGCGGCTTTCAGTGAGACTCGGCTTGATACTGATTTTCGATCAGACTCAAAATAGCCATCGTTGCGAAGTAGGCGGGGAGTGGGACGAAATCTGGATCCTGATAAAAAAGACCTGGCAGTCTCACACTTATAAAGCGAGTCGAATAACAACGGCAAATTCGCTTACTCCCTTGTCCCCGAGTAAGCCCCCCTTGCTCACCCGCAACCCGCGGGATCGCCGGAGATATCCGCCTTAGCGATCCTGGAAACGAAGGAGGTGAGACAGTGGCGCGACTCGTTGCTTGCGAGCAGACGCACGCGGACGATCCACGTGTACTGACCAACGAAGCTTGCCCGACGAGGGTGTTGCTCGGCTGAGCTGTCAGGCCAGCCATGATTGGCGGAGAGCAGATAAGCAGCCGACCTTGCTGGCTGGCTGTGTTCGTGGACCAGATGTTGGGAGGAGAAAAAAGGCAGGCACGTGGAAGAGTGGTTCGCGATAATGACATACTCACGAGGATGCAATGTGTCCTGTTTTCCTTATGCCGAACCTACTCAAAAATAAGTTGAGAATTGGTAGAATCATTTCGCTTGTTGATGATGTGATAGAGGTAGCGACTTGATGATGATGTCATACAGGTAGCCTCCGCTCGCAGTTATCGTCGAAACTGTTGGGCTGAGAAAAGCCCTTAGGATCTTTTGCAGAGACTAAGTCCCAGCTGTAGAGACTTGAGACTTGGAGTAGTGCAGCGGAAGTTGAGACAGTTGAACCCTTGTACTAGTATGTGAGAACAAGTGATTGATTAAAGAAACAAGCATACAGCAATATATAGTAGATAAGAAAGCAGTTGTAGAATACAGTTACAGGAACGGTTTATCGAGTCGCACAGCGACTCGATTGCCGCTTCGGTTACCATCCGTGATGTTGTAACGGTCAGTCGCAACCTCCAGTTGCGACCTTTCGAGTCCTTTCGCATTCTTTGTCCGCCCCCCTCGTGTAACCTCCGTTGACTCGCGTGCTCCCCTGTAATCTTCCTCGAGTACAGTGTTACACTTCAGAAACGCTTAAGTCCTTGAGATATTTCCAACACTCCCCTTCGTTTCTGGAGTGCTGGAGTGTTCAGATCCGGTGGCGTTTGTTTGCCCGGTTAGGAGCATGCAGTAGTCGAATTTTGCTTTCGCCAATTTCTTCGTCAGATAATCTGCGGCCATTTCTGTCGTCGGGCAGTAACTGAGTTGAAGTCTCCCCTTCGCGATTTCATCCTTGACGAAGAAGTACCGCAGGGCGATGTGCTTGGTTCGATTGGCGAAGCCGTCCTTGTTCGCGATTTTGATCGCAGATTGGTTGTCGCAGAGGAGTGAGAAGGCGGGCAGGGTCGCGATCTTCGCTTCTTCGAGTAACTCTCGTAGGTAGAGTCCTTCCTTGGTCGCAGTACAAAGGGCGATATACTCTGCTTCAGCCGAGGATAGTGCGATTAACTCCTGCTTGCTCGACTGCCAGGAGATAGTTCCGATAGGTTCTAGTCGGTAGATGTAGCCCGTCCTAGACCGTCGATTTTCGCTGTCTCCTGCGTGGTCGGCGTCGACGTATCCGAGTAGTCGTACGGACGGTGTTGTTGCCTTGCTGTAGGTGAGCCCGATCGTCGGCGTGGAGACGAAGTAGAGTAGCGCTCGATTGAGTTCTTCGAGATCTTCCTGTTGCGGCTGCTTCAGATGTGTCGCCAGCTGACTCGCACTATAGGATAGGTCGGGTCGGCAGGTTACTGCTGCGAATAGTAGGCAGCCGAGCTTCTGTTGATACTCCTGGATTTGTTTCGCGGGGAGTTTTGTAGAGGCGCTGCCGTTGTTCCCGTAGCGGTAGGGAGTTGGGACCGCAGTCGGTGTTAGAGCGAATTTCTTCGCGACGGTGCTTGAGTACTTTCCAGCGTGTAGGTAGAACGCCGTGTCGTCTTCGACGACGTTCAGTCCTAGGTACTGCGTAACTTCGTCGGACACCGTGAGAGTTAAATCTTCTTTCAGCTCCCCTTCGAACCAGGTGGCGATGTCGGTAGTTGAGCCGATGTAGAGCAGGTCGTCGACGTAGACGATGAGCAGAACATACTCTCTTCCCTTCTGCAGTCGGTACATCCCTTGGTCATGCGGCAGCTGTAGGAAGCCGATTTTTACGAGACGGCTGTGAAGATGCTGCTGCCAGAGCCGCGGGGCTTGCTTGATCCCGTATAGGGATTTTGTCAGTCGGCATATTTTCGTGGGGTCGTCGATGAATCCGTGGGGTTGTTCGACGAAGATCTCAGCGTCCACAGGTGCGTATAGGAACGCATTCGCGACATCGATTTGGCGTAGTGGTAGTGTTTTTGTGGCCGCGACGGCGAGTAGGATGCGTAATGAGGTGTGACGGGAGACTGGGGCGAAGGTTTCTGTGTAGTCGGTTCCGTATCGTTGATCGAAGCCTCGTACGACCCATCGAGCTTTGAATCGTTCGATGGAGCCGTCTGAGTTGGTCTTGATGCGGTACACCCATTTCCCCGAGAGAACGTTCTTCCCGTTGATGCTCGTTGCAGGTACCAGTTTCCATGTTTCTCGGTCTTGCAGAGCTTTTAACTCCTTTTCCATCGCTTCTTTCCATTTTGCCTTATGTTCCCCCCCCAGAGCCTGCGACAAGGTTGAAGGCTCACGCGTAGAAGGCGGCGGCGGATGCTGGACGGAGACCCAGAGGCCTAGAATCTGGAGTCCCGTGGGTGTGTGTCGAGGGGAATTGTCATTCCCGGAATAAGCTGCTTCGTCACCGTCTTCGGGGTCAGGTAAGAAATTGGGGCCGATGCGTTCCGAAATATTCGTGTCGACGGGGTGCGGTGTAGCGTAACCTTGGTCGGCGAAGTGGTAAAAGGTGTCGAGGTTGTTGCTATCGAGGGGATTATCTTCATCGAGTGGAACAGGTATGGAACAGAATGGGAGTGGCCCGGCAGCTTCCGAGGCTCCAGGTACGTCTTCTTCTGCTGCGTCAGCCTCGGCAGCATGGTCAGCGAAGGAGCGAAGGCCCGCGAAGCCGTCGGTGGGGTCGTCTGAGTTGGCAATGTTGTCCAGGTAATGCTGCAGCGTCAGTCGCTCGTAGAAGATAACATCACGTGATGCCACCGTATTTTTGTCTTGTATGTCGAGGATCTTCCACGCGTGAAAATGTTTGGCGATGCCGAGGTGTAGTCCCCACCGAGCTCGTTGAGTGAAGCGTCCTGCTCGAGCTGTGTGGGGTCTGTATTGTACCATGCAGCCGAAAACTCGAAGTAATTTTGTGCTGCCCCGTTTTCCCGTCCACAGCAGGTGTGGTGATGCGTTGTTGGGGAGCGATGACGAGGACAACAGGTTGTGCAGGTGGACTGCATGTGTCATCGCGTCTGGCCACAGTGCGTTGGGCAGCCTTATCCCCAGAAGCAGTTTTCGCATCGTCGTCTGCAAGGTCCGGTTCATGCGTTCTGCTACCCCCTGCTGCTGGTGAGCATAGGGCAGAGACACCAGGCGTCGGATTCCCCTTTCCGCGAGATAGGTCCTGAAGCGTTGTGACTGGTATTCCAGTGCACCGTCTGACTGGAAACTCTTGAGTTTGGTTCCTGACTCTCGTTCGGCGATTGGAAGCCATGTGGTGAATGCCTCGAAGGCTTGATCGCGCGTTTTGAGATTGAAGTGCCAGACGTATTTGGTTGCGGCGTCGATGAACGTGATGACGTAGTTGAAGTCGGCTTCGGTGTCGTCTCGAGGCATGTTTAGAATATCGCTGTAGACCTTTTCCATCGGAGCGTAAGTGGGTGCGCTTGGATTGTGATGGGCTGGGAAAGGTTGATGAGGAAGATCTGCTTCGGGGCATGTGAAACACCGTGCGCGTGGTCGTCGGAGTTCCTGGCCGCTCGTCGTCAGAAGGGCGTTGCGTTCTAACACTTCTGCTTGGATTGTTTGAAGTATTGTGCTGTTTGCAGGATGTCCGAGACGTTGGTGCCAGATGTCGTCGGGAGCGCGGTGACCGGGCGAGCGGTGGTAGATGTCGGCGTTGGAGAAGAACGCGACGACCGAGGCGGGACTTCGACAAGCTTCTCGTGTGGCGGGCATAAGTTGGTCTGCTTCGGTTGGCTGTCCTCGTGTCGCTGGTGGTGGTACTCGGCTGGGTCCTGCTGCCGATACTGCAGGTGATGGTTTTGTTGGGACACATGCGGGTACTTGTCTTTCTTGTCTGATAACTGCTAATGCTCGTGTTCTTTCTGCTGCAGGTATGGTGTTGGAGTGCCAGAAGCCGTCGCTGTCGAAGTCGGGATCAAGATCTGGCGGATGAGTCCAGGCGGCGAAGGATACGATACCGTCGCTGTCGGCAGTTCCGCGGTCGGGGACGAAGTCCAACACGAAGACACCGGACTTCAGGAGGGCACGACCGATGAAGAGACCGCCCTTCCCGTGGTAAAGTCGGAACTCGTTGGAGAAGGAGTCGCACTCCAGGTGAATCCCCTTAGCCATTAGTTGGCTTACGCTTAGTAGGTTGTATCCCAGATTGTCGACGATGAGGACCTTGTTGAGCTGAAGAATAACGTTTGTCTCCATTGATTGTAACTGAACCACGCCTTGTCTATTTGTTTTCAGGTTTTCGTTGTTGGCGACGGTGATGACGACGTCACGGTTGAGGCGTCGCTCGTGTTGTACGAAGCGTCCGGAGGAGCACATGTGCTGACCGCAGCAACTGTCCAAGAACCAGGTGTTCCGCCCGGTGGGTTCGGCGTTAGCGACTGCAGCGTATGTCGGGTTGACCTGAAGTCCTTGCGAGCGCGGCGGCGGGAATTCCTCTTCGTCTGGTGCGTAAGTGGGTGGTGAAGCGGGTGCGCAGTTGTCGATGTGTACCATGCAGTTGATGATGTTGGGTGTTTGTTGTGCAGATGTTGAAGAGCGCCTTGGAGGACTTGCTTGAGTGGAAGCGACTTGTGGGTCTGCTGCACGGTAAACGCGAGGGCGGTTGCAGTTGACCTTGGAGTGCCCGGAAGTCTGACAGTTGTGGCAGAACGGCGGCACGATGGTGAGTCCTCGGTTGTCGCGTTGATCTTGCTTGCTGCGTCGGTTGTAGTTGTTGTCATTTCTTCTTTGAGTGTAGAAGACTAACTGCTGTTGCTTCCTTGGTTGTCTTTCCTCGAACAGATCCATCTCCTGTTGTTCAGCGTGAAGCTCGGCGCAGAGGTGCATCTCCGAAATTCTTCCGTGGGCTCGAAGAAGTGATCGTGTGGTTCTCCATTCTGGCCCGAGCCCGGCGAGGACAAGTGTCACGAAGCTTTCTTCAGTGATTGTTCCTCCGCACCGAAGCAGGCGGTCGCGGAGGGTCTGGCAGCGACTCATATACTGCATCGCCTTTTCCCCGGTCTTCATCTGTATTGTTGTCAGCTGTTGCATGAGTCTGCTTTGTGTCACGCTGTCGTTTGCTTGGTAAAGGCATTTGAGGTGGTGCCATGCGAGCTCCGCGGAGTTTCCATAACTCCGATACGTTCTGATGCTCTGCTGCTCTTGTGGTGACAGGTTTCTCAGGAGTACCGTGTACGCCAGCAGCGACTGATACGTGAAGATCTCTTGTTCCTTCCCAGTGCCGTTGCTTGGGAATGGCAGGGACCCGTTGAAGTATCCCAGAAGATGCGCGGCCTCCATCAGCAGCTCGAACTCGAAGCTCCAGGTAAAGAAGTCGTGTCCGTTGAACGGTGAGGATGTCTGAAGTTTGATCACGTGTGAGAACTGCGCCTGTAAACTTAAGATTTCATTCGGTGTTTGTTGTGAAGCAGCTGCTGTTGGCTGGGCACGGGGCGGCATGAATTCGAACGTCCCCGGCGAAGAATGATAAGGCGCAAAGGTAGGCGCTTGATTGTGTCGCCCGAAGGATGAGTTGTCGAGACTCATCGGCGCTAATCCCATATTCCCTCCATTGCTCTGTGTTGAGTGCGCAGGTGTCCTTGTCTGCTGCTGCTGATCGAAGTGTGACATGAAGCTGAAGAATCTCTCCATGAGATTCGGGTCCACACTTGAAGAGGGAGACGGGGTCACCATCTCTGGTACTCTTCCCGTTGTTTCTTGAGCAGTCCCGGTCTCTGTCTGCAGTCCTGAGGTGTGCAGACCAGAGTTGCCGTGTTGAGTTTCTTGGGCGCTGGGTGAGCCCGTAGAGACTTTCTTGCCCTTGTTGTCCATGTCTTGTAATCAATGAAGTCGTTGAATTGAGTTGAGTTGCAGGTTGTTGATAGGACGTAGTTGCTGGGAGTTTGGTCTCTGACCAGCTCTCATACCATGTTGGGCTGAGAAAAGCCCTTAGGATCTTTTGCAGAGACTAAGTCCCAGCTGTAGAGACTTGAGACTTGGAGTAGTGCAGCGGAAGTTGAGACAGTTGAACCCTTGTACTAGTATGTGAGAACAAGTGATTGATTAAAGAAACAAGCATACAGCAATATATAGTAGATAAGAAAGCAGTTGTAGAATACAGTTACAGGAACGGTTTATCGAGTCGCACAGCGACTCGATTGCCGCTTCGGTTACCATCCGTGATGTTGTAACGGTCAGTCGCAACCTCCAGTTGCGACCTTTCGAGTCCTTTCGCATTCTTTGTCCGCCCCCCTCGTGTAACCTCCGTTGACTCGCGTGCTCCCCTGTAATCTTCCTCGAGTACAGTGTTACACTTCAGAAACGCTTAAGTCCTTGAGATATTTCCAACAGAAACATTTACCTCATTGTACTACTTGCCACATGCTTCTACTTTTTGGGTTGCGGAGCAACCTATTGCAATCGGGCTGTTTTTTTCTTCAAGTTTTGTGAAATAAAAATCAAATGTTTGTTGTGATGGAAATAAAACATTTTATGTATAATAAAGTCTCATCATGAAATGCTCCGCAACCCTAAGACGATCTCGTCGCCTCTTTTTTTTTTTTTTTTTTCCTTCCCCTAGAATTCAAGGCAAACTTAGTTATTTCCAAATTTCTCCAAATTTCATTAAAGAGCTTGACAAGCTATCTACAGCACAAAATGCAGGATGGTCACCAGGGACTTCGTCCCCTAGCCACACCAGCATCTCACACAAAATCCACCATTTCACTACCACAACTTCTTAGACTAGCCATTTTCCCAGCCAGTCCAAGCAAAATCCTGGTGCAGCCGGAGGAAAGAACTCAGCAGGGCAGAACGAGCCGTGACTCCATCCACCATCTGCACCCTCAGACGATGATGGCAGGAGCAAGCTGACTTGGAAGGCGTCGAAGCAGCACCAAGCAACGTACAAAAGAAGAAACAGAACCAGTGAGGACGATGGAACCTGTTGCAACTGAAGCAGTAACTCAAGCAACTCCCTTGGTTGACGAAGCAGAGGGCGCAGGCAGCACATGTACAGAATGTACAACAGGGCTTTAAGCCCCAGTATTGACTGCCAAAAAACCGCTCCAGTTATTCTTGCAGATATTGAAGTCCCAGGCTTGGATACATGTTGCCCACGTTGTTAGCTGCACAGCGACTCCACTTCTGTGATGCTGCTCTTCTAACGGTACTCTGCCTTCGACTTGGGATTGTACAGCCTGAAAATGCAAGGAGCACAAAATGACATCAGGAAACCCGTTTTTACAGAACAAGGCTAAATAACGCATATCATAATTCGATTAGAATGAGAAATTTATGAAAGGGAAAATCAGAAAGGGCAGAAGGGAGCCCGAAATACATTACATTGCATCAGGGCTCTGGACGCTCAGATCGTGAGCGGATTATACCAGTCGAACACGGACGGCTCCGACGAGCTAGCCTTGTCGAATCTGGTCGCACCCACGCGGTCCATCCCAGCCTTGTTACTCCCCGGGTGAAACACACTGCGCCACACGTTCTCTCCCTTGCGGGACGCTGGAAAAGTAACAGCCAACCGATAATGACAAGAAAAATGTCAGTCAGCTGGAGAGAGAAGACAGCGGCAGTTCAAGAAAGCAGCAGTTGAACAAATGCAAATCAATCGGGAATTAACAACCAGAACGGAGCGAAACGTACCAGGAGAAGGCAAGTTCGAGAGGCCGGTGTCGTAGTGAGCAGGCAGTGAGCGGGACGTGTCGAGCCTGCGAGCCATCTGTGGCGGTTGCGGAGCGATGGAGATGCTCTTGGTGATTCTTGGCATCACCGTCCGCCCGTCAGATGCCATGTCCGCGCTCCTCCGCCGCTCGTCAAGATTCAACGACGGAATCCCTGCACCAGAGAAAAATAAACGAGATTTAGTAGCGATAAAGCGATGGACATTGACGGGCAATTCAGCAATAAAGTTGTGCGGAAAGAATCTCGGACGACGGAGGGGGAAAAAAACGGCTGCAGTATCCAGTTCTTCGAAGCAACTCTTGCGCACCATGATATCCGCCTTCAGTCGACGGTGAAAGCGGGCTTCCCGCGCTGTCGTAACGCTCCAGCGAGCTTCGCGGGGAAGTGGCGATGCTCTTGTCCATGGAGGAGGGGAGCTGCGGGGAGCTTCCCATGACCTCCGTCCAGACCTTCTCGATGAAACTCATTCTTGTAGAGGCAACGACGAAGCTTGCTCGATGAAGAAGCTGGCTTGGTGAAGCCTGCTTGATGGAAAAAACCTCGCACAAGGGTGGCGTGCGGAGGTGATCTCCTCGACCGTTGAGAGGGGAAGGGAAGTTGGGGAGTTCGAGCACACGGCGAGCTGCGACCCAAATTCGTTCACTTCACGCTCTTGGTCTCTGAGAATGCTTTGCTTTTCGCGGCCTCCGCTCTTATAGTAAAGCAGGACGACGGAGGTAACGGACAGAAAAGACGGGGACTGGATGGGCTGGACGGAAGGTCGACTGAAGGGGTGTCTGTCACTGCGACTGGGAGAGGAGAGGCTGGGAGGGGGAGGGGGAAAGCTTCTGGAATTTGCGCAGAGGCTCGATTTGGCTAATGAAAACATTGAATATTTACCCTGCTTGTTGAATGAATGGACGGGTTATCGGGTTGCGCAGATAGCATGACAACCTTTCTTTCTGCATCGAACTTTGCATTAAATAACACTCCTGACTCGATTTTCCAGACAATCGTGTTGATGGGGAAAATAGGGAACTGCTCAGAAATCGGCGTGGAGGAAAAAAAATGACGTTTCCCCACTTCAGGAGCCTCCGTCATGTCTTGAGACTCTCGCGGTGCGGCGCACGCAAAGGGTTTGTGTTGTTCTGTTCCATGCGCGGAAACAGTCGAACTTGAGAGCACAGACACATGCTTCGGGCATGAGCAAAAACTTGCTTTACACATGCAGGGAGTGGTGGTGAGGCAAGACAGAACCAAGGCCGTTACAGGCAAGGCAAAAATCACTCTAAGTGGACGAGCCATCCAGAAATCCACGAGGCCGATTCGGATTGGTTAATCTTGCAACCTAGGCCGACGCACGAGGAAAGCGTGCGTGAACATTGAGGTGGACTTATCCAATCAGCACAAAGTTCACATCTTGATGACGCTAGATATCTGCCAATGCGTCACTTCCCATGTGGGCTGACCTGGATGGTGTTTTAGCGGGAGAGCAGGCATGCCTGTCGGCCGAATTTGAGACACATTGCTAGCTGGAACTCACGTGCTACACGCGAATGTCTGGTACAACTTTATCGGATAAGCAAAACAATTACTGGCCTCAGCATTCATACGCTTTCCAAAGGTACTCTACTCTAGCTTGTACACAAACCGAGTATATAGCCGGACTAACTACAATGCCATCAATATGAAAATGTGAAAAATGAATGACAAGCTCAATTCATATATTGCCAAACACAACTACAATTAGAAGACAATCGTGCAATAATTTAGACACAACACAAAATGCATCACAAACCTTGCAAATGGTGCAAATCGTCACGACCTTGCACAAGAAGAATGCGAATGCTGATGTCTTCTGGGTTCACGCATAGCTAATCTAAAGATACAGTTGCAACAAAAAAGGCTTTACAGTAACAGCCTAAGTTACATTTGACACACCCCCTAGACTATATAGGGGCAGTGCCTAACAAGGGAAGAAGCAGCTCCGGGCGGCACTACTAGTCCAGCCTTTGAGACAAGGGTTTAAAGACCAGTCAAAAGGAGTACAGACAAGGAAAGAGCAAGACCAGGGCGGCACTACTAGTCCAGCCACTGGGAGAGGCCACAAGGCCAGTCAGGGTAAAATATATATAAAGGACAGTACAAAGTCAAGGCCCTAGCAAGTGAGAGACTACACGAACGAGACCTAGCTGTAAATAGTGCCGCTGATGATCTTTAGGCGCAAGCGCCTTCGTAAAGATATAAGCTGTGTTGGCACCGGAGGCCAAGTGTACTGCGCGCGCCTGGTGGCGCTGCTGGAGCTCACGCAGGAGGAAGTACCGCAACTGGATGTGCTTCACTCTGCCCTCGAATCGAGGCTCTTGACACAGGAGGATAATGGCCCTGTTGTCAGCGTACAGGATCGGGACAGAGCTAGGCCGCTCACCTAATTCAGTGAGCAAGAAGGTCAGCCAGCGAAGCTCCTATGCCGCCATGGCACTGGCGTAGATCTCGGCCTCACAGCTGGACTGGGCAATAGACGAGGAACGTGTAGCTCTCCACGCGACGGCACCTGAACCAAGGTTAAAGCAGTAGCCCTGCGAGGACCTGAGGGTCTCGGCGTCGTCTGCCCAAGAAGCGTCTGTGTGTCCAGTAAGGTTCACTGGCCTGCGTCCTCCTAGCACTAACCCCATGCCCGATGTACTTACAAGATAACGTAAAACCCTCTTAGCGGCAGACTAGTGCTGAGGTCGGTGTCTGCCTGTAGCCACAAAGCGAGCCAGTATGCTGAGAGGGTATGCGAGATCTGAGCGAGTGCAAGTCATCAGGTACATGAGGCAACCCACCAGCTCTGCGTAAGGACCACTGGGCTCTACTGACTCCTCAGGAACTGGAGCGGAGAGCCTGTGGTCTAGAGGCAGAGGAGTGGGCTGTGCGGAGGAGAAATGAAGGCCGAACCTCTGAAGGACCTGGTGCACCAAATGTGACTGAGTCAAGGTGATGGTGCGCGCTGCTCTGTCCCTGGAGATCTGCAAGCCAAGGTAGTGGCGCGGTTCTCCAAGGTCAGTGCAGGTGTGTCTCTTCAGCAGCTCTGCCTTCACGGAGGCCAGTGCGTCCCTGTCTGCAGTGGCGAAGACCAGGTCGTCTACGTAAACAAGGATGTAGAACGGAGTCTGGCCAGTACGAACGAAGAGCGATCTGCAGAGGACGGAAAGAACTGCAGGGTAGCACGCAACATGTCGTGCCTCTTACAGGGAGCTTGCCGCAGGCCGTAGATGGGGTGCCGAAGGAGCGATTGGGTCCTAGGAGGGAAGGAACCAGTGAAGCCCTGAGGGCGGCGCAGGTAGACCTGCTCGTGTAGACTGCCCTGAAGAAAGGCAGTGGAGAAGTCGAGGGAGTGAAGCTCGTATTCACGCTGAGCTGCTACGTAAAGCAGCACCCGAAGAGTAGTCATCTTCGGGGTCGGAGCGAAGGTCTAAAAGAAGTCCACCCCCTCATGCTGACTGAAACCTCTAGCCACGTAGCGCGCCTTGAACACAGGCAGCTCTCAAGGGGGGCGCTTCATCTTGAAGAGCCAGCGGCCATCGACTACGTTCACCCCAGGTGGGGGAACTGCGTCGAAGTAGGTGCCGGTGGATCTCCAAGATGCCATCTCCTGCTCCATGGCAGCTATGCACTGGGAGGCCCAAGGTCCCGAGACCGCCTAAGCGTAAGTGCGAGGGGTCGGGATGTCAAAAGCGCCTGGGTCACCCTCAGGGACTAGCAGCATGGAACAGAGATGGGGAGCAGCCTCGGACAGGAAAGCAAGCTCGTACTGGCGGTCCTCCAGGACGTCACTGCCGAGGGCAGGAGCACCCCGGACAGACGGAGGACAGGCAGGGTCAGAGACCAGAGCGGTGGCGTAGTCAGGGCGGCGGATAGAGGCGAAGTCAGCGACCGCAGTGACAAGAGCGTCAAGCCACGAAACCGGAACAAACGGGTCGGTAACGAGAGAGGCAAGGACCCGAGGAACAAGAGGACGAGCGACACGAAGGAAGTCAGACAGAGGGGGAGGCGCAACAACAAGGGAGGACGGAGGAGGCGACGGCAGGAGGGGAGGATGAGCCCCGTGGGAACGAAGCAACATAGGGTGGGAGCGCGAGATAGGGGAGACATGGCAATCACGGGAGAGATGGCGAGGCCAGACGTGCGACGGAGGTGTCGGGTCAGGAGACAGAGGAGGAGACACAAGAGAGGAACGAGGAGGGAGACGAGCCGGGGATGAGTCCGGGGGAGGGAACACAGGGCCGTAGACCGGAAGAGGAGGGAACTGAAGGCCGAGCAGGCGAAGGGCGGACACCGGCGAGGACTGCGGCTGCTGCGGCACAACACCGACTCCAAGACCGCCAGCAGCTCCACGGCTACCGCCGGAACACTCCACTCCTGCACCCCTAGAGGGAACATCCCAAGATCCAGAAACCCCGCCAGCACCGGTACCGCTCCCAACTCTTGCACCACCAGAGGCGACGAACGGCTGCTGCGGCAGTGACGGCTCGGGCGGCGGCGATGAGGACGGCGGCAGCGGCGACGACTGCTGCTGCGGCGGCGGAGGAGGAGACACCAGGGGGGAGGCAGGCGGCAAGGGCTGGGCCGCAGGACTACCAGAGTCAGCAGACTCCTCTACCGGGACAACTTACGGGAGGGGAGTGACGTGAGACACACCAGACGGGGCAGGACGCGGGCGGGGCGGGGCTGGGGATACCAGGGATGGGGGAACCAGGAAGAGGGGGGGGGTAACCAGGGAACCACGGTGTGGAAAGCGGTGGAAGAACGAAACGGACTCATCAAAGGTAACAACGCGGGAGTGAAAGAAACGGTGGGACAGCGGGTGGTAGAAATGCTAGTCGGACGAGTCAAGGGGGAAACCAAGGAAGACGCAGGGGACAGTGCGGGCAGTAAGCTTGTCCGTGCCAGAGGCACGAACGTGAGCAAGGCAGCCCCAGACGTGGAACGCTGACGCGTCACCAGGAGACCAGGTCCAAAGAAGGGTCGGCGAAACCTGCGGCCGCTGAGGGTGCGGCCACAGGTTAAGCTGGTGAGCAGCGCAGCGAACCGCGAACGGCCACAGAACATGGGGTGCACCGGCGTCGATCATGGAGGTACGAGCCACCTCGATGACCAAACCAATGCGTCGCTCAGCGACCCCATTCTGATGCGGCGAGTCCGGCAGGGTGAACGTCTGGGTGATGCCCTCCGCACGACAGAAGAGACCAAGGACACCGGAGGCAAACTCGCCACCACGGTCAGAGTGAAGACGCAGGACAGGGAGACCGCGGTGGACACACGTAGAGACTAGCCAGGGGATAAGAACGTCAGGCACGTCAGCCTTCCGCTCCAAGGGAAATACCGTGGTGTAGCGCGTGTAGTCGTCAATAAGCACGAGGAAGTAGCGCTTGCGACGCGGTCCATGGACGGGGGCGGGGCCCCAGACGTCCATGTGGAATGTCTGTAGCGATGCGGTGGTGGGGGGGAAAGAGGAGGAGTGAGGGGCACGGCGGAGCCAACCCTCGACGCAGGGCGTGCACGCTGGCGCTTTGGAGGGGGGCAACGCGGGGAACGACCCTGGGAGACCTAGGACAGGACCGTGCTGTGACATGTGACGGAGACGCAGGAGCGCATGGTGACCTAGACGGTGGTGCCACAGGAGGTCGGGTGAGTAAGCGACCGACACGAGCAGGCCGCTGCAGCCTGAGACGATACAGCTACCTGGGGAGGCGTCCGAAACGTGGGGGGCGCGGTGTCCAGTATGAACAGGCCACACACCGGGTCTTGGGGGAACGTAGCGAGGGGAGCACCAGTGGCGGCCTCAGTACAGACAGCAAGCCGCTCGTGACCAGGGAACGTAGTGGTGACGCCAAGGTCCTGGAGGCAGCCAACACCAACTAGGTTCCTGGAAAACGAGGGGACGTGCAAGCCTGTGAGCGAGCCCGAAGGAGCCGCAAGGCAGGGAAGGGTGGTAGAACTACGAGCGACTACCGGACCGGAGGGGGGGTCAGCAAGGGAAACCGCAGCAGGAGCAGCAAGCGGGGACAGCGTAGTGGAGTCGCGGAAGAAACACCGCGAAGCGCCAGAGTCCAGGGTGAAGGTGAGCGCAGCAGTGGCGGCCGGGGTCGAAGTAGCGCCGGACGAACCTAGGCTAAACAAGGCAGGAGGTCCTATGCCTGACGCTGCAGGAGGGGCAAGACTAGGCACACCTACACTAGGCAACATGGGGTAGTAAGAACCAGTCACACTATAGTCATCAGCATACAGCACATACAGGGCAGAGTTAAGCTCATCCACGTCCATATAAAAAATCGGAATACTACGGCGAAGCATGCTGAACCAGCCGGGGAGGTCGGGTGACGGGCCGAAGCGAAGACGAAACATGTCGTCAAGGCGACGGAAACAGCGAGTAGGGGAGTGACCGGTCTTACCGCAAACGGAGCCGTGGCGAGGACCGGTCAGGAGATGGTACTGGCAGCGCCCGTCACCCGAACTGCCACCCGGGAGCACACCACGCGCACGTCCACCACCACGTCCACCGCCGCTTCCAGCGCCAGGCCTCCCGGGCGGGAGACCACTCGCCCGCCTCTGCTGCTGCGACGATTGCGGCTAGAGCGGGGGCTGCGGCTGCGGGTGGTGCTGGTCCGGCTACGATGGCTGCAGCTGCTGGGACGGCTGTTCGGCAACACCAGGGACAGTCCCCTCGTCTGCGCCACCACCAGGCGCCTCGACTGCACTACCACCTCCATCTGCATCCCCACCCTCTCCGCCGCGCCCAGCCTTGGGGCGGCGACCCTTTCCCGGACGGAGCTGCGCTGCAGCGGCAGTCTCAGCTACAGCAGTAGAACCGTCGGAGAAGGTGCACTGGGCAGGGCACAACCCTGAAAGGTGGGGACCGGCACAGTACCGCTAGTCTGGGCGATAGAGCGGTGGCGGGTCTCTATGGCAGACAGGGTGTCGACAAAGTCGGTGAGGGTGAGGTCACCGGGGTGGACGCTAGGGAAGCGGTCGCGGGCAGTGGCAAGACGGTCAGGGAGGCGAGTGGCTAGCAGGTAAAGAGCAGAGCAGAGGGGGGGCTGATGGGCTCTAAGCTGGGTCTCAGTGCAGGCAGAGCGGTAGGTCGCGTCTATCGTGCGCAGGTGGGTGGCACGGTCAGCGACAGTGGGAAAAGACACAAGGTGAGGGAAAAGCATCGGCAAGATCAGGCGACCTACAGAAGAAGCAGGCGGGGTGGAATAGCGTTGGACAACAGCATCTAGGAATGCCTGCGCAGTCGTGACGGACTTAAAGCGAGGGCGCTCAGAGAGTGGGAGGGCATGGCTGATAGCAAGCTGCACAACAGCGTCACGCAACAGGCAGACAGAGCGAGCAAGGGCAGCAGCGGCAGCGGACTCACGCTCAGCAGACGAGGGGTCAGCAGGCAGCGCAGCAGGGGGTTCAGGGCAGGGGAGTGTACCGTCAAGGTGGACCGACAGCGAGTGGCCATCCTGCCGCTAACCAGTAAGATGGTGGCGGAGGTCGACCAGCCATGCGTCAAACTCAAGCGGCTGACCTTCAGCGTCGAATCGAAGTACCTCCGCCATCAGGAACGATGTAGAGCGGTGCAGTGCGGCACTGAGCGGTGCAATGCGGTGCAGGGCGGTGCAGCGCGGTGCAATGCAGTGCAATGCGATGCAGTGCGGTGCAGGGCGGTAGAGTGCGGTGCCAAGTGGTGAAGAGCGGCTCCGGGCGGTGCAGGGCAGTGTAGATTGGAGAAGGACGAACCGGGCACGAGGCAGAGATGGGCAGGCGGCGTAGCGAACCCGGGGCCGGCTAGAAGAGGGGGCGGGGCCGACGAGGGACGGGCGCGAGGGGCCAGTGAGGAGCGAGCGCGACAGGGGCGCGAGGGGCCGGCTAGGAGCGGGCGCGGACGGCCAGGGCGCCGGCTAGGAGAGGTGCGACGACCAGGGGGCCAGCTAGGGGCGGGTGCAAACGGCCAGGGGGCCAGCTAGGGGCGGGTGTGAACGGCCAGGGGGGGGGGCGGTTAGGAGCGAGCGCGACGGCCAGGGGACCAGCTAGGGGCGGGCACGAACGGCCAGGGGGCCAGCTAGGGGCGGGCGCGAACGGCCAGGGGGGGGGGAGGGGGGGGGGGCGGCTAGGAGCGGGCGCGACGGCCAGGGGGCCAGCTAGGGGTGGGCGCGAACGGCAAGGGGGGCCGGCTAGGAGCAGGCGCGCTAGGGGCGGGCGCGACGGCCAGGGGGCCGGCTAGGGGCGGACGCGACGGCCAGGGGGCCGGCTAGGGGCGGACGCGACGGCCAGGGGGCCGGCTAGGGGCGGGCGCGACGGCCAGAGGGCCGGCTAGGGGCGGACGCGACGGCCAGGGGGCCCGCTAGGGGCGGGCGCGACGGCCAGGGGGCCCGCTAGGGGCGGGCGCGACGGACAGGGGGCCGGCTAGGGGCGGACGCGACGGCCAGGGGGCCCGCTAGGGGCGGGCGCGACGGCCAGGGGGCCGGCTAGGGGCGGACGTGACGGCCATGGGGCCAGCTAGGGGCGGGCGCGACGGCCTGGGGGCCAGCTAGGGGCGGGCTAGAAAGGCCAGGTGGGGGGGGGGGGAGGGGGGGGGGGGGGCTAGGAGCGGGCGCGCTAGGGGCGGGCGCGACAGCCAGGGGGCTGGCTAGGGGCGGACGCGACGGCCAGGGGGCCGGCTGGGGGCGGATGCGATGGCCAGGGGGCCAGCTAGGGGCGGGCGCGACGGCCAGGGGGCCGGCTAGGGGCGGGCGCGACAGCCAGGGGGCCGGCTAGGGGCGGACGCAACGGCCAGGGGGCCAGCTAGGGGCAGGCGCGACGACCAGGGGGCCGGTTAAGGGCGGGCGCGACGGCCAGGGAGCCAGCTAGGGGCGGGCGCGACGACCAGGGGGCCGGCTAGGGGCGGACGCGACAGCGAGGAGTGCCAGCTAGGGGCGGGCGCGACGGCCAGGGGGGGCCGGCTAGGGGCGGACGCGAAGCGGCCAGGGCGGGCCAGCTAGGGGCGGAGCACGAGGGCAGCTAGGGCCGAGGGCGGAAGCGCGGGCGGGCGAGAGGAACCTAACCTACTCATGATACCATGTTAGAAAGAGAGAATGACTAGAATAGGAAGATACAGGGCAATATAGACTAGTGTGTTGTACCCTCTAAGGCACAAACCTGTATAGTCTACAGTAACAACATACGTTATGTTTGACACTAGGGTCTTCGATTGGGCATCTATCTTGCATTCAGAATTCTCGTTTATATGACATCATCAAGGCAGTATGAGATAGCCCCCCCCCCCATACACGCCCCCTCTGTCAGACATATCTGTGTATGTTTAGTAGGCAACATAGGGTCTTGCCATAGAGAGTACAACCCACTAGCTATATACTTATGTATTCTCCCATTCTAGTTATTCGTTCTAACTCTAAGATGGTATCATGAGTAGGTTAGGTCCAGGCCATGAGATGTCAACCTTAAAGCCCTAGTTAGCTTAATTTGAATGGCTGTTTTTTTTCTGTTGTCTATGATTTTCCAGTGTTTGCAAACTGCCCATTGAGACTTATTTCTCAACAACAGGTCCCTCAAAAGACTTTGGATCATTTGCACTAGCCAATGCCAAGATATGGCCTGGACCCGAAACCCAAATCAGCCTAAAAAGGCTGATATCTCAGGGCCTGGTTAGGTCCCACCCGCCCACCCGCGCTTCCGCCTTAGGTCCTAGCCTTCTCCGTCGCCTAGCTCCTAGTCGCCCCACGGGCCCCGTCGCCCCGTTGCCTTGCTGGCCCCACGGCCCCGTCCCTAGCGCCTAGCCGCCTGTGGCCCCGCGGCCCCGTCACGTAGCGCCTAGCCCCCGCGGCCCCGCTCCTCTAGCTTCTAGCTGCGCGCGGCCCCTTGCCCCACCACGTCGCGCCTAGCCGCGCGCGGCATTGCGGCCCCGTCACCTAGCGCCTAGCGCCCGCAGACCTGCTTCCCTAGCTCCTAGCCGCTTGGGCCCCATCAGCCTTCCATCACCTAGCGCCTAGCTGCCCGCGGCCCTGTTGCCCCGCCACGTCGCGCCTAGCCGCCAAGCTGGCCCCGCGGCCCCGTTGCCTAGCGCCCAGCCGCCCCGTCGCCTAGCCGCCCCGTGGTCCCGTAGCCAAGCCGCCCCACGGCCTCGCCGTCCCAGCTGCCCCGCGGCCCAGTTGCCCAGCCGCCCCGCGGCCCCGTCGTCTCAGCTGCCCAGCCGACCCGCAACCCATCGCCCTGCTGCTCCGCGGCCCCGTCACCCAGCCGTCCCGCGGCCCCGTCGCCCAGCTGCCCCGCTACCCCGTCTCCCAGCTGCTCCGCGGCCCCGTCGCCCAGCCGCCCCACGGCCCCGCCTCCCAGCTGCTCGGCCGCGGTGGTTCCCGGTCCCCACCCGCCTCACCTGCCCTCTCTACCGTCCTGCACCGCGCCCCACCGTGCCGCACAGCCCGGCACCTCACTGCACCGCCTAGCACCGCGACCCACCGCACTGCACCGCATTGTACTGTGCCCTCCGCACTCAACCGTCCAGCACTCCTTCCCACCGTTCCTCGTCGCTCCGTCACCATCTGTTCGCGGTTGCAGCGACCCTCATGGCGGACTCGGTGCTGCCCTTTGACGTGGAGGGTCAGCCGATTGAGTTCGACTCTTGGCTCGTCGATCTCTGCCGTCACCTCACTGGTCAGCGGTAGGACGGCCACTCCCTGGCCGTCCACATTGACAGTACGCTCCCCTGCCCTGACCCCCCTGTTGCTCTCCTCGCTGACCCACGTCTGCTGACTGTGAGTCCGCCGCCGCTGCTGCCCTTGCCCGTGCTGTCTGGCTGTCACGTGACGCTGTCGCTCAACTTGCGATTAGCCATGCCCTACCGCTGTCGGAGGGCCCCCGCTTTAAGTCGGTTTGGACTGCACAGGAGTTCCTAGAGGCTGTTGTCGAGCGTTATTTCACCCCGTCCTCTGCCTTTGCCAGCCGCCTGATCCTTCCCATGCTCTTCCCTGATCTCGCGACTTTCCCCACTGTCGCTGACCTGGCCACGCACCTGCGCACGCTTGACGCTAGCTGGCGCGCTGCCTGCACTGAGGCCCAGCTTCGTATGTTCCATCCCCCTATCTGCTTTACTCTTTACCTGCTTGCCGCCCGCCTCCTTGAACGCCTTGCCACTGCCCGCGACCACTTTCTTAGTCTGCACCTCGCAGACCTCACCCTCTCCGACTTTGTCGACACACTGTCTGCCATAGAGACCCGTCAGCGCTCTATCGCCCAGTCTAGCGGTACTGCGCCGGTCCCTATCTTTCAGGGTTGTGATCTCGCCTAGTGCACTTACTCTGACGGTTCTGCGGCTGTAGCTAAGAAAGCCCCTGCTGCTGAGACCGCTGCCACAGTTGCAGTAGCGCTGTTCCGTTATGATAAGGCTCGACACCCCAAGGCTGGGCACGGTGGGGGTAGTGGAGGTGGGGGTGGAGGTAGTGGTGGAGGTGGTTCGTCCGCTGGCGGTAGTACAGACGAGGGGGCTGAGGCTGGTGCCTCATAGCAACAGCCCCAGCTGGAGCAGCAGCAGGCGCCACAGCTTGACCAGAGCAGCAGCAGCAGCAGTCGCAGCGGAGGGTCGGCCGCCTCCCGCCTGGGTGGCCTGGCGCTGGTGGAGGTGGTGGTGGTGGTCGCGGTGGTCGTGCGCATGGCTCGGCATCGGGTGGTGGTGCGAGTGACGGGCGCTGCCAATACCAGCTCCAGACCGGTCCTCGCCACGGCCTAGTGTGCGGTAAGACTGGTAATACCCCCACTCGCTGTTTCAGTCGCCTGGATGACTTGTTTCATCTTCACTTCGGCCCCGCGCCAGACCTCCCTGACTGGCACAATCTGCTCCGCCGTGGTGTTAGGATATTTGATATGGACATGGATGAGATTAGCTTTGCATTGTACGTGCTGTATGTCGATGACTCTAGTGTGACTGGTTCCTATTTCCCCGTGTTGCCTAGTATAGGTCTCTCCAGTGTGCCTAGTTTAGGCTCCCCTGTTGCGTCAGGCGTAGGACCCTCTGCTTTGTCTAGCCTTGGCTCCATACTAGCTCCACCGCCCCCAGCCGCCACTTCCGCGCTCTCCTTCACTCTCGACTCGGGCGCGTCTCAGTGCTTCTTTTGGGACCACACTACACTTACGCCGCTCGCCGTCCCTGCCGCAGTTACCCTTGCAGACGCTTCCTCCGGTCAGGTAGTCGCCCGTAGTTCCACCACTCTCCCCTGTCTGGCAGTTCCTTCGGGCTCTCTTACAGGGCTGCACATCCCCTCGTTCTCTCGGAATCTAGTTGGTGTCGGCTGTCTTCAGGACCTTGGCGTCACCACTACGTTCCCTGGTCATGAGAGGTACGGTGTCTGTACCGAGGCCGCCACTGGTGCCCCACTCACCACGTTCCCCCGAGACCCGATGCCTGGCCTGTTCACGCTGGACACCGCGTCTCCCCCGGTTGGGACGCCCCCCCAGGTGGCCGTGTCTACCCAGGTTGCTGCGGCTTGCTCGTGTCAGTCGCTTAATCACCCCTCACTTCTGTGGCACCACCATCTCGGTCATCCAACTCTCACCAATCTCCGTCACATGTCTCAGCACGGTCTTGTCTCAGGTCTCCCAGCATCGTTCCCCAAGCTCCCCTCCTCGACAGCGCCTCCGTGCACCCCCTGCGTCGAGGGCCGGCTCCGTCGTGCCCCTCACTCCTCCTCGTTTCCCCCCACCACTGCACCGTTACAGACCCTACACATGGACGTCTGGGGCCCTGCCCCTGTCCATGGGCCACGTCGTGAGCGTTACGTCCTAGTGCTTATCGACGACTACATTCGCTACACCACCGTGTTTCCCTTGGAGCGAAAGGCCGACGTGCCTGACGTTCTTATCTCGTGGCTTGTCTCTGCGCGTGTCCACCAAGGTCTCCCTGTGTTGCGTCTTCACTCCTTCCGTGGTGGTGAGTTCGCATCTGGCTGCCTTGGTCGCTTCTGTCGTACGGAGGGCATCACCCAGACGTACACCCTTCCGGATGCCCTGGTGACGCGTCTGCGTTCCACGTCAGGGGCTGCCTTGTTCACGTTCGTGCCTCTGGCACGGACAAGCTCACTGCCCGCACTGTCCCCAGTGTCTTTCTCAGTTTCCCCCTCGACTCGTCTGACAGGCACTTCTACCACCCACCGTCTCACCATTTCTTTCACTCTCACGACGTCACCTTTGATGAGCTAGTCTCCTTCTACCACCGCTTTCCCCACCGTGGTCCCCCGGTCACTCCCCGCCAGTTCCTGGTTCCCCCCCCTCCCCCGGTCGCCCCTGCTCCCCCCCGTCCCCGCCCTGCCCCATCTGGTGTGTCTCACATCACCCCCCTCCCGTCGGTTGTCCCTGTCGAGGGGTCTACTGACTCTCGCGGCTCGGCGGAGTCCCTTCCTCCGCCTGTCCCTGCCCCGGTCTCTCCTCCCCTGTCGCCGCCGCAGCCGGAGCCGCAGCCGCCTCCGCAACTGCCGTCGCCGCCTCTGCCGCAGCCGCCGCCGTCACCGCCTCTAGGGTTTGTGCATTCACGGGGTGCTGGGGAGCATGCCAGAGCGCGTACTGGAGCGGGTCCCAGTCCTGCGGGTGCCGGCGTGGGGCTTCCCGGAGGGAGTCGTGGTCCTGCTGGAGGTTCTGGCGTTGGCGTCGGGCAGCAGTCGTCGCCGTCGCCGCCGGTGTCCTCTCTTCCCCTCCTCGACCTTCCTTCTCCTGACCGCCTGCCGGTTCCTCCTCGGTCGTCACCGCCTCCTCCTTTGCCTGTCTACGGCCCTGTGCTTCCTCCAGTGGACTCTTCTCTGGCTCGTTTTCCTCCTCATTCTCCTCCTGTGTCTCCTCCGCTCTCGCCTAACCCGATTCCTCCGTCTCACGTCTGGGCACGTCGTCCATCTCGTGCTCGTCCTACCTCCCCTATTCCGCGTTCTCACCCTATGTTGCTTCGCTCTCACGCGTCTCGTGCTCCTCTGCTCCTCCCGTCCCCTCCTCCATCGTCGCTTGCTGTTGCCCCGCCTCCGTTTTCTGACTTCCTCCGTGCCGCGCGTCCCCTTGTTCCTCGTGTCCTTGCCTCCCTCGTTACCAACCCGTCTGTTCCTGTCTCGTGTGCCTTGACGCTCTTGTCGCTGCTATAGCTGACTTTGCCGCTACTCATCGCCTTGACTACGTCACCGCTCTGGTCTCTGACCCTGCCTACCCTCCGTCCGTCGGGGGTGCTCTTGCCCTTGGCAGTGACGTCCTAGAGGACAGACAGTACGAGCTTGCTTTCATGTCAGTGGCCGTTCCATGCTGCTAGTCCCTGAGGGTGTCCCAGACGTCCTTGACATCTCGACCCCTTGCACATGTCTGTAGAGCCTAGTGGTCCTTACGCAGAGCTGGTGGGTTGCCCCATTTACCTGATGACTTGCACTCGTCCAGATCTCGCATACCCTCTCCGTATCTTGGCCCGCTTTGTGGCCTCCGGCAGACCATAGCACTGGTCTGTGGCTAAGAGGGTTCAGCGTTATCTAGCAAGTACATCGGGCATGGGGCTAGTGCCAGGAGGACGCAGACCAGTGGTCCTTACCGGACACACCGACGCTTCTTGGGCAAACGACACCGAGAATCTCAGGTCCTCCTAGGGCTACTGCTTTAGCCTTGGTGCAGGTGCTATCTCGTGGAGGTCAACCCGCTCGTCATCTGTTGCCTAGTCTAGCTGTGAGGCTGAGATCAATGCCGATGGCATGGCGGCACAGGAGCTCCGCTGGCTGACCTTCTTGCTCACAGACTTAGATGAGCGGTCTAGCTCTGCCTCGGTCCTATACGCTGACAACAGGGCCATGATCCTCCTGTGTCAGGAGCCTAGACTCGAGGGCAGAGCGAAGCACATCCAACTGCGGTACTTCCTCCTGCGCGAGCTATAGCAGCGTCGCCAGGCCCGCGTAGTACACTTGGCCTCTGGTGCCAACACAACTGATATCTTTATGAAGGCGTTTGCGCCTAAAGATCATTAGCGACACTGTGTACAGCTTGGACTCGTTCCTGTAGCACCTCATTTGCTAGGACCTTGATGGTGTATAACACTTTATATATTGTCCTGACTGGCCATGTGGCCTTCTCCCAATGGCTGGGCTAGTAGTGCCGCCCCGGTCTTGTTCTTGCCTTGTTCGTACTCCTATTTGACTGGTCTTTAGACCCTTGCCTCAGAGGTTGGACTAGTAGTGCCGCCTTGAGTTGTTTGTCTCTCATCAGGCTCTGCCCCTAACTAGTCTAGGGGGTGTGTCAAACGTATTTGTGTATGTTTAGTAGACTACATAGGGTCTTACCATAGAGAATACAACCCACTAGCTATCTACTTATGTATTCTCCCATTCTAGTTATTGGTTCTAACTCTAAGACCCTCCCCCCTTCCCCCACCCCTCTTTGGTTTTTTTGGGTTGCGGAGCAACCTATTGCAATCAATCGGGCCAATTTTTGGTCCAACCAAAAAGTTAACATAAAAAAAAACCACAAATACTATAGAATTGAAAGGTTGCTTATTTCTGTTACATTCAACATATACTTGGTAGAAATTGTCGTGCTAGTGATCCAACATAAATATTGAAAATATGTGCACAGATTTTCAATTGACGCACAACAAATTATAAATCAAGAAACTTTTAGAAAACGAATGTCGATCATTTGTTTCCTACCATTTCTTTTTTTTTTTCTACGTAATGAAAAAGACAACATATCTATTGCTTTCCCAGTGCTAGCAAGGGCGGGAAGTCATTGGAGTAGTGACTAAGCAACACAAAGTGTGAATTTCAAAAAAAAAGTTTGCACTCATCACTTCCAGTTCAAATGACTGCACTCAGGATGATAAGATAGCTCAGAAAGGAAATTAGGATACTAAACTTGCCGAGCTAGAGTAATGTATCGTAAAACAGAGAGCAAACCAGCCAGCAACGGCTGATGGCGTGCGGCAGCCTAATGAAGGAATCTATTCTTATTACTTGTTGGAAGAGAAGAGAAAAATGCGAGACTAGCATATAGAAAAGGAAGAACAGAACTGGAGGGGAAGAAAGGCAAAAAAAACCGCATTTCTGCACTTCTGTACCAAGCTGACAAGCAGCGTTGGACCAGACACTTTTTTTTGGGGTCAGAAAGAGCCCCGTCATGGGAAAATTCGTGTGATGGTGTTATTTAAAACAGCTTATTGGTTTGTTACTTCGAATTTTAAGTGTGTAACGCGTGGTTCATCCTCTAAGGAATTTTCATTCCTTGCTGAGTCGTACGCTAGCGCGTACACCCGAACTCCTCGACTCGTCACGTTCGGCCTCATTTATCAGCCCAACCCTTTTCCGAGTCGTGTCCGGCACTGTCGCCACATTGCCGAACCTACCCACGTTCCGAGGTTATCGCCCTAGCACGCCAACCCCTATATAACCTCCTGCCTTCATTGCAATAGGGACCTTGTATTCTCACGTTATAGTACATTGGCACTTCCTATATCATAACAGCTGGTATCAGAGCCCGAGCTTTCCAGGAACCTTCAGTTTCCTATTTAATTAGTTAAGGGTGGTCACATGGGATTAGCACGGCTGCACAACAGTTGTCTTCAATCGTAAATATTTTTACGTCAACAACTACAGCGTGTGCGCTAGCTTCTGCCCCGTCCTGACCGCCATGTCCCCGGTAGATTCGATGGTTGAGGAACAGGCGACCTCGACTGCTGCGAAATCTGCCCGGGAAACTGTGGGTTTGCAAGCATTAATGGAGCAGTTGAATATTTTGACAAGCGTCGTCAACAACCCCCGCGACGAGAACCAACGTCTTCGCCAGGCGCAGGAAAGTCGTTCAGAGGAGCTGGGTGACAATGCATGAAGCGAGGCGGGTGAGCAGCAACCGTCGCCAGTGGAGCTGGCACGACTAGCGGCAACAGCCCCGCGCTCGACAAGTGGCAGCGTGAGATATCAGCAACCCGTTCCTTTCGGCCCAGCTAATAAAGACGTGACGGCGTGGCAGTGGATATTCGCCATGAATATCTATTTTAATGCGGCGGGCATCCGAGACGATCAGAAGCAGACCAGCCACGCGTTAACACTGTTGCAAGGGGCCGCCCTACAGTGGTGGAAGGTCATCGTCGACTCAGCGGCAACTCGCACAGAAGGACAGCACGAGTGGTCCGAAGAATTCGGCGATGAAGACGAGGCAGACTTGCTGTTTGGTGCGACCCACATTCGCACGTGGGCAACGTGGTGCGCTGAGCTTCGCAAGCGGTTTGAGCATGCTCCTGACTCAGACAAAGCGTGCGAGACTCTAGGCATGTGGAAGCAGCTGGGATCTGTGTACGAGTACACCGCGTCATTCTTGACGTTGGTGGACAGATGTGGCTAGATGCACGAGTTGGAGAAGGTCAACAGGTACATGGGCGGGCTGAAGCCTGAAATACAGTACTTGATAAAACTGCAACGCCCTGCAAAGCGGTTACAAGACTTCATCCAGCTCGCCGAAGCCGCTGATTCGCTCACGATGCCGAGGACAAACTTCTATGACGGAGGTCGTCCTCGAGAATAGTACTAGCACGCCACGATAAAAGGGGTGGACGCAGTGGATATTTACGCAGTTGCTCCGCGAAATACGGTGCTATGCTGCCACTGGCTGACCAGGTCACATCCAACGCAACTGCTAAGAATTCATAGCACTCCAGAATTCTATGGGGAAGAAGCCGGAGGAGCAACCGGGAAATGGGTCGCGTCAGTAAGTACCGGGCCCCTTACTGACGGGCAGGCTTCTTCGCCTGAGCCACACAGTCCCCACCGGGTCGTGATCCCGATTGCTGCAATCGACCGGACCCGGACGAATAAGGGGGACGAAACTGCTGATCACCCTGTGTTGGTGGAGGGTAAAGTCAACGGAGTGTTGCTGAAGACTTTTGTGGATGGAGGCGTGAGTCACAGTCTCATACAGTTGGACAGGGCGAAAAAATTGGGTATACCCGTACTCAATTGTCTACCCGAAATTGACGCCCGACAAGTGGATGGAACACCACTGGCTATACGGGAGCGAGTGGAGAACGTCAGTTTTCATTGCGGGGAGCACGTGAAATTTCGGATGGGGCTGCTGGCAACTACACTCGACGGGTGCGACGTGCTGCTGGGATGGGATTGGCTGCGACAGTACAACCCGAAGATCGACTGGACGACGGGCGGCTGCAGCATAAAACTCGATGGGATCCCCGCGAGCTACCAAAATGGACGGGACCTCGCATGCGAAGCACCCAAGTCCATGCGATAACTTTCATGCACGTGATAAAAGCGGGAGCTACAGCGCACGCCGTTAATCTTCACGAGGTGACGTCGACGACAACAACCGAAGATGTCGCGAACCTGTGCGAAGCCGTTCCTCCGGATTTAGCGGACCTGATTCGAAAATACCCCGAGATTTTCCCGGACGACCTGCCCGCTGGAATTCCGCCGAGCCGACCAGAAGACCATCGCATCAAGCTGGAACCAGGCGCCCAATCGACAGTACAGCGAAAATTTGGCTCAGCCAACCAGAACTGGAAGAATTGTAGCAGCAGTTGGATTACCTTCTGACGAAGGGATTTATCAGGCCCAGCACGTCCCCATATGCCGCCCCGATACTGTTCACACCGAAAAAGGATGGAGGATTCCGCATGTGCATCGACTACCACGCGCTCAACATGATCACAATCAAGTCGCATTATTGGATCGCGTGAGCCGACGAACTACCCGACCAACTTCGTGGAGCCAAGTTCTTCTCGAAAATCGACTTGCGAGGGGGTTACCATCAAATTTGCGTCGCCGCCGAAGATTGTCACAAAACCACTTTTCGCACCCGCTACGGCAGCTACGAATACTTGGTGATGCCTTTTGGCCTCACGAACGCGCCCTCGACCTTCCAGACGACCACGAACGGCATTTTCAGGGAACTCTTGGATAAATGCCTTATTATCTACCTCGACGACATACTAATCTACAGCCGCAGCACGGAGCAGCACTTACAGGATCTTGATGCAGTCTTCACGCTGCTGCACAAGAATCGCCTCATCACGAAAGGGTCTAAGAGCGACATTCTTAAGCAGGAGTTGGAGTTTTTGGCCACGCCGTTTCTACCGAAGGAGTGAAAATCAACCCCAAGAAAATCAAGACAATACAGGAGTGGAAGCCACCAAGCAGCATAAAGGAGCTGCAAAGTTTTTTGGGTTTCGTCAACTACGTCCGCCGATTTATCCCCAATACGGCTGGGTTATCTGCCCCGCTAACTGACCGACTGAAGGATCACGATTGTTTTTGGTGGGGAGAGAAGCAGCAAGCTGCATTCGACTAACTGAAGATCGCCCTCACGTCGCCGCCCGTCCTTCGCATCTCCGATCCTGACCATCCATACGAAGTCATCACCGACGCCAGCGACATCGCCATCGGTGCAGTTCTCCTACAGGATTTCGGCGACGGATTACAGCCGACCTACGAAACATGGAAGCTGCAAGGCGCGGAAAAAAACTATATGGTACACGACAAGGAAATGCTGGCGATCGTCCACGCGTTCAAGACCTGGCGATGCTACCTGACAGGCGCTGACGACACGGTGCGGACTGACCACAAATCCCTCCAGTACCTGCGAGCCCAACCGAATCTCAACCCGCGACAGATCCGATGGCTCGATTTCCTCGAGTCAAATTTCCACTACACCATCACCTACAAACGGGGCGCCAACAATATTGCCGATCCCCTGACTCGACCTACTGCCCATACAGCCGCCATACTATTCGCTCAGACCACCCCACTACTTACCGGACTATTTACCCATGGCTACAAAATCGACCCCTTCTTCAGCTCTACTATTCATCAACAGCACACCACCGCCAGCGGACACTAATTTAATAAGCGCGATACTTCTCGCATGACAACTTTACTTCGTGCCCGGCTAGGATTTACTTCGTACCCTGCTAATACAGGAATCTCATGACAACTTTACCTCTGGGCATTTCGGAGTCGACAAAACTATGAAGACGTTGCAGCGAAACTATTATTGGCCGAACATGGCCGACGATGTGCGCAAGTACGTGTCCTCCTACACCGCCTGCCAAATCATGAAATCCTCCCATCAGCGAGCAGCCGGAATAATACAGCCGTTGGATCCGCTCGAGCGACCCTGGCAACACATAACGATGGACTACGTGACAGGACTGCCGGCCGGTCCCAGCGGAAACGACGCCATCCTCGTGGTCGTTGACCGACTCATGAAAATGGCGCACTTCATCGCCTGCCAACAGACAATCACAGTCGAGCATACTGCCAACTGTTCAACGTCATTTGACTGCACGGACTGCCTACCGCAATTATTTCAGACTGAGACCCAAAATTCACATCAAATTTCTGGCGCCACCTGTGGGACCAATTCGGCACCAAACTACAGTTTTCCTCCGCCTACCACCCACAGACCGACGGGCAGACTGAACGAGTCAACCAAACTATGGAGCAACTCATTCGGACTACCTGTACTGACCCACAGACATGGGAGAAATCCCTTCCGCTGCTGGAATTCGAGTATAATAACGCGCCCTCCGCCACAACCCATCAGCCCCATTTTCCCTCAACTACGGACAGGACCCAGTGGTACCCTCTACCCCGAACATCGAGACACCCGTGCCCCGGTCCCAGAAATTTGCTGAAGACATTCTTGCCACCCGAGAAAAAGCAGCTGAGGCCATCAGGAAAGCCAACCTGGTTGCGAACCGACAAGCCGATCGCCATCGACGTGACGTCACTTACAAAGTGGGAGATCTCGTCCTCCTCGACACTCGCAATTAGCGGCTGCCGATCCCGAGCAAGCTTCGACCCCGATTCTGTGGGTCTTTCAAGTGACCAATATGGTGACACCTGTCATTGCTCACCTCCGACTCTCGGCTGATTGGCGTCACCACTCGGCTTTCCACGTCAGCCTATTGCGGCCCTACGTCCCAGTTTGTCGGAATTGGCACGCCAACGCGGTGTACCGCAGCTGACGCCCCTGCAGAAACCGACGACCGAGCCCTTGAAAATTCTCAGCCATCGAGTCACGACGTAGCTGAACCGTCAGATGGTTGATTTTCTAGTCCGCTGGCGCAATCGCACGTCAGAAGATGACAGATGGGTGCCGCTCGCAGAGCTAGAATCACACCCGATTCTAACAGCGTATTATCAGCGTCGGAATGTTTCCGATGCCCGTGGTCTCGTTTAGGAGGGGGGGGGGGGGGGGTAGTGTAAGGAATTTCCATTCTTTACTGAGTTGTACGCTAGCGCGTACACCCGAACTCCTCGACTTGTCACGTTCGGCCTCATTTATCGGCCCAACCCTTTCCTGAGTCGCGTCCGGCACTGTCGCCACATTGCCGAACCTACCCACGTTCCGAGGTTATCGCCCTAGCACACCAACCCCTATATAACCTCGTGCCTTCATTGCAATAGGGACCTTGTATTCTCACGTTATAGTACATTGACACTTCCTATATCATAACACATCCAGTGGCGAGCTTGGGAGTATTGCCTCCTATTCACGAAAACAAAAATCAGCATTATGTGGCCAGTGTGGCTCGGCAGGTATCATCGCCACGTTGGATTTTTTTTCCGTCTGGCAGTTGCGCGTGATGAGCATCGCCACTGGGCGAAAAAAACAAGAATTGCCAGGTGGCCACATTAGCTCGCCACAAGGCGACAGTGGCTGCACTCGCCACCAAATCAAACAGAATTGAAACAATAACTCCTCCTAGCAGCTGGGCATTATACGGAAAAGGGAAAACAAAATCAAACACTCACAAAACAGAAGCTACGTTCCAAAAATTGAGCTACAGTGGAACAATAAGGAACAAAACGAATTATGTTACTATACAAACAGAAAGGAACAGCAAACGAACCAATTCAAACAACGTGCCATGTTTTTGGAAAAAAGGGCGAAATCTTAAATCCACAACAATTTACTATAGCCTTCCTTAACAAAATTGACAAATATGTACATGAAGACAGCCTACTCTTGATTGTAATATATGCATTATTATACATCACCATAATTGTCTGTCCTAAATATGGCCCACAAGTGTCCTGAGGACACCTTTAGGCCATATTTGGGATAGTATGAAAATGTCAATTTTTGGACAACAATGTGGTCAATGTTGGGACCGAAGCTCGGGTTAGCTTTGGGACAGATGCGGGATAGTTGTGGGACAGGTGAGGGTCAGTTGCGAGCTAGATGCAAGCCAATCCAGGGCTAGATTAAGTACAGTTTAGGGTTAAATACAGAAACGTCTGGACTCGTTAGTAGCCTGGCCTAGTGTTGTGTTTAGCATGCTGTTTTTGTAAATTTGGATACAAATGCAACTATATAAAACCATACAATGGCAAGATACAATTGTAGAATGCCTTCAACCAGAGTGCCCAGCGAGTTACAATTACTACACTCGAGCTGACCCAGATAAGGAGAAATCTTGATTTCTTCACGCCTTTAGTAAAGACATTATATAATTAGTCCAACAGTAAAATATGCCGCACCATAACCACCATTATAATCAGTAACAGGTATGAGGCTGTACAAATTGATAGAGGAACCAAAGGTGAGGCGCAAGAGCATTAACAACTGCAAGCCGTCACAGTACCGAGGCATTTCCGTAAAAAAATCTGGATGCTTCTGTAGTAGCAGTTTCGTGGGTGGAAAAATACATGCAGCGTATACGTTCTGTGACGTAAACCAACGCGTGTACTGAGTAGCTATGTCGCTACAGTAAGTGCACGCCTACTGCTGCACTGTGCACGCCTCATCTGTGGTCTAGCTCTGCCCACGAGTTACACTGTAACGGGACGAGTTGTAACTAGAACAATTCACGGTGCGCAGCAAGGAGGTTGATGGCTGATCATTTCAGGGAGAGGCCTATAACATGGACGTCATAGTGACCGTCCCTCACAAGAGAAGGGAATGATAGAAGTCGAGAAGGAACGTAAAGAAGAGCTGGATGCAGTAAGTGAAAATGAAAGCTGCTGGCCATATAAGACACAACTTGAATCTCACCCAACATGTTGGCAGTGTCTTAATGCCCATTGCTAAAATAGCAGACCTGGAAACCACTTGAATTTTGTGCATTGAAATCCGTTGTAGTATAAAATGGAAGGCATGTTTGAGTTCAAACAGGAAATTTTAGGACCTGAGACCTGAGCCAAAGCAAAATCAAATTGAGGATGCTGATTGGAGGAATGACGAAAAAAAATACTTTTATGACACGATTATTCATATGCGATTCGCGAAAAAACATTGTGTGTATCGCACGAAGGGCCTACGACGGGTTTGTGCGAGCGGCTTGCGAGGAAGGAATTCAGGGACGTTTTTCAAGCGATTTCTAGGTATGTTATTGTGGAATCAGGTAGAATTCGCCCCAAAATCACTGTTTTCGTTGTACTTTCACTGTTCACTAAGTCACAAAGTTTGGTCGCATGAAGTGAATTTCACTGTTCACGGACTGGATCTTGCGCAAAAGTGCCGCCAAACTGCAATAGTCAGGTTTCATAAATAAATAAATAAAAAAAACCCAAATTTTCCAGTATGTCTCAATCAGTTTGAATATCAATCATATGATAGGTTCAAGAGGAAATCAAGTAGGAACCTTGATTGCTACAGTGACGGAAACAATTGTCCGGATGTTTTGCATTAATTAGGGTTTTTGGGCTTTCCAACCACTGTACATAAAGTCTTCGTGTTTAATGGTGGTAGGCTTTGGGAGGGGCACATAGTGGATGTGTTCACATCGCTAAAATCCATAATAGGACACTGGATCTAACGTAGTGCCAAAAGATATACAAAGAGTACATCGAGCCCATGAGAAACTGAGCAGGTTTTTTATTTTCTGGTTTTAAGGTTCTAGTTGCTACTGTTATAGGCTTGTGTGACAAATAACATGTTGTCAAAAAAACACACCATAATAGAACATAGAACAACCAAGATCAGAAGAGGTACACTCGGACAGAATGTTCCCAGGATGAGCCACAGTTGAAATTATCAATATCAATACCGTGTCCATCTCCCCTTGGCCCTATTTCTTGCTGTGATCCTCCTAGGCATACTGTCTAACAGAGATTCACACACGCCAGCCCCAATGCTATCCCAGGTCTCGTGCACCTACTCCCAAGTTTGCAGCATGCCTGTGAGGGGGTGCTCATGCTTGGCGAGCTGCTCGATGGGATTGGGGTCAGGGGGGGAAGAGGGCCATTGCAGGACGGCGAAATCTTGCTCTGCTAGCCACTCTTGAACGATCCTGCGCTTGGGTTTGGGGTCGTACAATGTACTGGAAAGTCATGCCAGAGATGGTTAAATAATAGAAATCAAGAGCTTGAGCCACCTCATCCTGCAATATCATGCGATAGGGTTGGCCACCCGTGTGGCCATCAATCTTGCACATGTTACCAGGCACATCATACGTCATACATACTCAAACCATGACTTACCCACCCTCATGCTTCACAATCAACTTCACCTGATGCCCTTGGAGAGTGGTGCCTTCGCGAAGCCATGCGTGGGTGCGGCTTTCCGAGAAATATCGAGCGATCCGTATCTCGTCCGACCTGATCACCTGCTTTAAGTCGTCCAGAGTCCAGTCCAAATGGGCTCTGGCAAAATACCGACGGTCGTGGCCGTTGCGTGCTGATACTTGAGACTTGAGCAGTATCTGCACGGCGACTAACTTAGGCAGCTAGTGAGCATTTCGTGCAATACGAGGGTGGACCTTAACATCGTTATACGATTCCAGTGGATACATAGCCTTGATGCCCGTCAATGCGACACCTAACATGATGATGTGCACAAAGGTGCGCACGTGTCATGCTGAGAGCAATCGATGTCGACCTGAAGAGGGGACTGTTGGCCTAGCTGCTAGATGACTACTTCTGTGACTAGCCTTCATAGCATTTTTTTGGATGATTCTTCTCCCTATTCCTAGCGTACGTGCGATCTGTCGGAAACTCAGACCCTAGCGACAGAGTCTCATGATCCTCTATCTGTGACACGAAGCAAGCGGCCGCGTGCCTACTGGAGGCTCACGAGGTAAGGGGCAAGCATTAGCGAAAGTCTAAGCGATTTTGCTAGCTCGTGCAAAAAATGCTCGGCGGAAACAGACCTAGTCTCTGCTCGGGTAGTATTTGTCCACATCGACCATCGAGCCTTAAAGCTTGTACTCGCTATTAGGAAATCGATATCTCCTAGCGTTCAACATATTTGGAGGTGCATCAATTGTTTCTGCATAATGTCCATAGGTTCCAGGTTGATATCTATCCATTTATACTTGCAAAAACATCGCGAACTTGCTCAACAGTGCCATTTTGCGGACAAATTGTTCCGTCGCTGTAGTACCTAGTCCATCGACACTTGGCCTTGATCACCACCCGCACCCTCCTAGGCATGTTATCTACGAGGCTAGTGCAAACCTTTACAGGGATCTTCTCTCAATCTTCCTGGACCCACGCTTTTGCATAAGGGGGTGAGCACTAGGAAAATTGCGAAATATTTGTGCGTATGCAAGAGTATTGTGCAAGATTTCAAATTGAATGTTATCTCTGAGACTAGGCATGCTGAGGTGTGGCCAAAGATGCCATAAGTCGATTAGTTCCATCTTATCATGGATCGACTTCGTCGTACCGTTGTAGGGTAAAATTATGAGCGGAGTTGCGGAAACTAGCGTATCTGCTACGAAACTTAGAGTAACATAGCACGATTGACTATGCACCCTTTCACTAATAGAATCACACTAGGATCCATAGGTCTCGTCATAGTGCAGCAGTTGAAGAAGTCGCGACTGTTTAGAAAGAATATCCATGTTGAAGTCTGGTGAGGAAAAGGGTCACTCCAGCGCAACATACTAATGCTCTCCAAGCCATTCTAAGCCATGTGTCCTGCCTAGGTTTGGAATGGCTTGGAGAGCATGAGTTTGTTGCACTGGAGTGACCCTCTTCCTCACAAGACCTCAACCTGGATATTCTTCCCCAACAGTCGGGGCTTCTTGGACTGCTCCACCGTGATGAGACCCGTGGATTTTTGCATAATTCTATTAGTGAAAATGTGCATAGTTGACCATGCTATATTACCCAAAGTTTCGCGACGGATACGCTACTTTTCGCCACTCTGCTCGTATTTTTACCCTACAATGGTACGACGAAGACGATCCATGATAAGATGGGACTAATCGACTTATGGCATCTTTGGCCACACCTCAACCTGCCTAGTCTCAGAGATAACATTCAACCAGAAATCGTGCACAATACTCTTGCATACGCGCAACTACTTTGCGATTTTCCTAGTGCTCACCCGCTTATGCAAAAGTGTGGGTCCAGGAAGAGTGCAAAAAGATCCTTGCAAAGGTTTGCACTAGCCTCGTAGATAATATGCCTAGGAGGGTGCGGCTGGTGATCAAGACCAAGTGTCGGTGGACTAGGTACTATAAACGCTTCTCGGAAGTTTGCCCTTTGTTCTAGGAAACAATTGTCCGGATGTACTCTTTGTATATATTTTGACACTAAGTTAGATCCAGTGTAATACTATGGATTTTAGCGATATGAACACATCCACTATGAGCCCCTCCCAAAGCATACTACCATTAAACATTAAGACTTTATGTACAGTGGTCGAAAAGCCCAAAAACCCTAATTAATGCAAAACATCCGGACAATTGTTTCTATCACTGTGTTTTAGCCATGGGCTGTTATGGAAATCCACCTGTCGAGAGACCCACCGGGGTTGCCCTTGAGATCTTCGGGGAAGGGCTACAAGTACAGAGTCTGGGGGGTTATGGGCGCACTTACCCGCTACTTAACAAGCCCCTTTAAATCAGTGGTAAGGGATTGAGTTATGATATGGTACAGAGCCAAAGGTCTTGGGTTCAATTCCCAATGTTGCACCGGTAGAGGTGGCAGTGCTCCGGCAGAGGTGCCAAGTCTTCCGCCTACCTTAGCGAGGGAGGGTGTCGAAAGACCCGCTGGGGTTGCCCTTTAGATCCTCGGGGAAGGGCTACAGGTGCAGATCCTGGGGGGTTATGGGCGCACTTATCCGCTACTTAGCAAACCCCTTTAACTCAGTGGTTAGTGACTGAAATCTGATACCACCCTGCACGTGCCCTGCGCTGAAAGTTTCCACAATCAGTATCTTGCTTGAAATCTGACCCCGCTGCCTCCCAGTTAGCGGCGCCATCAATCCATAGTGGAACCAGACAGAAAGCCACAACATAGTAAAGCCAGAAAATAGTGAACTACAAGTCGTATTCTACTAGAGAAACAACGACCAAGTATTTCTCAGGCGCAAATTATTCCTTAGAGGCAAACCCCACGTACGCAAGAAAACATGAAACCTGCCAATCAGGCACCGACAACCATGCTGATATTTATTGCGTGACATCCTGTTATTTTCATTCCTGGAAAAAATGGTCCAAGTGGAGAGGTCGACGACCCACAGCGGTCGCAGGTGGTTTAGGGCGCCAACCAAAGCCCACGTTAAAATCCACGACCTGAACCTTGCACAACACAATGACGAATCGGAACACGCCAAGTGCCATTCTGAATCCGATCTGGTGTCGTGACGTAATCCGTCACCACACTGGAGTGGTAAGCCACACCGCGGGTGTATTCAACCCCCAAGTTTCTGTCAACATATATATTTATATATATGTATATATAGGCTAGGCAGGTGCATTACTCTGACTGGATCTTACTGTAGAGAGGACAACCCCCCTTCTTGTACCTCTCTCTCTTTTCTAGTCTCTCTTTTGTCTCGCTATTCTCATGCCTACCTAGCTAAACCCTTCTCAAGATATGGTTCCAGAGCAGGTTGATCCTGCTGAGCCTACTCCTCACGCTTCCGCAGCATATCTCCCCTCCTCCCACCTTCCGCCATGGCGGCCTCAACGTGCTGCCGTGGCGGCCTCGACGTGCTGCCGTGGCGGCCTCGTCGTGCTGCCATGGCAGCCTCGACGAGCTGCCGTGGCGGCCTTGACGCGCTGCCATGGTGGCCTCGACTCGCTGCCATGGCGGCCTCGTCGTGCTGCTGTGGTGGCCTCAACGCGCTGCCGTGGCGGCCATGTCGTGCTGCCCTGGCGGCCGCGTCGTGCTTCCATGGCGGCTTCTTCGCGCCGCCGTGGCGGCCTTGACGCGCTGCCATGGTGGCCGCGACGCGCTGCCATGGCGGCCTCGTCACGCTGCCGCGGCGGCCTTGTCGTGCTGCCGTGGCGGCCTTGTCGTGCTGCCGTGGAGGCTTCGACGCTCCAGCGCACGGGCGGAAGCGGCCAGTGCACGGGCAGCAGCGGCCAGCGCACTGGTTTAGCGCCAGACAGCATGCCCACACGCCAGCCAGCGCACTCTAGCCCCCTGGCCCGCTAACTGCACCAGCCGCCGAAGGCTCTCCTCCCCGCCGCAGCTGGTGGCTCTCGTGCCATCCTTCCCCATCATCGCAGAGCAGTGCCACGCCGCCGGGTGCTGCGGGCTCCGCCGCCGCCGCCGCCGCCACCGCAGGTGCCGCTGGCTCCGCTGCCGCTCGCAGCCGCCGCCGCCGCAGCCTCTGCCCCCGCCGCCGATGTCGCCCCCTCGCAAGCCGAGGGTTGAACCGGCTGCAGCATGCCACCGCTGCTGCTGGGTATGGGGGTGCTAGGGCTTGGGGGTGCTAGGCCTAGAGGTGCTGGGTGCGTGGTGCTACTCAAACCAGTGGACAGACTAGTAGTGCTGCCTTGGTCTTGCCTCTATGAGTAGCACCTACCAAGCCTAGGGGGTGTGTCAACATATAATTTATGTATATGTAGGCTAGGCATGTGCATTACTCTGACTGGATCTTACTGTAGAGAGGACAACCCCGCTTCTTGTACCTCTCTTTCTTTTCTAGTCTCTCTTTTCTTTATTTATTCTCATGCCTACCTATCTAAACCCTTCTCGAGATAGTTTCAGTCTCCACTGCACTCTGGCTACTGTCGCGATGGCCCCAAAAAATCCTATCTGCGATTCTCCGCCAAGCACTCGACCCTCCGTCTGTCCGAAACAGATACGACCTACGGGCTGTTCAGTTTCATTTGTTACTTTTGTTGCAACGCCTCAGATTGTGCAATGCCTTAAAAAGTTGAAACTAGGCTGTGCGACACATTACAAAACCTTGGCAACGAGCCTACGTGGACATGGTCGGCACAAAAGACAGGCTCCCCGCCCCTCTACAGTACACATACGCCAAAGCTCCCACAACCTCGGAAACAATATCAGCAAATTTGCCTGGGTCGCACAACAATATTTGTCACATGCAACTTCCTACATCCTTGGAGCTTGCGTTAATAGAATACGACCTGTATGGAATGTTTGGTCAATCTGGACGACTAGCTCAATTCAGAATTGAAGATGCATCTAGCCTGATCGAGACATTTGCAAAATGAATGATACACAACAAGAGAATGTATCACAACACAAACCCAGACAAACAGTCTCATCCATCCATAGTGGAACCAGACAAAAAGCCACAACGTCGTCCAGCTAATAGGCTAGCCCTGGAATTTCGGGTCATGTTAGTTGACAAGCTCAAATCAGACTAGTAGATAAAGGTAGCCTATGCCAACTTATACATATATTTCGATGTAGAAGTTATAGGATAGGTAGGCTTGTGTTCTTAGCGAGTACAACTCCAACCCTATATCTCTCTTGTTCTCTCTTGTTTCTAGTTATTTTCGTATTCTAACAACCTATGCAAGACATTCTCTCAATGAATGATACACAACAGAAACGGAACCAACAAAAGCATCTATTGCACAACCAATTTCAAAGCAAATGTACATCATCGCAGCCTAGCACAATAAGAGTGCGCATCAGCTCTGCATCAATCTCCTGTGTTGTGTCCGGGCACATGCTGATGACTTTTGGGGCCAGGTACAGCTCATCTAGCTCACCATGTGACGCAGCTGCAACACAATCTTTCAGCTGCCCACCACTATCAAGTGTTTCGGCCAGCGGCCCTGACTCTGAAAAGCAGCGTATTGAACTGCTCATGCTGCTGCCACTGCAAACACTACTGCCATGCCGATTATGCTGATCCGTTGTCGATGCGTTGGTGAGATTGTTGCGGACTCCCAACACACCATTATGGCATGTGGCAAGCCCTGATGCATCACTACTACTGCAGTGGGTGCAGCTCTTGCTGCTGCCACCACCATCCACCACGTAACCTACTGCTTCAATGGGAACACTTTGCTGAAGCTCCTGCTTTGGCTGGTAGCGCTGCAGATACTGCTGGGAGTGGATTGTGAGTGGGCAGCAATCCCTCTGCCACACGCTCGAGATTTGCGTGAAGTGTGTTGTCTGCTGCTGGATGGCCGTCGTGTCACAAACTGACATGACAGCGCCATCACATGCTGACGCGGCAGCACCATTAGCTGGTCCCGTCAAGGCATCACTTGGATAAGCGGCTCCAGGCGTGGGAAGCGAACCCACATCTGGAGCCACACAAGGGGTGGAAGGGGTGGAAGGGGCGCAAGGGTTGCAAGGGGGCTTCGTGCTATAACAACAACCCCCAGGAGCTGAATGGTCCCAGGAGGGTGTGATAATGTAGCCGTGTGACGTTAGATCAAAGCTCCATGGTGTAACGGCAAGAATGCGTGTTGTAACCAGATGAGTGTGTGCAACAGCTGAAACATCATCCTCAGCGGTTACACCAGCAATGCCAGTGGTTACATCAGTGATGCCAGTGGTTGCATCAGTGATGCCAGTGGTTACATCAGTGGAATGAGTAATTACTCGAGGGGCCATTTGAAAATCAAGTTGTTCAGCGCATAGAAAGACGTGAGAAGTTCAGCTGCTGCTGCTCCTGCCGTCGCTGCTGCGGATTTTGCTGGCAACGACATTGCTGCGGCTGCTGAGGATGTTGCTGCCTCAGTTGTGAATCTGAGCAGTTGAATCTGATCTGAAATGAAAACTGATGGTTCCAACCTGAGACCATCAGACGCGGATAATCATCAATCTGTGATCAACATAGCAATGACTTAGAGTCGCCGTGTGACATAATGAGCAGGTGCTGCTGCGAGATTTTTGACAACTCGTGAGAATTATCAAAAATCTCTCAGGGCATGTCCCGGACGCACACATCTCGCTCAGTACCCTACCCAACCGTTTCCCAAAACTATTTGAATTTACTGAACAGAAGAGCATCTCGCTGAACCGCAATCAAACGTACGCGCGAGACACGCCATCACAATGACTCATTGTGTGCAGGTGCGGGCGCTGCTGCGTGCCTGCGGATGAGTGGAGTGCGGCCCACCGCGACAATGAGAACGAATGAATGGAGCGACCAGTGACGTACAAGGCAGGAAACTATTAGGGGTACCCTACTACTGTACACTCTGATGCGAGAACCTGCCTGGCCAATCGAAATTCCTCATTCCGATGGGATTGGCGGAAATCTTCCGCCAAGTCGAGATTCATGTCGCTCGCTGTCGCTTGCTGTCGCACAGCACAGTACACCTGGCCCGCGGTAATTTTACACCCTGAAACTAGGCGGCAGAAGATTTTTTATTTCCACCCTGACCATTTATGAGTGCGTAGACAGTACCCCCTTGTTCCTACGGCATGAGCTTGGCAGACTCCACGAGGGCAAAAACTTTGAGCACTGCCTAAGCTGACGTCGGGTTTTTTAACTCTGGAAACAGTAAATCTAACGGTAAATGTTTCATATAGAAACCCAAGTTCAAATTGTGTTTCAAGGGTATCCGGATCTGGTCTTCAGGAGCTCCTTTTGGGGGGTGAATACCCTCTCGGCGGCACCCCCTGTGAAAATATTGGGTGTAAAAATATCGCGGGCTAGGTGTATTGGTAACTGCCAGTGTCCAGTCCGGTACTCCCAGATGCATGCATGCCTCCTCTCACGCCACAGAAGAAGTAAGCAAGCATGCGCTGGCCACGGATCATGCATAATGCCATCATGCCACTTTTTGCATTAAAAAATCATACAGTGTAAGCAATACTTTTTGCAAGCATGCAACGCAATCATCAAATCACACAAAGAGAATGCAGTCTCTAGAGGTCTGAGTTTGAGGCAGCTCTCCCCCAAATTAGGGCACATGTCATAAAATGACCTGAGTTGCATGAGTCATCTAATGACAAGGAATGTACGTATACAGTACGAACATGAGGTGGACTTTGTATCAAGAAGAACCGCACTGATGTGACAGCAATGCACAGTATAGTAGTACAAAAAAGTTGTACGTTGGGCAAAAACCTTCGAGATTGGTGGATCTTGGCTAGCTCAGCGGGACATGAACATAATCAATTGGGCTGATCGGCATGAAAATTTGATAGGATCCGTCTCATTATTATTGTACTACACATGAAGTCCTTTTCAGACCTAGTTGTTTTTGGCAATGAAGTTGACTAGGCGTGCTGTACAGCAGGACTGAGGCCTGCATACAGACGAAGCTCGTCAGAGTCGCACAAGATTTTAGGGTGCCAGAGATTCAATCGCTCAAGTATTTCGCATTCCCTCGCCACGGGCAAATGAGGTTCTCGCACGAGCACACGTCGAAATGGGTGGGTATTTGTGGGGGGAGCTTAGGTGGTGATGTTTGTTGCCAGTGTGCAATTTTGTGAATCGATCAGGCGACGGCGGTGCACAGTTCCGTGGCGACGAAAAATCGCCGGCAACGACTTGTCCTTTGCTATATGTTGGTCGCAGACGCAATCATGAGTGACTCAAACAGATCTCCCATTGCCCGTATACCAGGGGTTTTGCTCGTAAATGATTCTGATTGGGTGCCAGGTTGAGTTGCGATAAGGTTGGGCATGGGTAGTATGTCCATAGGAAGGAGGAAACGGGAGTTTGGTGCGAAGCGGATGCATTCGGGAGAATACAAATGGCATCCACTGTGTACTGGAAACTGGTGTAGCCAACAGATGGAGACAGTGGAGTGGAGCGAGGAAGGGTGCTCTAAGCCCCTGGATGGGGCGCACACAGGCCTCTCGCTAACAGGGTAATTACCCTTAATGTCGAGAAATTAACAGTTACATATCCATCGATTCCGTTTTTTTTATGCTGCGATTTTCCCCCGAATCCGTCCAACTTACGGAAACGATTTCGCGTGATTCTTTGCCTAACAGGTAACTCTTTTTTTTCTTTCTTTCTTTCTTTCTTTTTTGAATCAGTACAGGCTATACATGTAGTAGGGCAATCTGTAGGGTTAAGAGATCCCTCCCCTTCCTCCCCCCCCCCCCATTTGATTCCTTGCTAGCCGAATTTGTAGCGGCCGATTCTTTTTTGTAACAGGTTTTTTTAGGGGGGTTCCGCCTGTTAATGGGTTTATCTAGAGGCGATTCCGTCCCCTTCCAGAATACCCTGGGGCATAGCGAGAGGCCAGGGCGCACACGATTCTGTCAAGGTGGAATGTTGGTGATGAGGAGTGTTTTTAGGACATCATGCCTTGTACAGTACGTGTAGGTTGCGATGGTCAACTCTAGCTACAGTTAACTTGTAGATACAAGAGATCGACGAGCAACAAGAGGCTGGGGAGGGAGGAGACGAAGGGGGAAAATGCTCCATCAAGAAGGGGAAACATGGCAGATTCATAATAATTTGTTTGGTTGTGCTTTCGAACTGTATTATGTGGGCGTGATGTCGCGAAGAGCGAGCTGAAGTGGTTGGTGCTGGTAAGTTCTGGTGGCGCAGAAGAGCGGATAGATTACAATTTCTTGAATGGGGCTCAATTTCCGATTCCTAGAAATAACAGGGTAAAACGATAATAGCCTAGAGTTTTGAAACATGAAGGGAAGACTTTGAATGAAGTTAATTCGGATGTCTAGTGTATTTCGTAATTAACCGAAATTTGGATCGGTGTATTGGGGAAAACTCCATCTTCCCGAGGCTCCCCGCAGCATGTCCAGCGTGCGAGAGCAGGCTCGGGCGGAGGCACGCGCAAAAAACCATGCCTGGTTCTTCCTCTAGAGGGCCTATTTCTCACGGGTAACTACCCGGACGTTGAAATTCGGGACGGACGGACGAATCTGAATTTGGACGGGTGAATTTTACAAACAGGTTTGAACCCGGATCTGATGGGTGGCTTCTTTTAACATAACCGGCTGTGGAACCCGGATTTGACCGTTGACTTTTGACAAAACAGGGTATAGCAGGCATTCCGTTACAGCGGGTATTCCGTTAGCTCCAAATCCGCGACTCGTTAATATGGAGTACGATGAATAGGGGCAGTACGCAACGGGCAAACATGATAATATAGTAGCAATAGAGATTTTAGGTGGGGTGGCGTAGGCCATTTTACTCGTTCTTTTCACGATGGGTGCCTTGGCGTATTGGCCACTTGGGCTAGGTTACCAGCAATTTTGCTGCGTGTCATGTGAGGGGTCATGTGGCCTCTTAAAAAACGCTCAGCGAATCTGTCGTCTGGTCAGAAACACGCGGACAAAAAAAAGTCACACCTCGTTCTCAAACTTCCCACAAGCAGTGCAAGCTCAAAACGTGCAAAACAAATAATAAGGAAAACCCATTTCGTGGTCTCACGAAAAGGGCTAAATGGAACTAAACTTTGACGACTTTGTTGAGGGGTTTCGTTAACCAACCACATGTTTTTACGAAAGGAAAAGAGACCTCCTTGAGAAAATCATTTTCGAAATGTGCAGGGGTTCATGGTGATTGAGGGAACAAGGGTCGTGTTTTCGTATTCGGGATGGTCCTGTTCGTGTCACGCAGGAAGACTGAATATTTATGTGATTGGTTCTAAAAAATGGAAAACGCCTCGAATGCTCTTGACACGAGGATTTGAATAGGACTGTAATCGTAAGACAGAATGGATGAAAATGTTTGCACAGTACACTCGCCCGCGTATAGCTTGCTGGTTGTTCAACTGGCGATATTTTATTCGACATTGGGTCGCCATCTGGATTGCGGACCTAGTTTATTGCGACTGAGTGGCATACATGGCGGTATTGGATTTTGCGAAACTAATCTGCGATTTTCGTCCAGCCACTCTCAAATCGCAAAGAAAGTTGTCAGAAATTTCATTGGCAGACGGGACATTTTGCGACGTTGACCGTACGCACTACAGTAGCTGTACGCCGTACGATCGGAGTACAGCGTGTTGGATCCTACCGAATTATGGACGGTAGGATAGTATCTGGACAAAAATGTCGAGGACTTAATGGCATATCTGCTGTATCTCCAAATCCGCAACTCGCAAATATGGAGTACAACGAATAGGGGCGGTACGCAACAGGCAAACTTGATAATAGAGTAGCACTAGAGATTTTAGGTGGGGTGGCGTAGGCCGTTTTACTCATTATGTTCACGATGGGTGCCTTGACGTATTGGCCACTTGGGCCAGGTTACCAGCGATTTCGCCGCGTGTCATGCGAGGGGTCATGTGGCCTCTTAAAAAACGCTCAACGGATCTGTCGTCTAGTCAGAAACACACAGACAAAATAAGTCACACCTCATTCTCCGACTTCTCGCAAGCAGCGCAGGCTCAAAATGCGCAAACAAATAATAAGGAAAACCCTTTTCGCGGTCTTACAAAAAGGGCTAAATGGAACGAAATTTTGACGACCTTATTGAGGGGTTTCGTTAACCAAGCACACGTTTTTACAAAAGCGAAAGAGACCTCCCTGAGAAAATCATTTTTGAAACATGCTATTGTTAATGGTGATTGAGGGAACAAGGGTCGTGTTTTCGTGTTCAGGACGGTCCTGTTCGTATCATGCGGGAAACCTGAATAATTACGTGATTGGTTAAAAAAATGGAGAACGCATCGAATGCTCTTGACACGAGGATTTGAATAGGATTATAATCGTAATACAGAATGGATGAAAATGTTTGCACAGTACACGGGCCTGCGTACAGCTTGCTGGTAGTCCAACTAGCGATATTTTATTGGCCGTTAGGTCGCCATCTGGATTGCAACCCCACTTTATTGCCACTAAGTGGCATACATGGCGGTATTGGATTTCGCGAAAATAATCGGCGACTTTCGTCCAGCCACTCTCAAATGGCAAGGTACCTCGTCATAAATTTGATTGGCAGACGGGGCATTTTGCGACGTTGAATGTACGCATACAATTGTTGTACGCCGTACGATCGGAGTACAGCGTGTTGGATCCTACCGAATTATGGACGGTAGGATTGTATATGGACAAAAATGTCGATGACTTCATGCCATATCCGCTGTACCGGACCCGAATGTTGACAGGTAGGGTTTGCCAATTATCCGGATCTGACTGGTGCCCCTGAAACCAAAGGTAGGCCCTCCGAACCTAATGAACACGACGTGCGGGATATCTGTTCATAACAAAAATCCACACTCAGAATCCACGCCCCATACTAGCAGTTCCAAGGTGGCCTCCCTTAGGTTACTGGGAATTCAACTCTCATCGTTTTGTGTTACGGAAGAAATTGCTTAACTGTTATGAAATAACCAGAGTAATAACAGGTAGTGTAATAAGGGACCGTGATTCAAGAATGTCGATACAAATGAGGGCCTATGCATTTTTAGGCACGGACAGGGCTAGCCGAGAACCACGCGAACAGGTTGGGGTGGTTCGGTTGACGAAAGCTACGGAAGCGCCACGCGTCGAGGTTTGGGTTCGCTAAGTGGTTCGGGACCGAAGAATTCGGTCGAGCCTGGACTTCCGAGAGTCGAGGGCACACACGCTGTAGTCGAGCCCAATAGGGAAAAGGGAATTTCCTTGCACCGCCCCCCCTTTCGGGATGAGAATACCCACATCTGGGACACGTCGACGGTGTAAATAGTCATGAACAATTATGCGGTCTCCGAGCGTAACTGCGGGGACCCAGAGGTCTGTCAACTTATACATATGTTCTATGTAGAAGTTATAGGCTAGACTAGGTGTGTGCTTCTAGTGAGTACAACCCAACAGGTATATGTTCTAGGTTTCTCCTTCTAGTAATCATTCACGTATTCTAACATGGTATCGAGTAGGTTAGGTCCCCCCGCCCGCTTCCGCCTGCGCCCTAGTCTCTTGTCCGCCCCCAGTCGGCCCCCTGGCCGTCGCGTTCGCCCCTAGCTGGCCCCCCTGGCCGTCGTGTCCGCCCCTAGTCGGCCCCCTGGCCGTTGCGTCCGCCCCTAGCCGGCCCCCTGGCCGTCACGTTCGCCCCTAGCCGGCCCCTTGGCCGTCGCGTCCGCCCCTAGCCGGCCCCCTGGCCGTCGCGTTCGCCCCTAGTCAGCCCCTTGACCGTCGCGTCCGCCCCTAGTCGGCCCCCTGGCCGTCGCGTCCGCCCCTAGTCGCCCCCCTGGCCGTCGCGTCCGCCCTCAGCTGGCCCCCTGGCCGTCGCGTCCGCCCCTAGTCGGCCCCCTGGCCGTCGCGTCCGCCCCTAGCTGGCCCCCTGGCCGTCGCATCCGCCCTCAGCTGGCCCCCTGGCCGTTCGCGCCCGCTCCTAGCCGGCCCCCTGGCCGTCGCGCCCGCCCCTAGCTGGCCCCACTGGCCGCCGCGCCCGCTCCTAGCTGGCCCCCTGGCCGTCGCGTCCGCCCTCAGCTGCCCCCCTGGCCGTTCGCGCCCGCTCCTAGCTGGCCCTCTGGCCGTTCGCGCCCGCCCCTAGCTGGCCCCACTGGCCGTCGCGCCTGCTCCTGGCCGGCCCCCTGACCATCGAGCCTGCTCCTAGGCGGCCCCAGCAGCACCTGCCTGGCCTCTTCCTAGGGCCGCCCGGCCTCTCCTACCGCCCGCCAGTCCCAGTGCGCCCGCCCGGCCCCTCCTAGCGCCAGCCCGGCCCTGTCACGCCTGCCCGGTTTTTAGCGCCAGCCCGGCCCCTCCTCTTGCCCGCCTGGCCCCTCCTCGTGCCTGCTCGGCCTGCGGTGCCACCTCGGGCCCCGTGTCCTCTGCTAGCCCGCGCCGAGGCGCCCCACAGCCGCCCTACTGGAGAGTGCTGCCGCCATGTCCCCGTGCCGCTGTGCTCCTGCCGAGCTGTGGAGCTGTGCCGCTGTGTCGCTGAGGAGCTGTGTCACTGACCCTGCACGATGGCTGACTTCGTGCTCCGCCTGGACGCTGAGGGCCACGCGGTTGACTTCGTCGCCTGGCTCTCCGATCTCCGCCGTCAGCTTACAGGTCAGCGCCAGGATGGGCACTCGCTGGCTGTCCATGCTGATGGCTTGCTCCCCCGCCCCCCTGCACCTGCTCCCCTCCCTGCTGACCCCACCTCCGCTGAGAGTGAGGCTTTCTCTACTGCTACGCTTGCCTGTGCGGTCTGGGACTCACGCGATGTAGTAGCTCAAGTTGCTATCAGTGACGCCCTCCTTGTGTCTGAGCGCTCGCGTTTCGCTACGGTTGATACGGCCAAAGCTTATTTAGACGCTGTTATTGCTCGCTATTCCACACCTGCATCCGCTTGTGCTAGCCGCCTGCTCTTCCCGATGCTGTTCCCAGACCTTGCTGCCTTCCCTACCGTCGCAGACTTTGGAACTCACTTGCGTGCCCTAGAGACTCGCTATCGCACTGCTAGCACTGCTGCCCAACTCACTGCGCTCCCCCCCCCATTCTGCATGACCCTCTATTTTATAGCCATGCTCCTGCCGGACCGCCTAGCTAGTGCCCGCGACCGCTTCCTTAGCCAGCACCCTGGTGACCTCACACTAACCGCCTTTGTCGACACCCTCATCGAGATCGAGACGCGCCAGCGCACTATCACTCAGTCGAGCGGTGCGCCGGCAGTCTCTATCTTTCACGGCTGTGCCCCCTCCCAGTGCACGTTTACTCACGTTTTGGCTGCGGTCGCCACTGCTACCCCTCTTACCGAGACGGCAGCTGCGGTCCACCCACAGCAGCGTCTGCCCCGCGGCGGCCGTGGCCGCCAGGGAGGTCGTAATGGTGGCACTAGTGGTGGTGGTAGTGGTGGTGGTGACGGTAGTCCACCTGAGGGGACTACCACCGGTGGGCAGGAGCAGACGCAGTCGCCTTCGCAGCCGGAGCAGCCCCAGCAGCAGCCGCCGCCGTCCCAGCAGCAGCCGTCGCAACCGTGGGCTCGTCTCCCACCTGGTTGGCCTGGCACCTCCGGCGGTGGTGGCCGAGGTGGTGGCCCGCACAGCTTGGCGTCTACCGGTAGCTCTAGTGCTATGACCTGCTAGTACCAGCTTCAGACCGGGCCTCTCCGCGGCACTCTGTGCCGCCACCCGCACCCGAGTGCCCGCTGTTTCCGCCGCCTCGACGATCTCTTTCATCGTCGCTTTGGCCCGACCCCGGACCTCCCCGACTGGCACAGCCTGCTTCGCCAGGGCGTGCCGATCTTTGAGTTGGATATGGATCAGATAGGTGCTGCTTTGCATGCTTTGTATGCTGACGCTTCTAGTGTTGCTGGATCTTATTACCCTGTGTACTCTAGTTTAGGTGTCTCACCCTTGTGTAGCTTAGCCTCCCCTGCTGTGTCAGGCGTAGGACTGCCTAGTTTGCCTAGCCTAGGTTCTGCACCAGCTCCGTTCCCAGCCTCCGCCACTGCCTCGCTGTCCTTCACTCTCGACTCCGGTGCTTCTGCCTGTTTCTTCCGCGACCGCTCCACGCTTACGCCGCTTGCTGCGCCTGCTGTTGTCTCTCTCGCTGACCCCTCTGTGGGTCCCGTCGTCGCTCACAGTTCCACGTCCCTTCCCTGTCCAGCAGTTCCCTCGGGCTCTCTTACAGGCCTCCACGTTCCCTCGTTCTTGAGGAACCTGGTTGGTGTCGGCTGTCTTCAGGACCTCGGCGTCACCACCACGTTCCCCGGGCACGAGCGGTTCGCTGTCTGTTCTGAGGCTGTCTCAGGTTCCCCACTTGCTACGTTCCCCCGGGACCCGGTGTCCGGACTGTTCACCCTAGACACCGCTTCCCCCCCGGTTGGTGCGTCCTCCCAGGTCGCTGCAGCTTGCTCGTGTCGGTCTCTCACTCACCCGTCCCCTTTGTGGCACCACCGCCTAGGTCACCCTGCACTCCCGCGTCTGCGTCACATGTCCCAGCACGGTCTTGTCTTAGGCCTCCCCACGTCGCTCCCCGCCCTTCCCCTCTCGCCTGCTCCACCGTGCATGCCCTACGTCAAGGGCCGGCTCCGCCGTGCCCCTCACTCCTCCTCGCTTCGCCCTGCTCCTGCTCCCCTTCAGACCCTGCACTTGGACGTTTGGGGCCCAGCCCCCGTCCCCGGACCGCGTGGCGGGCGCTACTTTCTTGTGCTTGTCGACGACTACACGTGCTACACCACGGTGTTTCCCCTGGAGCGGAAGGCCGATGTGCCCGACGTTCTTTTACCGTGGGTTATGGCTGCGCATCTTCACCGCGGTCTCCCCGTGTTGTGTCTCCACTCTGACCATGGCGGAGAGTTCGCTTCTGGTCGGCTTGGACAGTTCTGATGTGCGGAGGGCATCACCCAGTCGTACACCTTGCCGGACTCGCCACAGCAGAATGGGGTTGCTGAGCGCCGCATCGGCTTGGTCATGGAGGTGGCTCGTGCCTCCATGATCCATGCTGGTGCACCCCATTTTCTGTGGCCGTTTGTCGTTCGCTACGCCGCTCACCAGCTTAACCTGTGGCCACGCTCCCAGCGGCCGCAGGTTTCGCCGACCCTCCTTTGGACCGGGTCCCCCGGTGACGCGTCTGCGTTCCAGGTCTGGGGCTGCCTTGCTCACGTTTGTGCCTCTGGCACGGAAAAGCTCACTGCCCGCACTGTCCTCTGTGTCTTCCTTGGTTTCCCCCTGGACTCGTCTGACTGGCTCTTCTACCACCCGCAGTCTCACCGCTTCCTCCACTCTCGTGACGTCACCTTTGACGAGTCCGTCTCCTTCTACCGTCGCTTCCCTCACCGAGGTCTCCCGGTTTCCCCCCCCTTGTTCCTTGCCCCCTCTCCCCCGGTAGCCCCTCCTCCCCTCCCGCTGCGTCCTGCCCTGTTTGGTGTCTCCCATGTCACTCCACTCCCGTCGGTTGTCCCGGTTGAGGAGTCTGCTGACTCTGGTGGTCCCCCCGCCCCGCCTTTGACGCATCCCCCTACCCTGGTGTCTTCGCCCCCGCTGTCGCAGCCGCCGCCGTCGTCGTCGCCGCCGTCGCAGCCGCCGTCGCCGCTCTTGGCCTCTGGGGGTGCTGGCGCTGAGGAGGGTGTTCGTCCTGCGGCTCCTGGTGTGGTCTGTCCCGGCGGGCCTGGGGGTGCCGCTGGGGCTGGAGAGGGTTCTCGCTCTGGGGGTGTTGGTTCTGGGGGTGCTGGTGTTGAGTGTTCTCCCGGAGGTTGTCGTGCCCCTGCCGGTTCGAGGGTCGAGCACCAGCCGCCGCAGCAGCCACCGCAGTCATCGCCGCCGGTCTCCGCTCTTTGCCTTCCCTCTCCTGACCGCTCGCCAGTGTCTCCCCCACCTCCTCCTCCCCTTCCTGTCTACGGCCCTGTGTTCTCGCCCCCAGACTCTTCTCCGGCCCGTCTTCCTCCTCGTTCCCCCCTTGTGTCATCTCCGCTGTCTCCTGACCCTACACCTCCGTCCCACGTTTGGTCTCGCCGTCCCTCTCGTGCTCGTCCCGTCTCCCCTGTCCCGCGCTCCCATCCTATGTTACTCCGTTCTCACTCGTCTCGTCCTTCCCTCCTCCCCTCGCCTCCTCCCTCGTCGCTCGTTGTTGCACCTCCCCCGCTGTCTCGCTACCTCCGTGCCGCTCGTCCCCTTGTCCCTCGGGTCCTTGCCTCTCTTGTTACAGACCCGTCTGTTCCTGTCTCCTGCCTTGATGCGCTTGTTGCTGCTGTCTCTGACCCTGCCCGTCCTGCGCCCGTCGGGGGTGCATCTGCCCTTGGCAGTGACGTACTAGAGGACAGGCAGTACGAGCTTGCTTTCCTTTCCGAGGCCGCTCCCCATCTCTGCTCCATGCTCCTAGTCCCAGAGGGTGACCCAGACGCCTTCGACATCCCGACCCCTCGCACCTACGCTGAGGCCACCTCGGGACCCTGGGCCTCTCAGTGGATAGCTGCCATGGAGCAGGAGATGGCATCTTGGAGGTCCACCGGCACTTACGTCGACGCAGTTCCCCCGCCTGGGGTGAACGTAGTCGATGGTCGGTGGCTCTTCAAGGTGAAGCGCCCCCCTGGAGAGCCGCCTGGCTTCAAGGCGCTCTACGTGGCCAGAGGTTTCAGCCAGCGCGAGGGGGTTAACTTCTTCCAGACCTTCGCCCCGACCCCGAAGATGACCACTCTTCGAGCACTGCTACACGTAGCAGCACAGTGCGACTACGAGCTTCACTCCCTCGACTTCTCTACTGCCTTTCTTCAGGGCAGCCTACACGAGCAGGTCTACCTGCGTCGACCTCAGGGCTTCACTGGTACCTTCCCCCCTGGGACCCAGTGGCTTCTCCGGCGCTCCGTCTACGGCCTGCGTCAGGCTCCTCGCGAGTGGCATGACACACTGCGTGCCACGTTAGTAGACCCGCAGTTCTTTCCGTCCTCTGCTGACCCCTCGCTGTTTGTGCGTTCCGGCTAGACTCCGTTCTACATCCTTGTCTATGTAGACGACCTGGTCTTTGCTACTGCTGACAGGGATGCACTGGCCTCTGTGAAGGTCGAGCTGCTGAAGAGACACACCTACACTGACCTTGGAGAGCTGCGTCGCTATCTTGGCCTGCAGATCTCCAGGGGCAGAGCAGCACGCACCATCACCCAGACACAGTCACACTTGGTGCGTCAGGTCCTTCAGAGGTTCGGTCTTCAGTTCTCCTCCGCACAGCCCACACCTCTACCTGTAGACCATGGGCTCTCTGCTCTAGTTCCTGCGGAGCCAGTAGAGCCGAGTGGACCCTACGCAGAGCTGGTGGGTTGCCTCATGTACCTGATGACTTGCACTCGCCCAAATCTTGCATACCCTCTCAGCATCCTGGCTCGCTTTGTGGCCACTGGCAGACACCGGCCACAGCACTGGTCGGCCGCTAAGAGGGTTTTGCGATATCTAGCAAGTACATCGGGCATGGGGTTAGTGCTAGGAGGACGCAGGCCAATGGTTCTCACTGGGCACACAGACGCTTCTTGGGCAGACGACTCTGAGACTCTCAGGTCGTCTCAGGGCTACTGTTTTAGCCTTGGTTCGGGTGCTATCTCTTGGAGATCCACTCGCTCGTCGTCTGTTGCTCAGTCTAGCTGTGAGGCTGAGATCTACGTTGGTGCCATGGCGGCACAGGAGCTCCGCTGGCTGACCTTCTTGTTCACTGACTTAGGTGAGTGGCCTAGCTCTGCCCCGGTCCTGTACGCTGACAACAGGGCCAATATCCTCCTGTGTCAGGAGCCTCGGCTTGAGGGCAGAGCGAAGCATATCCAGCTGCGGTACTTCCTCCTGCGCGAGCTACAGCAGCGTCGCTAGGCCCGTGCAGTTCACTTGGCCTCCGGTGCCAACACAGCTGATATCTTTACGAAGGCGCTTGCGCCTAAAGATCATCAGCGGCACTGTGTACAGCTTGGTCTTGTTCCTGTAGCTTCTCATTTGCTAGGGCCATGATTGTGTACTCTCTACTATATATACCTGTCTGACTGGCCTTGTGGCCTTCCCTCCAGTGGCTGGACTAGTAGTGCCGCCCTGGCTTGCTTTAGTCTTGTTTGTACTCTTGCTGACTGGTCTCCGACCCGTGCCTCAGTGGTTGGACTAGTAGTGCCACCCAGAGCTGTGTGCTTCTTGCTTAGCACCACCCCTTATCTAGCCTAGGGGGTGTGTCAACTTATACATATGTTCTATGTAGAAGTTATAGGCTAGACTAGGTGTGTGCTTCTAGTGAATACAACCCAACAGGTATATGTTCTAGGTTTCTCCTTCTAGTAATAATTCACGTATTCTGACAAGGTCGTCATCACTCGTGCGATCAACCCATCTTACGGGGAAATGAACGGCTGCTGTATCTCTATGACCATGTACGCGGTGAGCGAGAATCTTGGAGGGTTCCGTCGTTGGCTCGGGCACTGGGTTGGCCGTATGATTGATACTGTATGTTGACGGTCGAGATTAGTGGCACTCGGGACGAACGGTCTCTGAAGACTGGCGTGGAACGAATCACAGTCAGCTTGCAGTTGCAACTCTGCTGTGACTGGTGTCACCATTCAGATGAAACGGAATGGTCCACAAAATCTTGGCCGTAATTGATTTGAGAGCGGAATTCCCAAATTCCTGGTGTCGAGCAAGACCATTTGCCTAGGGGCAAGTGTTAGCACTTGGACCGGCTGGCAGGCCATTGACAAAATCCATCGTCACTTGTTGCCAGGGTCGGCTGGATGGCTCGATCGGCTGCAGCAATCCAGCTGGTCAAAGCGGGGAGAACTTCATGCATTGACGCATGGCACACAAGGTGATATACCGCTCCACGTCCGTCAATAGGTTGGATCAGTAATAATGATGGCTCAGTAGTTTGGCGGTTTTGTCGATGCCGTAGTGATCCGAGAAATTCGAGTCATGCGCCTCCTGTATCAGTAATTCCCGTTGGGTGCGATAGGCAGGAACCCAAATCCGATTGGTACCGGATTTCAGGTAATAGGCCCCTTGCCTGGTTGTCAGTTGGGTTGGGGGGTGACTGTTAGTGGCGAATAATGGGTTAGTACTGTATCCATGGATGAATAGGCCATTTAGCAGGGGATTGGTTTGGGTAATTAGGATAGCGGCATTACAGACCGAGGGGCGGGTCAGCGCGTAAGTGATGTTGCCAACCCCTCGTTTGTAGGTGACCCTATGATGGAAACTTGACTCGAGGTAGTCGAGCCGGGGATTCAGTGTCAGTTGGGCGCAGATGAATTGTAGAATGGACGGCACAATTCAGTTTCGGTGATGAGCTCGAATGGACGGCGAGGACCAGCAATCCGAAGAACCAGAGGTGTAGTTATGAAATTTTTGAGCTTGTCGAGCGCAGCCTGTTGCTCTCCCCCCCACTCAAAAAACGTGCCTTCTTCAGGAGATCTGTGAGAGGGGAAATTACTCCCACCTTGTTCGGGATGAACCGGCGGACAAAATTGACAAACCCCAGAAAACTCTGAAGTTCGCGGAGATTAGCCTGCGGCTTCCAGTTATGGATTGTAACAATCTTCTTAGGGTCAACCTTAACGCCGTCGATGTAGATAACGTGGCCCAAAAACTCCAGTTCGTGTTTTACACATTTGCACTTGGAGCCTTTGGTGATGAGGCGATTCTGTTGGATGAGGGTGAAAACGACTTCCAAATCCTTCAAATGTTGCTCTCGGGTAGTGCTGTAGACCAGGATGTCGTCGAGGTACATGATGGCGCACTTATCCATCAGTGGCTGGAAAAATTCATTCATGGTCAACTGAAATGTCAATGGCGCGTTTGTTAAACCGAATGACATAACGGTGTACTCGTAACTTCTGTACCGGGTCCGTAACGCCATCTTGTAGCACTGAGCTTCGTCCGGGCAAATCTGATGGTAAGCGTCTCGCTGGTCAATTTAGGAGAAAACCCGAGCTCCGCGAAGTTGGGCGATGAGTTTGTCGGCACGCGGAATTGGGTGGCGGAACTTAATGATAACCCGTTTCAATGCGCGATAGTTGGTACACATTCGTAATCTGTCACCTTTCTTCGGGTTGAACGGGATCGGGGAACTCTGGCTGAGTCGGCCGCCACTGGGTCCAAACAATCGGTTTTACGCCAGGCTTGAGCTTGATTTGTGGTCGTGCAGGCGTTGAGGTGGCAATCCAGCAGAGAGATCATCAGGAAAAATATTCAAATGCTTCCGAATAATCGTTGCCAAATTATCGGGGACAGCTGCACAGAGTTTGTCGATGTCGGTCAGATCTTCGACAGCCGTGGATGCGATCCATCGGACGCCATACAACTGTGCTCCGCGAATCATTGCCCTGATAGTCACAGCGCTGACTGTCGACATGGCGGAGTCTTGACTGCTCCACATGGGAAGTCGTCGCGACTTGCCACTCCACTTGATGCGACAATTGCCTGTCGCCAATCAATGCTCGGGTTGTATTCGCGTAGCCAATCGCGCCCTAGCAGCATGTCACACCCATTTAGGGTCATCGCAAGCATTTTCATCGTAAAGCTGAAATTTTTGCCACAGGTGACTCGCACATGAGGCACGCAATCCCGAATCGATAGTGGAGTGCCGTCAACCAACCTCGCGTTGATTTCAGGCATGCAGCGCTCAAGCTGCAATGGAAGATTCTTCGCTTTTGTCACATACATCAAACTGTGGCTCGCCCCGCCATCAACAAATATTTTAATTCGGGTGTCGCCAACCCTCCCTTCAACCAGCATAGGGTGATCAGCCGGTTCACCCCCCTTATTCAGCCAGGAATGGTCGATAGCCCAAATCAACACTATAACCTGATGGGGGTGGTGACGTTTGGGCGACGCTGTCAAGTCAGAAGGCGACCCATCAGCTACTGACTGTTCCCATTTCCCGACTGCCCACGCTGTTGATTGATGTGGGTTGGTGCTGACCTCGAAATAGTTTCCCTCCAGGAAACCCGCCCTCGCGAGTCCACTTTGCTCGTCCAGTGCGTCTACTATGCGAACAATTTTGTTGAAGGTCATCGGGGTGTGCAGGACGATCTCTTGCTGGATCTCTGGCTTGAGACCACCCACGTAGCGATCATTGTTTTCGTCGTCACTGAGGCTGCCGATTTGATCGCGGAGCGACAGGAACGATGTCGTGTACTCCTGGACAGATCCCAACTGACGCCACATCCGAAGCCTTGTGCGAGCGTTTTTGCGCATGGATACGTGCTCAAAGTGGCTTTTCAATGCATCACCCCACGCTTTCCACGTGCGGATCGTGGCCGACCCAAAGATCGGTTCTGCATGTGCCGTTGATGAGCCTTGCTCCCCATCTGCCGCTCGTTGATTCCCTGCCAGGGCTCCTCCCTCGTCCAAATGCATGCGCCACCAGTCGAGTGCCGGTCCCCTCAGCAGCGACACAACCAAGTTGACACATGAAGCGTTGTCATTAATACTTGCTGTTGTAAAGAAGATTTCCACGACAAACAGCCAACCGCTCACTGTAGTTGATTTGTCGGTCAGGTTGATTTGTCGGTCTGGCATAGGTGATTTGATTTTTATGGCCGCCCGCGGCTCGCTGTGGATTCCTTCAACTGCTTCAGGTGTCCCCGACGCCTTCGCTTCGCTCGCAGCATCTTCGTCTCGGATAACAGGCCGCCCTTGAAGTGACGAGTTTTCGTTTTGCAGCATATGTACTTCTTTTCCCAGCGAATCGAACTTATCGGCGAGTTGTTGAAGCTGGGCCTGCAGCGTCGTCATTGTAAGCGCCTTAGCTTGCAACTCGTCAAACTCCTCCTTAGTCACGTTCCTAACCAGGCCCTAGGATTGGTTTTGGGTCACGCAGATTCATCATCCTTGCCTCCTGTATTTAGGCTGATTTTTCAGCCTTGTCCTTGCTAAAAAGGCTGAGATTTTACAGCGTTAAAAAAAAAAAAATAAAAAAAATCGCTGATCAATCAGCGTTAGTTATGAAAAATAATCGGATGCATATATGAGTGATTCTTCAGGAACTTGCGTCGACTTTTGATAACGAGGCTAAAGATTGCCTAAAGCACTTGAAACGCCCGAGATTGGCTGGCGGAATAGTAATTTTCAGTCCACACCAATCGCATCTAAGGGCGTGATCCTACGCGACAAGATGCCAGGCAACTTCGTGTCAGTGGAGATTTTGCTCGTTAAATTTGCCTGTCAATCACATTTTGACACGAAATATCATTACATTTTTTCACGTAGATACACATCCTGAGAAGCCCAGGTATTTTCGTGCTAGCGTGACTCGCGCAAGGGTCTGGGAGGCATGTGTCTGGTCCAGGGCTTATGCTAACAGGGTAAGTGTCCATTTTTTACTGATTTTCAAGGCAGATTTCAGATGGACATTGTAGCTCAAAGGGTCCGGTGAAAACCCTCCCGTAAAGTTCAGGGCTGATTTTGGCGCCACCCTTTCTGTACGGAGAGTTTTCGGGGGTACCCATTTGTTTTAAACTCCAACCCCCCTCCCCACCACCGTCCCTGCCACTCACACCTCTCCCCCTTTGGTTTGTCATTTCACACCTGTCATTTTTCCCCAATCTGTGGCGATTTTGTTGCTAACCTCTAACTCGCCCCTCTCTGTGTTGTCTCACTCCTGCGTATTCATAAAGCAATCCAATTTTCAAGCCTCGAACTTGTATCTGAGACAAAGTTGGTCTAGGCTTTCACGCCAACACTTAGGCAGAATGTCATGCCTTAGGATTTCGTTGCGCGTGTAGAAATGGAGGCCTTACTTCCTAGTAGATCCCTACCAACTGCCTCAGTGGTCGTGCAACTTCTGTATTCTGAGGAAGGTATTGCTAGAGTCGTGTGAGTGGTTTTCGTGCGAGCTCGTTTTCCTAAGGGGCGATTTTTTATGAGCCCTTATTTTAAGGGTAACTTTTGAGAGGCACCGTTTCTGAACGGGCGCCCTAAAAACCTAGCATAAAGCCCTGGTCTGGTCTGGTCTGGTCTGGTTTCTGATAGGTTGTTCAAGGCTAGTGGGAGGAAAGTTTGAGGGGTGTTACTGGTTTCTATGGACTTCAACGAATTCTCCTGGGTTGCGGGGATTACGAGAGGGGTGTGAGTGACTGGTTTCCGAGGACTTCAATCAAATTCTTATGGATTGCGGAGGGTATGAGTGAGGTATGACTTCGACAAGTTCTCAGTTGCCGAGGGTATGAGAGGGGTGTGACTGGTTTTTGAGGACTTCGATAAAATCGTTTAGGTTGCCGAGGGTATGAGTGGGGTGTGACTAGTTTTCAAGGACTTTGAGAAAAACTTGAGGGGTATGTGTGACGAGATGCGGTAATCTCGGGGGGACGCAAATCTCGCTGTACTCGGTTTCAGACTCCCCCCCAGACATCACTACAACAAAAGGGTTGAATTTGTCAGCCTTGCCTATCTAAAAAAGTCTTACAGTTCAGCATAGGTACAAAAAAAAAGGGTGAAAAAAGGCTGAATCTGCGTAAAAAGGCTGATATCTGGGGGCCTGTTCCTAACACTACGACGAGCAGAGGTTTCTGGCGTGTTAGGCATGCTGGAAATTTTACCTGACAGATCTGCGGGTGCACACGCTTCTAGTTGGAGGAGCTTTAACGAGCTCACCTACCAACCGCTCGCCAACCCTCTAGTCTGTCGGGTCCTCTCCCAATATAAACGGACTACTCTATGGAACAAGGCTCTAATACCAGCAGTTATGAATTAACCAGCGTAATAACAGGTAGTGTAATAAAGGGACCATGATTCAGGATTGTCGATACTAGGCATTTATAGGCACGCACTGGGCTAGCCGAGAACCACGCGAACAGGTTGGGGCGGTTCGGTTGGGAAAGCTACGGAAGCGCCGCGTGTCGAGGTTTGGGTTCGCAAAGTGGTTCGGGACCGAAGAAGTTGGCCGAGCCTGGACTTCCGAGAGTCGAGGGCGTACGCGCTGTAGTCGAGCCCAGTAAGGAAAAGGGGATTTCTTTACATAAACCGCAACAAGGTTACAACCTAAAAGATGAAAAGTATGTTAGGAGCTAAGGAGCTAGGTAGGTAGCCATGAGAAAAGCCGAGAGGTTTAGCTAGGGGGGAGAGTTACGAGAGAAAAGAGGGTCGACTAGGAAGAGGAAGAGATACAATAAGGGGGGGCTGTCCCCTCTACAGTAGGATCCGGTAATTGTAGCACACCTATCAAGCCTACACAAACATATTATATAAAATATAATGTGACACACCCCCTAGGCTTGGTAGTTGCAAGCCCACCCAACACGCCACACCCCCAAGCCCGTGCACCCCCATGTCTTGCAGCAGGTGTGGCTTCTACCCCTCGTGCGAAGCGGCGACAGTGGCGGCGGGTGGCAGCAACGGCGGCTTCTACGACGACAACAGCGGCGGCAGCGGTGGCGGCGGTGGCGGCGGTGGCTTCGACGATGGCGGCGGCGACTGCAAAGCTCGCGGCACCCGGTGGCGCGGCACGGCCCGTCCACGACCAGGTATTGAGTTAGCAGCTGCGGCTGGAGTAAGGGGAGATGCAGGGGGAGGGGGGGGGGGTGTGCTTCAGCAAGGCGCCTATGGCTGGCGCACTGGCTGGCATGCGGGCATCATGGCTGGCGCCTAAAACGGTGCGCGGCCCGCTGCTGCCCGTGCACTGGAACGTCGACGCCGCCACGGCTGCACGACGACGCGGCGGCACGGCGACACAGCGGCACCGCGGCTCGACGGGAGGGCGGGACGGCGACATGGCGACACAGCGGAACGGCGGTACCGCGGCACGGCGGCATGGCGACATGACGACGCCGCCACGGCGTAGCGTCGACACCACGGCAGCGCGTCGGGGCTGCCACGGAAGCGCATAAAGGCCGCCGTGGCAGCAGAACGTGGCCGCCACGGTGGCGAGTAAGAGACGGAAGGGGCGAGAGGACGCTGCGGAAGCATGGTGATAAGACTCAGCAGGATAGGCCCGCTCTGATACCATGTTAGGAGCTAAGGAGCTAGGTAGGTAGCCATGAGAAAAGTCAAGAGGTTTAGCTAGGGGGGAGAGTTACGAGAGGAAGAGGGTCGACTAGGAAGAGGAAGAAATACAAGAACGGGGGGGTTGTCCCCTCAACAGTAGGATCTGGTAATTGTAGCACACCTAGCAAGCCTACACAAACATATTATATAAAATATAATGTGACAAAGTATGCATGAGGTATTATTCTGGTCCACTACAACACCCCTGGTAATGGAGCATACAGAAGGAGCCTCGTTGTCTTGATATGAGGCACACATGCACCGCTTTTCTGCACTGCTGGTGATTGCTGGGACAGCTGGAAGGAACCATGTACTGAACACATTCACACCATTCAGCTTAGCTCAGGGCATCCAACCTTCAGCACACACCAATGGCCGTCCCATCACTCCCCCGTTCCTCACCACCAATGCCCTTCCTGCCACAAGCACTGTGCAGGGACATGCTCACGCGGTGCTGACGTGGCAGGCCTGGCACTCGGGAGAGCCGGTATGGCACACGGGGACTTGGCAAGAATGCTGCAGCCTCTAAGCCTCCCAGGCTCCCATCCTCCGAGCCTGCAACCATCCCTGCCTCTAAGCCTGCCTTACTCCCCTCCACTGACCCTTCGTCCATTACATCTTCTGCTTCATCTCCACCCTAAGCAGTCTCACCTTTGTACTCATCACAAGCTGCTTCGTTTACAGCAGTAAGCTCGCCCCTGTGCATGTTGTTAGCAGTACGACGGCCACGGAGTATAATCTCCTCATCAGCAATTTCTGGTTCTGGAGGGTCACGGTTCTGGTTGGTACTGCTCTCTGTACTGCTCTCTGTACTGCTCTCAGTGCGCTCAGCACTCGGAAATCCAGAGATCTCAACCCCAACACCATCTGCAACCGCAGCACCCCCTGCATCATCTGCACCTGCAGCACTCTCCGCATTTTCAGCACTCGCAGCAGCTTTGTCTGGATCCACACTGGATGGAGCACTGGCAGCAGGGACTGCAGGAGAAGCAGCAGCCTCGGTATCAGCCTCGGTAGCAGCCTCGGTATCAGCAGCCTTGGAAGCAGCAGCCTCGGTAGCAGCCCCGGAAGCACCAGCATCGGCAGCAGCTCCACTGACCCCCTTCTGCTCACTCTGCTCTATCTCCCCAAGAGGTGGCCGCCACACTATGCCTCCTACAAGCAAGCCTGGAGCGATGGCTCCCGCAACGGACTTCTGAGCTTCTGCGTCCAACCGAGGTAGGCCGCTCTCGTCATGCAACCCAAGCACCCCAGACGTGCTTGACGCATGTGCATCTCCCAACTGCTGCTGCTGCTGCTGCTCAGAAGCATTCTCGTTTGAACCAGCCTCAACTACCAGTGACAGCACAGCTACGCTAGGAGCCGTGTCGCCATCCACAGCAAAGCAAGCAAACCGATTGAACACACCCTCGGACATGGTGTCGAGAGTCGTGCCTGAGCTGTCTCCGCTGTTCCTCCTGCTGCTGCACTGTGCCCGCCACATCTGCGGTTTCAGCTCCACCCATGAGTCGCACTGTAACGAGGCGGCTTGTAACCCGGATTCAGGGTACGCAACCAGCAAGTTGATGGCTGACGGTTTCTGGGAGAGGCCTATAACGCGGATGTCATAGTTAAGCACCACATGACCATCCCTGATAAGGAAAGGCGACAATAGAAGAACGAGAATAAAAGTGAGGGTACAATTGCATGAGGTGGGGAAGGGAACACTGGCAGTGTCACATGCATCTTGACAGTGTCACATGCATCTTGGCAGTGTCACATGCATCTTGGCAGTGTCACATGCATCTTGGCAGTGTCACATGCATCTTGACAGTGTCACATGCATCTTGACAGTGTCACATGCATCTTGACAGTGTCACATGCATCTTGACAGTGTCACATGCATCCTGACAGTGTCACATGCATCTTGACAGTGTCACATGCATCCTGACAGTGTCACATGCATCTTGACAGTGTCACATGCATCTTGACAGTGTCACATGCATCTTGACAGTGTCACATGCATCTTGACAGTGTCACATGCATCCTGACAGTGTCACATGCATTTTAACAGTGTTGTACAGCATGAACGCCCTCCTGCATCTGCATGTGCATGTCCCCCCCTCCCGCAAGTGCCCCTCCCCAATGTGCCTCCGCGATGTGCCCCTCCGCGCATGTGCCCCTTTCCGCATGCGCCTCTCTCACATCTGTCCTCGCACCCTCTCGCAATCAGGATCATCCAACTTGAAAGCTGCCAGTGTGAATGCCACTCCCTGGAGATTCTCTGCTCCCAGCCGTCCTCTGAGCAGGAAACAAAATCCATTCTGCTACATCATCGGTTTCATAATCAGCCTCTTACTTGAAAGCTGTCAGCATGAATGCCCCTCCCAGCAAAATCTCTTCTCACAGCTGCCAGAATGTATGCCCCTCCCTGAAAAACCATTCTGCTACATCAGCGGTTTCATAATCAGCCTCTTACTTGAAAGCCGCCAGCATGAATGCCCCTCCCTGAAGACTCTCCTCTCCCAGCCGTCCTTTCAGCCGCACCTCCAAGCGCGGGTCCTGTTGGGGATACCGCGGAATGATGATGCCTGAGGTGGGGCGTGGCCGGGGGCGAGGGAGGGGAAGAGAGCTGGCAGCATAAACGCCCCTCCCTGCATGTTCCCTGGTAGCCCTACCCCAGCCGTCCTTCCAGCCGCACCTCCAAGCGACGGTCCTGGGGCGAATACCACGGAAAGACGACGTCTGACGTGGGGGTGGGACAGGGTGCATGTTGAGTGGTGGGACAAGATGACGTCTGTCACAAGATGACGTCTGTCACAAGATGACGTCTGTCACAAGATGACGTCTGTCACAAGGTGCCGTCTGTCACAAGGTGCCGTCTGTCACAAGGTGCCGTCTGTCACAAGGTGCCGTCTGTCACAAGGTGCCGTCTGTCACAAGGTGCCGTCTGTCACAAGGTGCCGTCTGTCACAAGGTGCCGTCTGTCACAAGGTGCCGTCTGTCACAAGGTGCCGTCTGTCACAAGGTGCCGTCTGTCACAAGGTGCCGTCTGTCACAAGGTGCCGTCTGTCACAAGGTGCCGTCTGTCACAAGGTGCCGTCTGTCACAAGGTGCCGTCTGTCACAAGGTGACGTCTGTCACAAGGTGACTCAGAAGTCACCTTGTGATGGGAGGCGGGACAAAGGCCAGAGAGAGGCGGTCAGGAAACCAGGGGAGATTGGTTCTGAGAAAGAGGCGCAAGCCAGAAAGTGCATTTCGTAACGGGGGGGAAAAACAGGGAAGAAAATTGGATGAAGAGTGAAAGAGAGGGAAGAGAGGGAAGAGAGGGAAGAGAGGGAAGAGAGGGAAGAGAGGGAAGAGAGGGAAGAGAGGGAAGAGAGGGAAGAGAGGGAAGGGAGGGAAGTAAGACATGGCCCCATGGGAAAGGGATAAAATGCCGAAGGGTAAGAGAGGAATGTCTTCACCAGAACGGCTTCATGACAACGAGATTTAAAATACGAATAAAATGGAACATACAATGTTTACAGAATATAAGATAAAGGGATTGTAAACGGGGCGCCTGTCTCAGCTCTTACCGCTGCTGCACTCGCGGCTTCTCTGCAGCTCTCCAGCCAACTCAACTCGTGCCTCCTCTCCCTCTCCACCAACCACCACCAGCACGCCTTGAGTCGACTCTGAAATCACGCGCACGCCAAACCCTATCAACCTCCCATTCTCCTCCCCCCGCGCAGTTAACATCTCTTCCAGTCCCTTGACCTGCTGTGCCTCCACTCCCCCTCTCTCCCTGCTCTTCCCCGCCACCTCCCACACAGACGGCGTCGTCGCGACCCACTGGCAGCCCGTGTAGGCTGGGCACAGGGCCAATGGCGGCGCGCCACGTGGCAGCGTGAGGAGAAGGTCGCCGGGAGGGGATTCGGCTCCTGCGATGGCGACACTGAAGCCGATGGTGTAGGCTGGGGTGGGGCCACGAGATATGGACCTGCGCAGTAAGGGGTGGTGGTGGGGAGGGGGGGGAGGAAGAGATGGCGAAGAGAGGAGGAAGACAGTGGTTGGGAGCGTGAGGAGGAGTAAGTTGCTGGGAGGGGGGTCGGCACCTGCGATGGCGGCACCAAATCGGATGGTGTAGGCTGGGGCTGTAACTCGAGATATGGCCCTGGGGGCGGGAGGAGGGTGGAGGAGGGGAGAGGAGGAAGGGATTGGGGGTGGAAGTGGTGATGGAAGAAGCGAGAATCTGGGAACAGGTTTGAAAGGGGTGCAACGAGTGTGTGTGTGTGTGTGTGTGTGTGTGTGTGTGTGTGTGTGTGTGTGTGTGTGTGTGTGCGAGAGGAGGGAGGGAGGGAGAAAGGGAGGGATGGCGTGAAGGACGCACGGATGGAGAGAGGGCGACGGTGAAGCAGCGAGATATGGACTACACGGTGCAGAGGATGCCAAGACTGAGGCCGACATGTACCTTGAAACGGATATACTTATAGTGCCTCTCATTCCACCACGGTGTGTGCGCAGCTGGGCGGCGAAATGAACTGGTAGGGGTTGACAATGGGAGCGGAGCGAAGGGGGGAGGAGCGAGGGGGGGAGGAGCGAGGGGGGAGGAGCGAGGGGGGGAGGAGCGAGGGGGGGATGAGCGAGAGGGAGAGGAGCGAGAGGGAGAGGAGCGCGAGGGAGAGGAGCGAGGGGGGGAGGAGCGAGGGGGGGAGGAGCGAGGGGGAGAGGAGCGAGGGGGAGAGGAGCGAGGGGGGGAGGAGCGAGGGGGGAGGAGCGAGGGGGAGAGGAGCGAGGGGGAGAGGAGCGAGGGGGAGAGGAGCGAGGGGGAGAGGAGCGAGGGGGAGAGGAGCGAGGGGGAGAGGAGCGAGGGGGAGAGGAGCGAGGGGGGGAGGAGCGAGGGGGGAGGAGCGAAGTGGGGAGGAGCGAGGGGGAGAGGAGCGAAGGGGGGAGGAGCGAGGGAGAGAGGAGCAAGGGGGGGAGGAGCGAAGGGGGGAAGGATTAGGACGCCTTCCACGGTGTGGCAGGAGCTGGGCGGCGAAGTGAGCAGGTAGGCCCAACACGGCGAGGTGAGAGGCGACGAGAGAAGAGGCGACGAGAGGAGAGGAGAGTTGAAAGAAAAGTCGTGAAAGGTTGGAAGGGAAACCGACGCAGAGGTCAGCAGTAGCAGAAACAGGGTCGTGGGGGCTGCAAGCGTCAGACCTCCGAAGAGGTCAGCTGCGGAAAGGCAGTAGCTCTCTCACCTTCTCCCGTGCTGCTGGCAAGCGCGGCTGACGGCAAGAGAAGAACGAGAAGAGCTGCAGGAGAAACGACGTCAGAGGAGAGAAGAAGACAGAGCAGCAATCAGGGAGACAGGGCAGGGAGGAAAGGCAGGTAATCAGGGAGAGGAGGACAGTGGGTTGGGGATGCAGTGAGAGAGGGGTGCAGTGAGAGAGGGGTGCAGTGAGAGAGGGGTGCAGTGAGAGAGGGGTGCAGTGGAGCGTGCAGAGACGGGTGAAGCGGTGTAAGAATTATGTAAGCCAACGGTCCCTGCTTAGTCATCCCAGGTTTGTTCTGCTCGGGGGGGCGGGCGGGAAGGGGGGCCTACCGACGGCAGCGATTGGCGCTCGGGCTAGAGAGGAGCATTGACCCCCACGAGAAACAGCCATTGTGCTTCGCTCGGTAAGCAAGGAGGTACTAGCGGGCAGCAGGAGCTCGATCACAGTCCACCAATGTGTTTGCTTGCTAGCACGATTGCCAGGCGAGCTCCCGGGATCTCAAGCGCCAAAAAATCCTCCAGTTGTGCACCAAGAGGGAGCGAGGAGTCACTATTCGTGCGACGGTGCGATGAATTTTGAGAATTCTTTTAAAGATAAAAAAAATCGGATGAATTACAAGCGCCTCCGTGCGTGAATATTGGCCTGGTGCTTTCTTGAAGCGCAGGTAATGGATAGACGCAGGCGAGAGATGATCTGACGCGGCTGTACGCGGGAATAGCTTCGACGACGAAGCCTTTAGACCCCTGCAAGGCAAGCTACCACATGAACGCTTTCCTGCGTTTGAGTCGACTCAAAAGCATCTGATGCGGCTGTCGACTTCCATAGCTTCGCCATGTCTCAATCTACCATAGGAACGCTTTCCTGCGACGAGCACGCGGGACCCACCGCAAGGTCGCATCGCACGCCGTCGTCGCCGTGCAGTCCCTTTCCGTCACGTTCCATTGCGTTCCGTCGCGTTCCGTCGCAATCTCTCGCTGAAACCCAGCCATGCTTTTCGGCAGAGCATGGTGTGTCCAGTGGGAAGGGTATCTCATTGCATCATGCATCATTGCACTAGACGATATCGCCGCCCCCCTTGCAGCAGTAGGAGAGCGGCGCTGCGCGGTGAGGCGCGTTACACGGGAGCACCGGCCGCATTAGAAGCTCCTGCCCGCAGTAGCAGTCACCGTCTCGCCTACGTGTTTCTCGCAAGCAGAGTGTCGGACCGCGAGGGATGCAAAGACATACGCGCGACATGCGCTTCCCATGAGACCCACAAACCCATCCTCTGTCACCCACTATGCGGCGGCGAGTCCCGTATGTCGCACAAAAATCCCTAGGCGTATGCGACAGCTGTGCGAAAACTGTCATTATGGTCGTCATCCCCTGACAACCATAGCCTCGGTGGATTTGTACTACAGTACAAGAGAGTCGCGCACGAGAGCTCGCCGCCACCCAGCCAGCCTACCATAAGCTGCTTTCGTCAGAGCTTGTGTTGCCAGGGCCAGACTTGTGTCACCAGCTCGCGTGGCGGTGGGAGGGGAGCTGGAGCGACGATTTCTATGATTCTGGCGGGCTGGCGAAGGTTGGCGATTGAGCAAAGTACAGTAGTTGGGAGATTTTGGCTCTGCGTAACAAAAATGCTCAGGCTAAAGATCTATCCGGTATCATGTATATTTATCCTACTAGTATGGGGAAGACTATCCTAGCCCACCTTCAATTACAGTACTAGTCGCCAATTTATACCATTCTTTTATGTCTTCAAGTTAAATACCGACTGTTTGTAAGTTGGTCTTTATCCCAATTTCAATATTGTCCTAGTACATATGGTATTTGTGGTGCTTCCAGGCTAGGTACAACAGAGTATGGCTAAGAGCAGTAACCGTTAGTACACATACTCTGAACACATGGGGAAGCTGGGGAAGCATTGGTTGGATGGTGTCCATGTACAATTGGGATAATAACTGAATATTCACACCAAAAAAAAAGGTGAAGAATGGACCATCCTGGAAAAATAATAAATTGAATGGTTGAAACAAGAACAGAGGGTTCTTCCTCGGTCATGGCAGGAAATTTATCCATGAACCAGCTTCACTCCTCTGCCGTCAAAACCGTCTTGGTGTTGTCAGTGTTCTTGACGCTGATTGTGACCTCGTGCTTACTCACTGCAACGCCTTCATACGGATTCTGTGAGAAATCATCCACTCCGATTTCTTTCTCAGGCTCCTCGTCCACGTCCGCTTGGAAGTCTTCGCCAACAAGAGTACGAATGCCGTCGTAGTATGTACCAAAACGCGAGGGAGCGAACTTGATTCGCTTGCTGATACGTGTGGCTGCAGCATGCGGCTCCCTGCTTCGACAGGAGCTCACACCGCTATCCTTGATCCACATTCGTCGTCTTTTCCGCTTTGGCGTCTTTTCCTTGTTTTCCGAATCTTTCATGGCTGAACACCTGTCCATCGGCTCTGTACGGCAAGTGCTCATAGGAAGGCGTTGTTTTCCACCCTGGACATAAGACAGAAGACTGCGAGGGGAAATGCGGGACGCGAAACACAGAAAGAATATATCACTTATCTCGGCGAGAGCTTCTGCTTGCTAATGAATGAATGAGCGTGATTGTCTACTTTCCAGAGAGAGGAGTGGGAAAATCACGAATGGCGGGAGGAATGACAAAGCGGGTTGAGACTACCATCCGAAAAAAGTTGATTTCTTGGATGGAGTTCGTCAGGCGAAATATTCGTGCAGATGCTAGGCAGATTTATGGTGGCTGGTGTTGGATGTCGCTCAGCGAAATTCTCGAATTTGATGGTAAAAGTAACATCTCAAGATTCATATCGCGAATTTTGCTCAGGTTGGAGGAGGAACATCAAAATCCGTCGGAGATGAGGTTTGCTTCCCTGACATGCGAGATCGACGGACAGCAGTGTCCCCGATTGATCCTGCGTGGATGACACACTTCGCTAGACTTCGCAGCGATCAATCCAGCCAACGACAACCATCCCGTTGACCCTGCGCAAAGCTCGACGGCCATACCCAGCCATTATCAGTAGTTACGTACAGTAGTTGCTTCCCTTCTTGGGTAAGTAGCAACTTTCCTGCTCCAGCTCGTGACTCACGATAGTTAGCATACGAGGGTACAGCTGGAAGCAGCCTCTCTTCATCGTATCTAACGACGCTGCTAACAATTCGGCACCACCAACTTGTCCGTACCGCTGTCGCCGTTGCAAATGACGAATCGCACGCTCGAGCTTGTCGGGCCGGTAGCTCCCCAGCATCGCCTGGACGAGGCCGCCGTGCTCAGCTACCTCAAGCGCAGCGTCAGGAACGTGCCGGCGAGCGCCGACACGCTGAAGATATCGCAGGCAAGGCAACGATGTCGTTTGGTCTGTCATTTCGCCGAAATTCGCGGACGTCGTCGCTCACACGAGCTCGCATCAGCTCCGTGAAAAGCCACCCTTATTTTTTTCTTTATGAAAAGCGACAAGATAGTTATTTACTTCTTTACCTTGGGGGGTTGAAAACCATCAATATTTGCCGTTACATACCGCCTTCTACCCCCCCTTTCTCCCCTCCCCTCCCCCCCTCTCTTCTCACTCTCCGCATGGCAGTTCGGCCACGGCCAGTCCAACCCCACTTACCTCCTGGAACTTCCTTCCGCTCATGGCTCCGACCCCGTCAGATTCGTGCTCCGGAAGAAACCGCCCGGCCAGCTGCTCAAGTCCGCTCACGCCGTGGAGCGAGAATTCCAGGTAACGTGGCGCCGAAATCTCTAGTACTCAAGGCTCAATCCATCAAGGTTTGTGCTCTCAAAGAGGCCACCGTGTCTGCTGCTCACGTCGGCTCACGCCCTGGAGCGAGAATTCCAGGCAGTCTCATCATGCTGCAATACTTCCAGGTGCGGTGCGGTGATGCTGTTCCGACCGAGGCGAGCTCAGAACACGATATGTCTGTCGAATCTCGCTGTCCGTCTCCGCTAGTAGAGCTCCAGGGGTTAGCAAAGGAGGTAAACGGGGAGATGGGCTATGTAGTGAGGAGAGGGGCGGGGAGGGGGTGAGAGAGGAGCGGGGAGGGTTCTGGAAGGGCGGTTGAGAACAGTAGGAGAGGAAGATTGGGGGAATAGGCAAAGGTGGCTATCAGAGTGAGGTAAAAAGTGGCTGCTGAGGCAGGCGTAGCCTCGGTTTTAATTCTCAAATCATCTTCTATCGTTTCCAGGTAGTGGCGTTCTTCCGTTCGGTCTCCCTCGTTTTCTCCTGGTGGTTCAATCTCCTTATGTATCCCATTAGAGTAGATTCTTGAACTGACCCTCACCTATCAACATCTCTGCATGCCAAAATCATCAGATGCTGGCAGCACCTACCTGAATTCACCCTCACTTCTCAACACCCCCAGGTGCTGGCAGCGTTGGGGTCGCCTGGCCTGCTGCAGGGGCGTCAGTGCCGATGCCAGCTGTTCTCTCGTTCCCGCTGATATCTTTGTGATTTACTCCTTTTTATTAACCTCTTGCTGACATCATCAGGTGCTGGCAGCGCTGGGGTCGCCTGCTGCAGGGGCGTCAGTGCCGGTGCCAGCTGTGCACGCCCTGTGCATGGATCCCTCCGTTATAGGCACGCCCTTTTACATCATGGACTTCGTCCCTGGCCGCATCTTCACCGACCCCTGCCTTCCTGTAAGCATCTTTTGAGGCGTCTCAAAGCACGGCCTTTATACCACGGAAAACCCGGCTTTTGAGACGTCTCAAAACATGGCCGTATCTTCACAGACCCCTGCCTTCCTGTAAGCCTCTCTCCGGTCCTCTGCTGTCGCCCCATGACCTGTGCTGTCGCCCCATGACCTGTGCTGTCGCCCCATGACCTGTGCTGTCGCCCCATGCCCTGTGCTGTCGCCCCATGACCTCTGCTGTCGCCCCATGACCTGTGCTGTCGCCCCATGACCTGTGCTGTCGCCCCATGACCTGTGCTGTCGCCCCATGACCTGTGCTGTCGCCCCATGACCTGTGCTCTTGCTGCGTATAACTGGTTGTCCAGGTTTAGGGTGCTCTTTACTTCTGCATCTTCACTGGTTCATGCGTTTTCACGACCACGAGTCTCCTATTGAGGTGCGTCTAAAATAAAGCCAACGCCACGAGCCACCGCATTCTGACTGGTTCTTGCCCTCCTGCCCCCACCCTCCCTCCTGCCCCCACCCTCCCTCCTGCCCCCACCCTCCCTCCTGCCCCCACCCTCCCTCCTGTTCCCCTAACCCACCCGCCCAGGACCTGCCACCTGCCGCCCGCACTCAGATCTACTCCTCCATGGCCGGCACCCTTGCCGCCCTGCACTCAGCTCGCCTGCCCCAGCTGCAAAAGGACGGATTCGGTCGCCCGGACAGCTACTGCCGGCGGCAGGTAGAGCGGTGGGCGAAACAATACGAAGCTTCAGTGAAATGTATAGGAGCGGAATTCAGAGAGGAGGATGCGAGGATGAGGGGGCTGATCGCGTGGCTGAGGGGGAACGTGCCAGGGGAGGATGCAGCGGCCGAGGGGGCGATGAGAGGCGTGGTGCACGGGGACTTCCGCCTGGATAACCTCGTGTTCCACCCCACGGAGGTGAGTGTAGAGTTCCGGTGGCCTTGGTTTGTTTAATCGAAGCAGTGTGAGGCGTCGTTTACGCTCATAGGTGATCATTTTGTCACTTGCATGCATGCTTGATGGCACCCTCGCCTCCCAACATCGAGGTTTCTTGACCTCCCTGTCGTTCTCACCTCCCTGCATTTCTTTCGTGCCTTCCATTGCTCCTGCCTTGTCGCGTGTGGTTTGTAGCTGTGCTTGATTGGGAGCTTTCCACTATTGGCAACCAGATTTTTGATGTCGCTTATGTGCTCTGAGGTCTAAACACTCTCTCTTGATTGCTTCGTTCTCTTTTGTGCTGTTATCTTTGTGCTGTTGCATGTTTCTCATGCAGCCACGTGTGGTGGCGGTGCTTGATTGGGAGCTCTCCACCCTTGGGAATCAGATGTCTGACGTCGCTTACTGCTGCCTGGTGAGTTACGCTTGTGTTGTGTGCACCCTGTGTGTGTGCGCACGCTCACGCGCTGTGTGCATTGCCTCCACCTCCAGCTGCAACCTGTTTGGCATACAGTCTCCAAGGCTGCTCACTGCGTGTAGCCCTCTGTACACCCCTTGCTCGTTTGTTGCAGTCACGCTTTTAATCGTGGCACCCTCACCATCATATCATGCCCTGCACTCATGCCCTGCACCCATGCCCTGCACCCATGCCCTGCACCCATGCCCTGCACCCATGCCCTGCACCCATGCCCTGCACCCATGCCCTGCACTCATGCCCCCCCTGCACCCATGCCCTGCACTCATGCCCTGCACCCATGCCCTGCACCCATGCCCTGCACCCATGCCCTGCACCCATGCCCTGCACCCATGCCCTGCACCCATGCCCTGCACCCATGCCCTGCACCCATGCCCTGCACCCATGCCCTGCACCCATGCCCTGCACCCATGCCCTGCACCCATGCCCTGCACCCATGCCCTGCACCCATGCCCTGCACCCATGCCCTGCACCCATGCCCTGCACCCATGCCCCCCTGCCCTGCACCCATGCCCTGCACCCATGCCCTGCACCCATGCCCTGCACCCATGCCCTGCACCCATGCCCTGCGCCCACTTATGTCAGATCCTTCCCCAATCTCTCTGGTGGCTTTCGTCTCAGCCTGTTTTCTCACTCTCGCTTCTCCCGCTACATACCCAGCTGTACCACCTGCCTGCCGCATCCCAGTCAGGCTCCATGCTGCCATCTCTCGGCGTCACACAGCTGCCATCTCTCGGCGTCACACAGCTGCCCGGAGGATTGGCAGTAGGGCTCTGCCTGCCAGCAGCAACTCATCCTTTTCTTCCCCCCTTTCTCCCCATCCGTCGCCAGCCATACCACCTGCTGCCGTCCCAGCCCAGCCAGGAGCGGTGCCGCCATCTCTCTCTCGGCATTGCTCAGCTGCCCGGTGCACCATCAGCAGAGGTTCTCCCTGCGGTCACTCATCTTCTTTTCCCTCCATTTCCGTCCTCTCTCCCCTCCCCCCAGCCGTACCACCTGCCGCCATCCCAGCCGGGGGCCATGCTGCCGTCTCTCTGCGTCACACAGCTGCCCCCGGTGCACTGACTTTCACTGTCGTACCAGCAGCTCTCAGCCTTTTTTTCCTTCTCCCTTTCCCCTCGCCCCAGCCATACCACCTGCCGCCATCCCAGACCGGCGCCATGCTGCCATCTCTCGGCGTCACACAGCTGCCCGGAGGATTTCCAGTAGGGGCTCTGCCAGCAGCAAATCGTCCCTTTTCCCTCCCTCTCTCCCCTCCCCCCAGCCGTACCACCTGCCACCATCCCAGCCTGGCGCCATGCTGCCGTCTCTCGGCGTCACACAGCTGCCCGGAGGGCCTCCAGCGGGGGCTCTGCCAGCTGGCATTCCCTCAGAGGCGCAGTTCGTGCGCACATACTGCGATGAGATACAGAGGCTGCAGGTGAGACGCGCTCGTGCCTTGTACCACTCTACCTGCATGGTGTATTTGCCAAGTCTATACTGCCGGCTGGGTGCTGGCATTCCCTTCGAGGCCGAGTTAGTGCGTGCCTACTTTGATGAGATAGAGCGGCTGCAGGTGAGACCTAGAGAGTTTCTGGCTACATGAAAATACGAATCAACTTGACATCAATTGAAGGTTGTGCTGTCCTGAGTGAGTGAGTGAGTGAGTGAGTGAGTGGTATGAGCAACATTGCTGAATTCGTTTTTGGTAACCTCCAGTTCCCCAACTTTCCGTGCATTTCCTGGCCTTTCTCCTCGCCTTCACTGGTTCTTCCCTCCCCTTGCGTCCTTCGTTTCTTTGGTTACAGGGCGCCAGCCTATGGCCTGGTGACACGTGGCGCTTCTACGTGGCGCTCTCTCTCTTCCGCGGGGCTGCAATCTTCACTGGCATCTACCAACGAGCTCTGCAGGTAGTGCAACGAGCTCTGCAGGTAGTGCAACGAGCTCTGCAGGTAGTGCAACGAGCTCTGCAGGTAGTGCAACGAGCTCTGCAGGTAGTGCATGTGCAACGTGCCACATGCATGTGCAAGTCGCCGCTGTCATGGCATGAGCAGGTTGCTTGACTTGGCTCAAGAACCACGCACCCATCCCCCCCTCTCCCAGCTGTTCCCCTCAGGGCAATGCGTCATGGCGCAGGGCAGGCCAGGCGTGTCGCCAGGTGTCTGGCCTCATAGCATGTGCGCTGCACGTGCTGCACTCATCCTCCCACCCCTTATTACTCTCACCTCCCCTCTCCCGAATGTCTCCCTCAGGGCAATGCATCGTCTCGCAGGGCCGGCCAGGCGGGTCGTCAGGTGTCTGGCCTCATAGCGTGTGCGCTGCACGTGCTGCACTCGCCTCTTTCCATCCCTGCCCTGCCACCGCCGCCTGTGACCAGTATCAGAGCTTTAGGCAGTGGAATTGCAGGGGGCAGTGCAGGGGGCAGTGCAGGGGGCAGTGCAGGTTCATCCTCCTCCCTTCCAGTGGGGCTGGCGCCCAGCCCTCGAGCAGAGGCGCTGAGGAGGCAAGTGGCGGAGTTTATAGTGCAAGAGGTGCTGCCTATAGAGGGGATACTGGAGGCTCATGTGGTGGGGGAGGCACGGTGGAGCATTCACCCCGTGGTGGAGGAATTGAAGGGGAAGGCCCAGCAGGCTGGGCTGTGGAACCTATGGCTACCCGCTTTGGTGAGTTGAGAGCTCGTTATAACACATAGGAGGTGGTGTTTTTAGAGGGGATAGATGTCAGAGACCCACACACACGGTGGTTGAGGCGCAGAGGGGCACCACGGGAACGGCTGAAAGGGAAGGCCAAGCAGGCTGGGCTGTGGAACCTAAGGCTACCCGCTCTGGTGAGTTGACTGTTGAGAGGTCGTTATAGCGCAAGAGGTGGTGCTTATAGTGGGGATGGTCAATGGGAGCACACGCAGTGGGTGAGGCACGGTGGAGCATTCACCCCCTGGTGGAGGAATCGAAGGGGAAGGCCAAGCAGGCTGGGCTGTTGAATCTCTGGATACTCGCACTGGTGAGTGTGTAGCATGTGGATACCCGCACTGGTGAGTGTGTAGCATGTGGATACCCGCACTGGTGAGTGTATAGCATGTGGGAACCCACACTAGTTAGTGTATAGTATGCGTGCACTCCCTCCGTTGTGCAAGATCCCAGGAAGCATGTTCTTGCCTGCTGAGTTGTGCAACTATTTCCAAGGTACCCCATCATTCCAACACCGACCATACAATCCCCCCTTACAACCACCCCACTTTTCTCCTCTTCAATGCGCTTCCCCCTCTTCAATGCGCTTCCCCCTCTTCACCTTTCTCTTCTGTGCGGCGTGAATGTCAGAGCCGTGGGCTGCTAGGGGCGGGGTTGTCTTCCAGTTGCCGCGGATTCAACCCCGCCCCGCATTTCTAAACACCACCTCCCCTCCCTCTCGTCCCCCTCCTCCGCCCACCCATCCCAGGATGCGGGAGCGCCCCTCACCGCCGTGCTTTGTGACTTTCAGAGCCGGGAACTGCAGGGAGAAGGTCTGCCCTTCAGTTGCCTTAACATATCCCTTGCCCCCCGCATTTCCACCCCCCCTCTCAGGATGCGGGAGTGCCTCTCACCCCTGTGCGCTGTGACTGCCAGAGCCGCGGGCTGCTGGGGGCGGGCCTATCCAACCTGGACTATGGGCACGTGTGCAAGGACACCCCCTCCATCCTTCCCCCTTCCCCCCCCCCCTCCTCCCCCCAACTTTACATCGTCCCCCCCCCCTATAACCTGTCAGGATGCGGGAGTGCCTCTCACCCCTGTGCTGCTTGACTGCCAGAGCCGGGGGTTGCTGGAGGCGGGTCTGTCGAACCTGGACTACGCGCACGTGTGCAAGGACACCACCCCTTCTGCTCCCGCCACTTCCCACCATCCTCTCCCCCCTTACGCCCCATCAGGATGCGGGAGTGCCTCTCACCCCAGTGCTCAGGGAGTGTCAGAGCCGCGGGCTGCTGGGAGCGGGTCTGTCGAACCTGGACTATGCGCACGTGTGCAAGGAGATGGGGAAGAGCGTGTGGGCGCCTGAGCTCTTCAACTGCTCTGCTCCAGACACAGGCAACATGGAGGTGAGATGCGGCTCAGTGTGGTGGAATGCGGTTCAATGTGGTGAGATGGGTTCTGTGGCTCTTCTTTTTCGGCTGTCTGTACTTTGCCAACTGGGCTCTTGTTGATGTCTCTGTGCCCAACCGCACGTCTCTTATCTGTCAGCCGGACATGGGCTTGCGAGAATGCTTACCAGGCATGCCTCTGCCATGGCCCATGGCCCATGGCCCATCGCCCATGACCCATCGCCCATGACCCATGACCCATGACCAACGACCCATCATCCATGACCCATGACCCATGGCCCATGACCCATGGCCCATGACCCATCACCCATCACCCATGACCCATGACCCATGGCCCATGACCCATGACCCATGACCCATGACCCATGACCCATGACCCATCACCCATGACCCATGACCCATCACCCATGACCCATGACCCATGACCCATGACCCATGACCCATGACACATGACCCATGACATGACCCCCCATGGCCCATAGCTCTGCCAGGTCACTGACTCACTGCCATGTCTCCATGGGTGCGTCTGCATTTAATTTAACCTGTGGATCGCATACCCACACTTCATGCGTCATGCGGGTGACACTGAGAAGTTTTGATCCACTCTCGATCTCGTTCTCTGGTTCTCCTTATGGTAGGTTCTGCTGCGATATGGCAACGAGCAGCAGCAGCGGGAGTGGCTGGTGCCGTTGCTGGAGGGCAAGGTCCGCTCATGCTTTGCCATGACAGAGCCGAGAGTGGCTTCCAGCGATGCGACCAACATTGAGGCGAGGATAGAGAGGTGCGTGGGGGCAGCGGTGTAGAGATGACAAGGGGTCTCAAAACACTCTGCTGGAAGGCAAGGTCCGATCGCGTGTCGCAATGACAGAGCCTAGAGTGGCGTCCAGCGATGCGACCAACATTGAGGCGAGTATAGAGAGGTGTGTAACGAGAAGGATAGAGAGGTGCCGAATAAGTAGGATGGGCATGTGTGTTTGGAAGTGCAGTATGTGTCAGTGTGCAGTGCCTGCTAGTAGAGCGGTCAGCCTTTCGACCCATTCTAGCGACCCTCACTCCCTCCCTCTGCACTCGCCCCTGCTCCTCCCCGTCCATCCAGGGATGGCGACCACTACATTCTGAACGGCCACAAGTGGTGGGCCAGTGGGGCCAGCGATCCGCGCTGCAAGGTGGCCATTTTCATGGGCAAGCACCCGGAGAGAGCTGCTCCCTCCGGCAAGCACAATCCGCACTCCGCCCCTGCGCACAGGCAGCAGTCTATGCTGCTCGTGCCCATGGATGCCCCTGGTGTGACGGTGGTGCGCCCGCTGCTGGTGTTTGGGTACGATGACGCGCCGCACGGGCACTCGGAGGTGCTATTTGAGGGGGTCAGAGTGCCCAAGACAAGTGTTCTGCTGGGGGAAGGTCGAGGGTTCGAGATCGCTCAGGTAAGAGCAGAAGCTTCAAGGTGCACCCGCCAGCAGGTAGCATCAGCGTCAGGCACCATCCGCTGCTGGTGTTTGGGTACGACGACGCGACCCACGGGCACTCAGAGGTGCTGTTTCAGGGATTTCGGGTTACCAAGACGGGTTTGCTGGTGATTATGTACAGCGACGCTCCGCACGGGCACTCGGAGGTGCTGTTCGAGGGTGTTCGTGTGCCGATGGTGAGCGTGCTGCTCGGGGGAGGGGAGGGGTGAGGGGGTAAGGGTTCGAGATAGCTCAGGAGAGAACAGAAGTCGGTAGATGCACACCCACCCTCCCCCCTCTCTCCCCCCGCCCCAACCCCCATGGCACTAATTCCTTTGCGGTTATCAGGGTCGCTTGGGCCCCGGCCGTCTGCACCACTGCATGCGGCTGGTGGGGGCGACAGAGCGAGCCATTGAGTGCATGTTGGACCGTGCTCTCTCCCGCGTGGCGTTTGGGCGGCCGCTGGGCGGCAACGAGTCGGTGGTGCGGGATACTGCCGAATGCCGCATTACGCTGGAGGCGGCACGGCTGCTGGTGCTGCAGGCTGCTGCTGAGCTGGATGCCAGGGGCAACAAGGAGGCTCGGATTGCTATTGCCATGGCTAAGGTAAGGAATGGAGGGTGGAGGATGGGTGGTATTGTACTGCTGAGAAGTTGTGCTGCTGGTGCTGCGGGCTGCTCCTGAGCTGGACGCCAGGGGCAACAAGGAGGCATTGCTATTGTCATGGCTAAGGTGAGCGGTGCAGAGAGCACAGTGTGGCACTGGTGATGGCACTGATTATCGCAGTGGAGGGGAAGGGGAGGCGCAATGCTCTTCCCCGTGCGCCCGTCAATGCGCTCAATGCACTTTGTCAGTGCCATCACCGGTGATGGCTCTCATTCCCTCCACCTCCTTGCCGTTATACCTTTCCTCCGCTTCCCCTCATTCCCTTCCCTGATCCCCTTTTTCTCCCCTTCCATCTGTGCTGTTCAGGTGGCGGCACCCCGGGCAGCTCAAAAAGTTTTGGACCGGGCTATCCAGGTGCACGGGGGCGGGGGAGTGAGCTCAGACTTCCCCCTTGCCCGCCTGTGGGTGGCAGCTCGCACGCTGCGCATTGCGGATGGTCCAGATGAGGTGCACCTGGCGTCAATAGGAAAGAAGGAATTCAAGGATTGGAAGAGGAGGATGGGCAAGGGTGGGGTCATGGCACGGCTGTAGGAAGACGGTGCTGGGTGGATGGCAGCCCACATGCTGCGCATTGCTGATGGTGCAGACGAGGTGCACCTAGCAAAACAGCAGAAGGATTTGCCGTGGAGGTAATACTCCTGTTCATCGTTCAAACATAGTGTTTACTTAGCACTGATTGTGGTCAAACTGCTTTTGGGTTGCGGAGCAACCTATTGCAATCGATCGGACCGATTTTTATTTTTATTTTCGAAGTTTCAGTTCTAAGAAATATTTGTTAAAATTATATATTTAGTTATATAATTGTTAGGCTTGGTAGGTTACCGAACTTTACTGTAGAGGGTACAATCCCCTCCTTGTATGCCTCTCTTTCTATTCCAACCCCCTGTTTCTCTCCTCAACTTTTCTCCTTCCTAAACCTCACGCCACTCCATGGCTCCTCCTCGCTAAACCTCATGCCTTTCCTAGCTTCCTAGCTAAGCTAGCCTTTTAACATGGTACTAGAGCAGGAGTTCCTCCCTGCTGGACCGCCTCCTCACGCTTCCGCCGCATACTCCTTGCCCTCGTTCGCTCGCGCGGCCATGGCGGCCGCGTTGTGCTGCAGTGGCGGCGTCGTGATGCCGCTGGCCGCGTCGTGCCGCTGCCGTCTCGACGCGCTGCCGTGGCGTCAGGCCGCGTGCTGCCGTCGTAGCGTCGACGTCCCCCAGCAGCGTCGACGCCGCTCTGTGACGGCGGCGTCGGGCTGCAACCGGCCGCGCGACGCCTGTGGCGCCGCTAAACTGCCCACCCGCACGCCAGCCGGCCGCGCGACGCCTGTGGCGCCGCCCTGAAGATCCGAAGCCCCGCCCCTTCCCCCTTTCCTCTATCCCCTCCTCTTCGCCACAGCCGCCGCCTGACTCTCGCCGGTCGTCCCCCTGTCGCGGAGTTTGGACACGCCGCCGCAAGGGCGGGGGCCGCTGCACTCACCGCCGTCGTAAGCCGAAGCCGTCGCCGTCGCCGCTGTCGCCGCCGCAGGCCTTTTGCCGCCGCACGCCCGTCGTCGCCGTCGCTGTCGCCACGGCCGGGACTGCCGCCGTCGCCATCTCCAAGGCCTTGTGGGCCCTGTTGGAGTCGTCACAATCTGTAGAACACCTACCATGCCTACACCAAATATATATATATAATATAATTTGACACACCCCCTAGGCTTGGTAGTCGCAAGCCCACCCCACACGCAACACCCCCAAGCCCTTGCACCCCCATGTCCTACAGCAAGTGTGGCTTCTACACCTCGTGCAAAGCGGCGACATCGGCGGCGGCTGGCAGCAACGGCGTCAGCGGCGGCTTCTACGACGACGACAACGGAGGCGGCTGCGACTGTGAAGCTCGCGGCACCCGGCGGCGTGGCACGGCCCGGCGATGACTGGGTATTGAGCCATCAGCTGCGGCTGGAGTAAGGGGAGACGCAGGGGAGGGGCGTGTAGCGTGCTTCAGCAAGGCGCCCGTGGCTGGCGCTCTGGCTGACGCCTAAAATGGTGCGCTGGCCGCTAACGTCCGTGCGCTAATGCGTCGAAGCAGCCATGGCAGCACGACGAAGCCGCCATGGCGTGGCGTCGACGCCACGGCAGCGCGTTGAGGCCGCCTCAGCAGCGCTTCGAGGCCAGGGCTGATTTTATCATACTATTTTAGTCTGATTGTCTGAAATTTCAGACCAATTTTTTAGCCAATCCTGATTTTTCAGACTTGCCATTTTCTGAATGCTGAACCCTTCAGAATTATATGTTTTGAATGCTGAGAATCTCAGACTTCGTAGTTTGCGGATACTGAGTTTTCAGAGCGCAGCGCGTACAGACCCTGAGACAGACATACCGGTACTGCACCTACATGCCCTCAACCAAAAAAATCGTCCAAGTCCCTAACGGCCAGAGTCAAGTCCTTTCACACACACCCCGCCCCGCAACCAATAAAATCCGGCCACGTCCTAGCAGCCAGAGATAGTTCCCCCTAGCACAATCAGCAGCCCATGAGAATCGTTGATTTTTTTTTCTAGAGACACCCTTCTCACACCCCCAACACCCATAAGAACAGGGTTTGAACCCGGATTCTGACGAGTGGCTTTTGGCAGAACTGGCTGTGAAACCCAGAATTGACGGGTGAATTTTGACACAACAGGGTACTGAACACGGATTCTTACGGGTAGCTTTGGCCAGATACCCGGATCTGACCGGTGCCCCAAAAACCAAACGTAAGCCCTGCTCGTCACAACAAGCTGGGCCTCGCAAGCACCTCGCAATATGGGCGCGAATACCCCTCGCATTGAGAAAGTTTCTTCAATAGAATGAACCATCCCCCGCGAAGTTTCATACTATCGTCAACATACTTACACACTCGGGTGTGGAGAAAAACAGGTGTTGGGGTCCCACCCCACCTAGAGCCGCGTCAGACTTCGAAAGAGGCCGCGAGGGTTTAGGCTCCGTCAATCTAGTCATTTATGTGAAATCCTGTCTTACTGCCCCATTTTTTCGCCAGCTAAGAAACAACGAGTTCTCTACCCAGTAGCGTGTGAACTCTGAAAATACAAGCTTTCGACTAGGGTGCAGGACTCTTAGTTGACATTATGAATCCTGAGTATTTCAGCCTCGTTGGCTCTTCGACACTGAGATTTTAGAGCAGCGAAAATTTAAAAAATGACCCTTCAGACTCGAGAACTTTTTTGGGGGGCAAAATCAGAGTGCCTTTTTTTTAAACGTCAGCCCTGATCGAGGCTGCCATGGCAGCACGACGTGGCCGCCACGGCGGTGCAAAAGTGGCGAGAGGGGAGAGAGTACGTTGCGGAAGCGTGATGAGGAGGCTCAGCAGGATTAGCCTGCTTTGATTCCATGTTCGGAGAGCTAAGGGTTTAGGCTATGTAGAGAGAGAAGTTGGCGAGAGAAAAGAGTATCGACAAGGAAGAGAGAGAGATACAAGAAGGGGGGTTGTCATCTCTATTCTAGGATTCACAATCTGTAGAACACCTACCAAGCCTACACCAAATATATATATATAATTTAACAATACGTATGTATAACTGTTACACTATCATGTTTGAACGAAAGCACTGATGGGAAATAGAAGTTAATCCCTCTGTTCCCCATCATGTCTCATGGCATATTTTTGTCGAGACAAAAATAAGCTATCACTTCCCCAACTAAGTGGGGGAACCAAAAAGCCTAGTTCATCAAAACAAAATTAGGCTATCGCTTTCCCGGGGAAGCTTCAAGCCTAATTGCCAACAATGAAGTACAAACAAAAAGCAACACAATTTGTGAGTTCAAAAAAATGGTTTGTCTCAGAATAACGCAATGAACTAGAATGAGTGATACAGGGTGGTTTTGTCCTAAGGTGTTGTACTCTCTATGAGCATGCACCTATCTAGCCTATAACATATACAAATATATGTTGACACACCCCCTAGGCTAGACAAGGGGCAACGACTAGCAAAAGACACGCAGCTCAGGGTGGCACTATTAGTCCAATCACCGAGGCAAGGATCTGAAGACCAGTCAGCAAGAGTACAAGCGAGACAAGAGCAACACAGGGCGGCACTACTAGTCCAGCCACTGGAACAGGAGCCACAAGGCCAGTCAAGATAATATAAAAAGTAGTACACAATTAGGGTCCTAGCAAGTGAGGAGCTACTGGAACTAGACCAAGCTGAACACAGCGTCGCTAATGATCTTTAGGTGCAAGCAGTCAGAAAGTCACCAGTCCTAACCATTGGGACAAGAAGGGATGTCATCAGGAGGGTTAGGCTCCATATATCCACCTTCCCCGGGGAAACCCTCCCCAGTACCGTAATTCCCCAGATATAGGCGCATCCCTTTATTTAGCCCAATGCGCTTATGGAGTGCAAGTGCGCCTATATCCGTTATTCGATTACAAGCGCACCCCCTTTTTTTGAAATGTATTTCCTTTAAGCGCATCTGAGTTATAAGCGCACCCGTATTTCCTATAAGCACATCATTCATCAAGTAACATAAGGTACAATACTCTACTAGTTAGAAGTTAGATGGTACGAGACAATAATAATACTACTCCTAAACTAATCCAACCTTAGCTGTGCTAACCTAGACACTCTACACCTACTCAGGGGCTGCAACATCATCCGAATCAGAGTCGCCCTTAGGAACGGTCTCTTTGCCCCCATAAAAGCCATCTGCAGCTATCTCATCATCACACTCCACCTCTGTCTCTTCGGTAGATCTCCTGTGGGCCATGCAGAGGTGATCCTCATTGCCATCTAGAGCATTGCTGATGCCACACGTCAAGAAGGCCTTCAGGATGAGCTCTGCAGGGACAGCATTCCAAGCCTTCGCCACCCACTTGAGAGTTATCTCAGGTGGGGGCTTCTTCATATTCCCTACACACGTAAACAACCACCACAGTACCGTAGTTAGACATTATACAAGAATAAGAAACCTGACTCTTACACAACAAAATATGAGAACCCACCCTTCGCCGTGACGAGGTTACAACCCTCTAGCTGAAACCACTCTTGGTACTGCTGCCGTACATTTGCCTTGAACGACCGGATCACTGAGACATCGAGGGGTTGCACCTCAGATGTGCAGCCTGCAGGGATGACGCCAGGGACAATATTCAGCTAAGCATACTTGTCCTTGACGTCCTTAGTCAAGTGGCCGCGACACGAGTCGAGAATAAGAAGGGCCAAACGCGCGTGCATGCCAAACCGCGGCTGGATGAAGGGTTTGACCGTCTCCTCGAGCCACTCCAGTACGCCATCCGCATCCATCCAGCCGTTCGGTTGGGCGGCAATCCTGACCTCTGCAGCAGATGGGAAAAAACAAGAACAAAGAAAGAAAGAAAGAAAAAAGGACTCAGTCATGACTAGGAGAGCCATGTGGCAATAGCAACAGGATGGAACAAAAACCGTGCTTAAAGAAAATAGCGCAAGTCCTAGTTAGCATAATCTCCTAAAGCGTCTTACGAAAAACTGACCTGACGGGAAATTTCCCTTCAGTACTGTTTGTCGCTTAAAGAATACCCACGGCTTTAACTTCTCGCCAGTCACCGTGCAGGCCAAAATGACGGTTACCCTTTCTTTTTGGTAACCAGCGTTGCGGATTGTCACCGAATTCGTGTCGATTTCGTCCACCGTGTGATCCGCCGGCATCTCCAGCCACAGTGGTGTTTGGTTGGCGTTGATGATCCACTGAAGGTCGATGTTGTAGTGTCGACGCGAGTCTCTGACAAAGCGCCAGAATTTCAGCACCTTCTTTTCGTTCTCTGTTGTAAGGAACAAGAGAAAGGAAGAGAAATCAATATAAGAAGCCAATAATTTGCATGGAAAACTGCACCATGGTAAAGGCAGTAAATGGAATACGACGGAATAGGAGCAAAAGCAACTGTCCCTTACACTCGGAGAGTCTCTGACCGACTTTGGTTTTTGCTCGAACTGAGAGGTTCCACCGACGGCGGAATCTCTCTGTCCAATGGTAGGAGCCCTTCCAGGGAGACGTTGGGTGGAGCTGATGCATCAGATCCCGCGACCATGTTTGAAGTCGGCAGACGGGAACAGCGTGTCCCTTGGCGCGCTCAGAAAGAACTCGGGAGTAGACTTCAAGCTCCATGTCTTCGTACCAGGAGCTTCGGCCGTGCCCGTGAAGCCGTTTCCGACATGGTGTGGCTTCTTTCAGCACTGGCTCTCTCGTCACCCATGTTGCGAGCTGTTTTCGCGAGATTCCCGACTCCCTCGACACTTTGTTGACGCATTTTACTGCTCTGAGGCGCGCTATCCAGTGCACCTTCTCCTTGGCTGTGTAGGAATATCGTTGTCGGCGGGTCTGTCAATTCCGCGGAGAGGGAGGGTGCTTATCGCAATTTTAGGAAGAAGGATGGGGCTTCTTCTTCTTAGCGGGCGGGAACGTAGGGATCGGCAGCACCTCGGGGAGTCCATCACGCGCCCAAAACTCAGCTTCCCCCACTTCGACGTTGCCAGGTTCGTCCCAGTCATTAGGGCCGGCGTCTTCAGCCCTTCCCCAGCGGTGAGGCAAGGCTCCGGAATCCTCGTTGACAGTGGCATGGGTGTCGTCAGCAGACTCAGTGTCGTGCGTGTTGTCAGCGCCATTGGTGGGGTTTTCGCCATCAGCGTTGGCGGAAGCGTGCGTATTGTCAGCGTCGTCAGCGGCGCGCGTACCGTCGGCAAACTCGGCAGCGGCGCCCTTGCCACCGGCGTAGCCGGCGCTGTGCTGGTCGTTGGTGAAGTCTGCAGCGTCCGTGCAGTTTGCGTTGTCTGTTGCGTGAGCGTCGTGAGCAACGCTAGCGGCTTGCTCGTTGTCAGGCACGTTGGGTTGCTCGTCAAAATCCACTATCTGACTATTGGTCGGCGGGGTTGAAGGAGTGAGAACCAGCCTGCCGTTTATTTTTTGCGGGGAGAAAGGCTTGTGATTATGTGGAGGTGTAGGCGACGCGGGAGGCGACCAAGGGGTAGGGGGGGGAGGTGAGGTATAGACGCATGACACGCCTATCCGTCTAAGGCGGGTAGTCTCACCAGGTCTACCAAAAAGCACAGCCATGGCCAACAGAGGCAGGCCAGCCATGGCTCTCCTAGCTAAGGTGGGGCTCAGAAGTGTGATTGCTCGCTGAAATAATGAACAATATGAGGGGTGAGCCAGACCCCCTCTTGGTTGGCGGCTCGTTTTCCTCTACGAGTAAAGCTGCCAGCAGTAGAAATAGGTTCGTAGAGGACAGGTGGCAAGGGAATCGTTGCCACTCTGTCCTTCTACTGGGTGTGCTCACTTTCTGGAAAGGTCGATGCCTTGCCAGATTCAATGCATCTCACCCAAACCTTGCCTGTCTGGAGCGGATATGCATGTGCCAGCACCCTTACGACCGCAGCCATGGTGTTGCTGGCACAGCAAACCGCCGTTCTCGCCTTGTATTCGACTGCTAGGCAACTTTGCAGTAGCAGCGCTGACGGAATATTCGAGACACAATTTCTCATGATTTATCAACACGACCCCCATTTGTGAGTCGTCCGAAAAATCACATTTTTCAGGAGCTACATTTTCATGCATTCAAATATTTTTTTCCATAAGTAACTTATCATAAGCCCTGCGCTTATAAATTTTATTCGATTAAAGGGGCATGCTGCTTTTCTTAGGTATCCCCTATAAGCCCCTATGCGCCTATATCCGGGGGATTACGGTACCCTCCTTAGAGATAGAGAGAGGATCGACAGAATTATGTTAAAGTAAGCTAGGATCTAGGTAGGAGGGAAGCCATAGAAATTGCGAGAGGTTTTAGGCTAGGAAAGTTGATGAGAGAAAAGGGGTCGAGAATAGAAGAGAGAGGCATACAAGGAGGGGGGTTGTACCCTCTACAGTAGGTTTCATTAACACCTACCAAGCCTACCAATTATACAATAAAATATATAATTTAACACACCCCCTAGGTTTGGTAGTTTAAGAACCCACACACTCCCACACCCCCTAACCTAGCACCCCCATTTCCAGCAGCAGCCGCGATGACTCCGGAATATCCATGGCCCAGGAGATGGCAATGGCAGTAGGCATAGCGGTGACGAGAGCGACGGCGGCGGTGTGCGGCGGCAACTGGCCAGCGGCAACAGCGGCGGCGGCGGCGGCTTCAACGTCAGAGGCGGCAGCAGCGGCCCTCGCCCTCTCGGCGGCATGGCCAATCTCATAACGGCTATGGGTGAAGGAGGGGGGGGGGGGGGGTGCAAATCTTCAGCGAGGCACCATCGCTAGCATGACGCTTACTGGCATGAGGGCGTTACGACTGGCGCCTAGGACAGGGCGCTGGCCGCAGCTGTCCATGCGCTGGTGTGGCGAAGCCGCCACGGCAGCACGACGGCATGGCGGCACGGCAGTCCAGCGGCACGTCGGCGCGGCGGCACCTTGGCACGGCGGCGTGGCGGGACGGCGACACTGAGGAACTGAGGCACGACGACGTGACGGGGCCGGCGCGGCGTGACAGGGCCGGCGCGGAGGGACGGGGCCATCGCGGCGTGACGGGGCCAGCACGGCGTGACGGGGCCAGCGCGGAGTGACGGGGCCAGCGCGGCATGACGGGGCCAGCGCGGCGTGACGGGGGGGGGGGAGTACGCTGCGGAAGCGTGAGGAGAAGGCCCGAGCGAAACGGGCCTGCTCTGAAACCATGTTAAAGTAAGCTAGGATCTCAGTAGGAGGGAAGCCATAGAAATGGCGAGAGGTTTTTGGCTAGGAAAGTTGATGAGAGAAAAGGGGTCGATAATAGAAGAGAGAGGCATACAAGGAGGGGGGTTGTACCTTCTACAGTATGTTTCAGTAATACCTACCAAGCCTACCAAGTATATAACAAAATAGATAATTTAACAGGTTATCCCAGTGCCACGACACACCCCTCCGCTGGGATAGCGAGTTGAACCCCGGATGGCTCTGATACCAAGTTTGAAAGTCACCAGTCCTGACCACTACGACAAGAAGGGATATCATCAGGAGGGTTAGCCTCCATATATCCACCTTTCCCGAGGAAAGCCTCCCCAGTTTCCTCCCTAGAGATAGAGAGAGGATCGACAGGGTTATCCCAGTGCCACGACACAAGCGCCTTAATAAAATTATCAGTTGTGTTAGCACCGGAGGGACAAGTGTACTATGCGGGCCTGGCGGCAGTGTTGTAGCTTGCGCAGGAGGAAGTACCGCAGCTGGATGTGCTTCGTTCTGCCCTCCAGTCGAGGCTCCTGACACAGGAGGATCATGGATTCATGGCCCTGTTGTCAGCGTACAGGACCGGGGCAGAGCTAGGCCGCTCACCTTAATCTTTCTCGGTCAGAAAGTGCCCCGTCCAGGCCCCCAAATTGCAGACTTTTTATTCTGATTCAGACTTTTTTCAGAGTTTTTTTTGGGGTGTACTCTGATTCCAAAGACTTTTTTTTCTATGTTACTCTGATTTTCCAGAGAAGTTTTATGTACCTACTCTGATTTTTCAGACTTATTTGACAAGTGTACTCTGATGCTTCATCCTTGTATGGGGGGGGGTCTCTGATTCCTGTAATACCGTTATTTTAGGGGGGGTTGCGAGATTTGCGTTGGTACTTCTGTCGTCACCGTCAATCACGCCAGAATTACATTTGCGCTGGCGCGGCCCGAGCCGTCGGGCGGGCAAATTTTGTGCGATGGAGCCAGCACAGAGATAGCCCGAGCAGCCGATTGGTCCTTGACCAAAACACGGTTGTTTTCGCCAATCCTGAGGCATTTTGCTGGGTGAGGCCCAGCAGACGAGGCACCGCACCCATGCTGACGCGACGAGTGCCTGGTTCATTCATGCATGGACAGCATCTCACGCACTGCGATGGAGTTGCAGCTGGCAGACCCCCTCCTTCTCCATCAGTTCTTTACTGACGGGGAAAACGACCCCTGCTTCTCCCCCCTCCAGCAAAACTTCAGCCAAGCTTCGTGTAGCCCCTCGGTTTTCTTTCAGTGCGTTTGTTTTCCCACCGCGCCCCTGCAGGCCATGGAGCAGGTCGACCTCGATGAGGACGTAGACGAGGCAGATTATGACGAACAAGACGAAGAGTACTGGTGTGCCGAGAATTTCCGCGATGGTCCGGCCGCACTAAAGTTCCTGCAGCAGTCGGATGCTTCAGATCGTAGCCCTCAGAGGAAGCCTGGTGACGCTGCCCCTGCTGATGGCGATGCACCTGTTCCCGATGCAGCGGGCAAGAAGTCAGCGGATGCAAGCCCCCTGCCCACTGCTTCAGCTCCTGTCGCCGGCACCACGACGTCGGTGACGGCGGCGAAGAGGTTCCGGTACAGGCAGGTGATTCTGCCGTACGCCTCAACGTCGACATGCCAGGATCCGCCTGAGCCTGTGCCGAGCCCCTTTGTACATGCGGACTTGCCAGAATCGTCTGGCGGTAGGTCCACTGCTAGAACGAACGAGGACATCTATGCTGAGGCCCAAGAGCGTTTCAAATCTCGCTGGTCTGACAGATTCCCTTGGCTCATGCTTTTGAAAACTGATGATGGGCTCCCGGCCTTCAAGTGTAGTGTATGTGCAGTGCATGCAGGACCTGCAGGGCGTACCGGCAAATCGGGCAAGGGAGCAAAGGACGTGCAGACACAGTCGTTCAAGAAGCACGCCGGAACGCAGAAGCATCGCCTCGCCATGTCCAAGCAGGACGATCTCCTGCAACAGGCGTCTAACCAGCAGCGGATCGACCTGCATCCCCGCGCGGCCGACGAAGAGAAGGAGCGAGTCATCGCGCTGCTCGACTTCCTCTACTTCTGCGCCAAGTGTAACAAACCCATGGAAACTTGGATTCGTTTGGTGCGATACCTCTCATCGCGCAGTTTCAAGGGCTTCCCGAAGTCTGCCTACGGCACGTACTACAACTGGTGAGAACTCCAGTGACTATGAACTTTGATATGTTTCGTCTTTAGATATGAAACTTACAACAACTTGCACTGTGCGTGTCACGTAACAGGTACGGCTTCGGCGAACTGACACAAGCGACGGCAACCTGGCTATAGACGACTCAACTCCAACACCTGCTGGCGAGTCCCTACATTGGCCTGAGCCTCGACGAAAGCACTGATCGCTGCCGTGGCAAGCACATGATCGTGTTTGCCACATTCATCCGGGAAGGGCGGCTTGTAACCGAGTACCTGGCTCTGTTGACAGTGGAGAAGGCGGATGCGGCATCGCTACTCGCCCTCTTGTTGTCCCATCTGCAGGCGATTGGCGTCGACCTCGGCTGCATCTCTGGCATTAGCACTGACGGCGCTGCCGTCATGATGGGAGCGCGCTCTGGACTTGTGGCCCGCCTTCGTCTTCGCGTTCCGCACCTTGTCTCTTGCCATTGCATTGCCCATCGGTTCGTCAACCATTTGCTGTGTGCATGTCAGTTTATTTGCTTGTTTTGTTTATAATTCCAATCGCTAATTTGCTTCCTACATTGCATCTCATCCCCTTATCCCACGCAGAGAGGCGCTGGCGGCAAAGGCTGCTGCTGAGGAGATCCCTGTCTTCAGCATGGTTGACAACATCATTCGCGAGATCGCTGAGCTGCTCGGTCGCTCCAACCCTTGGCATCAACAATTCTTGGAGCTCCAGGAGGTGTTCATGTCGACGAACCTCGAGCTCCAGGGCATCCACAACATCCGCTGGCTGTCGCGCGGAGATGCTGTCATCCGCCTGGTCGAGGTCCTACCAGCCATCGTGGTCATGCTGCAGGAGTACGACGCCAAGCTGTACGCGCTCGTCACCAGTTACCGCTTCTGGCTCCTCCTGATGTTCCTCGCCGACGTGCTCGAGCTGCTGAACGTGCTCAACAAGGTCTTTCAGCAGCGGGAGGTAAATATGTTTAATGCTTGTGTTTGCAACTTTTCATGCATGTCGATATTGCTCGTCTCTGCCGCTCGTCCCTTAACCACACATCCCTCTGTGATGCCCTAGCTTTCCTCGCCCCCCTACCCACCAGCTGGACTATACAACGGTGCACACGCAGATCATCCGCACGACCTCGCTGCTAGAGAGCCGCTACGTGGACTGCGGAGACGACTTCACCGGCGGGCCCAACGATCGATTGACGCTGTTCCTCGCCAAGCACGGGCCCGGCAAGTCCAAGCTAGTGACAGTGGAGGGGATTGACTCCGATGGCCGACCTTCACGGTTCACCTTCGAGCTGCACGAAGAGCCCCAAGAGGACTACCCGGGGCCCAGCGACCACGATGGGAGTGTCGTGGCGTGCATGGCTCTAGCGGAGGGCCTGGTCCGCAACCTCGACGAGCACCTAGGCGATCTGCGGCAGCTGTTGGGAGCGCGCCTGTTCAGCGTCGACACATGGCCGCCCAACTGGGACCGACACGCACGGAGAACGCAGTGCCTCGAGTGGTTCAACTCGCTCGTGGTCATCTACCGCGCTGAAGACAGGGACGAAATTCTGCCAGGTAAATTTGTTTACTCCTTTCAGTATCCCTCTCGCAATGTATATAAAACAAGACACATGTCTTTTCATAAACCCTGTGTAGTGATTCAGATAACCCAACCCTTCTCCGTTTCCTTGTGTTGTGTGCCCTTGTCTGATCAGGTATAGACAAGCGCAAAGCCCAGAGCGAGCTCCGCAACTTCGTTCCCGTCCTTGCTGCGCTTCCCAAGGCGGACAGGTCATTCTACGCGGGGCTGAGCGCCATGCTAAAGACGCAGGACTGGAGGGACAGCTACCCCAACCTGGTCAACTTGTGGGTGGCGGTGGCTGTCCTTCCGTTGAGCACTGTCGAGTGCGAGCGCGGGTTCTCCCGCCAGAACGTCATCAAGAGCTGGCTGCGGGTGGCTCTCAAGGATACTAGGCTAGGAGATCTGATGTGCATGTCGCAGCTAGAGTATGACCCCGACTGGCAAGAGGTGGTCTCCATCTGGCGGGCTTATAAGAAGAGGAAGCCCCTTAGCAACGCCCTCCCCGAGTCTTGTAGCAGCAGGAAGGGAAAGGAGAAAGTAGATTATGATAATGATATGCCGATAGCACCGCAGCAAGATATGCAGGATATTGACTGATTCTGTACATGTAGTGAATTGTAGTGCATTCTCTAATGAAGAACCATAAAAAAGGCTCATACAAAAGTTTGGCTATGACTCTGATTGGTCAGACAAAAAATTGAAGGCTACTCTGATTTTTCAGACTTTTTCAAGGAGGCAACTCTGACACCCATACCAAGGGAAGGCAGTGGACTCTGACGAATCAGACAGACCCAAAACCAATTTGGGGGCCTGGCCCCGTCGCACTGAAACTCGGGTATTAGTGTTATTTAACAAAAAATGTCAGTAGTGTAACTTCGAAATTCGAGTGTGTAATGTGCAATGCAGCCAGTGGCGAGCTAGGGGGTTTTGCCTCTTATTGGCGAAAAAAAAAAAAAAAAAAAAAAAAAAAAAAAAAAACAACAACAACAACAGCATTCTGTGGCGAGTGTTGCTAGGCTGGTGTCATTGCCACATCAGATTTTATTTCCGTCTGGCAGTTAGTTGTGACGAGCACTGGGAAAAAAAAAAAACATCCCTAGGTGGCACATGTCAACGGTGGCCGCAATCTGAAGAAGTGAACCATGTGTTTAGGGTGGCCAGGATCTAGAGTCGGTGTAACCACAAGCATAAGTCAGCGGACGACTTTACACCTTGTATTGGAAATGTCTGAAATGACAAGGATTGATAATAATGAGTAATACAGACATCATAGAGCAGGGGGGACAGCAGAGAGTGGGGGGAACAGCATAGAGCAGGGGAGACAGCAGAGAGCAGGGGGGACAGCAGAGAGTGGGGGGGTCAGCATAGAGCAGGGGGGACAGCAGAGACTGGGGGGAACAGCATAGCGGAGGGGGGATAGCATAGAGCAGGGGGGACAGCAGAGACTGGGGGGAACAGCATAGCGGAGGGGGGATAGCATAGAGCAGGGGGGACAGCAGAGAGTGGGGGGGTCAGCATATTGCAGGGGGGACAGCAGAGAGCAGGGGGAACAGCAGAGAGCAGGGGGAACAGCAGAGAGTGGGGAGGTCAGCATAGAGCAGGGGGGACAGCATAGAGCAGGGGGGACAGCAGAGAGCAGGGGGGACAGCACAGAGTGGGGGGGACAGAATAGAGCAGGGGGGACAGCATAGAGTGGGGGGGACAGCATAGAGCAGGGGGGACAACAGAGAACAGGGGGGAGAGCATAGAGCAAGGGAGAGCACCTCCCCTCTCCCTGCCCTTTGTTTCCCCTCCATGAGGGATAGGAGAGAGGTGCGGCCCGGGGGGAGGCTGAGGGGAAGGGTATTCTGTGGGGGGGAATGGAGGGTGTGTGAGGATGGGTGGGTAGGAAATGCAGGATTAGGAAAGGAGAGGGGATGACGGGGCAAACCTCCCAACCTCCTTCGCCCAACCTCCCGATCCCCCAGTCCCCTTCTTTCCTTCATTCAACCCCCCCAATTTCCCTCCTCCCTCTAAAGTCTTCCCTTCATTCCGCCTACCTATTACCCTTTTTCCGTCCCAATCTATCCCCCATTCCGCCCCTAATCTGCCAACCTCTTTACCCCATTTCCCCATTCCGCGATGGGAGGTGATAGGCGGTGGGAAGTGATAACCGATGGGAGGTAGTGGGCTTTGAGATGTGATATGCGACGAGTGGTAAAAGGCGACGGGAGGTGATAGGCGACGGGAGGTAAAAGGCGACGGGATGTGTGATAGGCGACGGGAGGTGATAGGCGACGGGATGTTTGATAGGCGACGGGAGGTGATAGGCGACGGGAGGTGATAGGCGATGGGAGGTGATAGGCGACGGGAGGTGATAGGCGACGGGAGATGATAGGCGACGGAACGGACCACGAGAGGCTGAGACAGATGAGCAACGAGAGGGCTGGGAGGAAATGGGATGACGCGGCGACCGTGCCCTACCTAGAGACGATTGGCAGATATGCGGCTGGCGGAACGTGCCAAGCGTGGTCATGAGAGGCTTTGACGGGCCAGGGTGCACTCCCGTCGCCCAGCAACGAGAGAAGTCACTCTCGTAGTGGAACCTAACACGTTTCCGCCCACTTTTGACACGACTTCTGCACCGTCGTTCTCTTTAACTTTGGGGAAAAAAAAACTACGATCGTAAAGGGGGGGGAGGGGGTAATACAATGCGTCAGCGGCGCTATTTTTTACTCTCCCAGTGGTTACTTTTATGGCGCCCTAAGCTAGTTTAGGTACTATTTAAAGCCAGGGACCCAAGTTTACCAAATGTAAAACAGTTGGTTGGGACGAAAACTACTGATTGGCCGACGAACGGTAGGCACCAGCGAAATCGGCTGCGAGTGTTGCGATTTCGTCTGCTTTCGATTTTTTCGTCACTGGCCCTCGCGACCCCTGTGTTCCGGGTTGTTTTGGGAGGAACCTCGAAGACCCAAGTTTTGGGACCTTGTTTTACAGCTGGTTTGCGCGCTCAGATTGGCTAGCGAAAGCCAACCGCAACCTGCTCATTCACGCGCCCTCACGACACAAAACCTGGTTTTTTCCAATCAACTGTAAAACACTTGCCCCAGGTTCGAGAAACTTGGGTCCCTGGCTTTAAGCTTCGATGGACAACCGATTGTGCACCTGGGGGGAAAATTTCTGCCGCGGACTGTCCACGAAACTTTTCATACTTTCGTGGACAAGCCCTACTTTCATGGACACCACATCGAAGTTTTGCTTCTCCTGTGGACTCCGTCAATACTTTCGTGGACTCCCGGCTTACTTCCATGGACACACCCATATTCGCAGTTAAAAAGGAGTATTCAGCAATGTACAAGTGATTACGGGCACAAAAATCGAGATACTCCAGAATATCTGTCCGTCGCAAGTAATCGCGAGCTACAGTGTCGGAAACCAGTTCTGAAACAGAATCTCGGAGCTTTCTGGGAAGAGTTTGCAGCCGCACTCAAATATGCAGTGAATTTTCAAAAACAGGGTGTATTAGGGTCCGCGTGGTAAAAACACTTATTATTCAACTCAGAGCTACCCAGCAAAACATAATATGCACGTGCTTGACGAGCCAGCATCAACCAGCAGTTGTTTTCTCCTTCATAATACATTATTTCATTATTAGTAATTCTGTGAAAAAAAACACCTAAGAAATGTAATTTTTAGAATCACTTGTTTTTATTTGCATTAGTATGTTTCTCGTTCAAACATAAAAAACATATTCCCAAAAACGTGAATCTAAAATACTTGTGTCATTTTCTCATCTATTATTATTTTACTATGTACAGAAATTTTAATAATAATACAATCAAGACGTGAAACCTTCCATTTATATAGTCATGTTCACCAAACGTTATTGGTATTCTGAGATTTCACATCTTAGTTGAAAATGCAAGCCAAGTACTAGTTGAAATATTTGTAAATGCCAGAATTCATGGTATTCCTGATTCTTGATGGGCAGAGATTTTTAATGAGCTTTATTAATCTTGTAAGCGTAATATCTATCTTTATTCTACAACGTGATCTTTTTATAGCAAGATTTCACCAACTCGGTCTGCTATACTTATCGTTCAACTAAAAGCGCTTCGTGACAGTCATTCAATTGATTTTTGAGGATCGCTTCAGAGTTTCTTTAAACACGCGAAACAGCTAGCGGACTTGGTGGCTTGAAAATACTGTAGCTTGCGACTATTTGCGAGGGACTTGATTACGCCATAATTTTGCTTTTTTTTCTCCTGTCAGCATCTCTACAGTTCTGTATGTTTTTTTTGTTTCAAACTCGCGTGTGTTCATGGAAGTAAGCCTGGAGTCCACGAAAGTATTGACGGAGTCCACGGGAGATGTGAAAGTTCGATGTGGTGTCCATGAAAGTAGGGCCTGTCCACGAAAGTATGAAAAGTTTCGTGGACAGTCCGCGGCAGCAATTTTCCCGCACCTGGGGCTCATTTGAACGGCTGGGCTGGTGGGTCGCACGCCTTGCCTTTTCAGTTGGGTCATGCGAACTTTGAGATCGTCGCACCGTGTCACGTCAGGTTCGTGCTGCAACATTGGAGTCGTGCACCAATCCCGCAATTTTGAAACCTCGCAGCATTGTATTTTTCATGTAGACCAGTTGGTTGGATTGCAAAACGGACCGTTTCCACTGACCCCCAAAAAAACCCAATGTTCAAGTGAGCCCAAGGCGTGCCTTTGAGCCTGTGGTTTTAAGGCCCAACCGTATATAATAAGAATATATGTACAAGGTCCATTCTATGTCCTAATTGTGTTATATGAATTAACATTGTAAATTCATGTACTTTAATTAATGCAATGATATGAAAAATGTATATTTAATACTCACATAGTATATCTATTAATAAATTAGTATGTATTAATGGATAACTATGCTTTGAAGTTTGATAATGAGCTTAATCGTGTAAATTTAAACAGAATTAATATCCAGTATCTATATCAAATAAAATCCTTTTGTTTTTCAGTATCTCCAGTCTTGTGCATATTTAGAAGGAATACGCCATTAGCTAGATGCTTGTGCCTTGAGTAAATATTGAATGAACATTGGTTTCGAATACCCTTTGGGCTTACAGTTTTCATTCAAAGTCAACAGCATGAGCGGCTCGATTTTCCGAGTCGAGCCGCAGCATTTTGAAATAGCCTGCCGCACCCAGTACAGACCTGCGAAATGCCCAGCAACCCAGCAGCACCATTATTGGAACTCGACCCAAAATTATTGGAAACTGGACTCACACGCTGCAGGCAAACCAAGCCAGCCATAACTGGGAAGCTCTACAGACACATGCGCGTTGCGCACATAATTGCACAACTGGCCCGAGCAAGACGCCACACGACGCGACGTCTCTCTCCACAGCCGCAACGTCCCCGAAACTTAGCATGCGCACATCAGCACGGGTTCTCCTCGCTAGGCATCCATTATAAGACTCGTCACTGAACCAGCATTCCCATCCCGCCCGTTTGATAGAGCCCAGTTTGGTAGTTGTAACTAGTTGGTTCTTTCGTACAACGAGAATTAGCCTTCTGCCAGACACCCGCCATGGCGAAATTCCTCTTACTCGTTCTCTCGCTGATGCTCGTCTGCATCTCGCTGCTCCCCGCTGCATCCGCCGGTCCTAAGCGCGTCGCTCGCACGCGGCAGGCGCAGGAAGAATTTCGCCGTCTGGGCGACCGCCAGCGACAGCTGAGCGACCGCAAGCGACAGCTCATCAATGTTCGCCGCGGCTCTCGCCCTCTCCGGCACACGTTCGACACAAAACCCATCTACGACCAATGGCGCGCACAAGGAAGCGGCTCGTCCACTACGATTGAATACGGCGGTGGGCCCGTGTTAGATGGCAAAACGCTCAAAATCTACTTGATCTACTACGGCTACTGGCAAGACGGCTACGGGCAGACAGAGGTTGAGAATTTTATTCGGTCTCTCAGTTCTGCGGATAGCAGCACTAAGGCGCAGGGGGAAGCCGGGGATCAGACGGTGCGGGACTGGTGGGCCATCACCTCGAGTTACTACTCCAACACCTCGACCGTTAGCCCGATTGTATGTCGAGGGCTGATTGTGGGCAGTTTGTCGGGGGCTGATTGTGGGCAGTTTGTCGAAGGCTGATTGTGGGCAGTTTGTCGGGGTTTGATTGCGGGCAGTCATGCAAGGGAACAGGGAAGTCACAACTTTTTTTTTTTTTTTTTTTTTTTCCTGTGTACAATATCTCTTCTTACCAGCGTCGGCTCCTGCCTCCTTCAGGTGAACCTTGCAAAAGTTGTTTACGACAAAGGGTCTCGCGGGACGAAGTTTAGCGACAACACAGCTTGGGATGGTAAGAATGCTTCCCAACATAGTAGCACGCGTCTTCCTTTCACCAATGGAACATCCCGCTCGTTTGGTCTCATTGAAACTCGTAACGCCTTTCCCTTTCCGGCATCCCGGCAGTCGGTTGTCCACTTAGACTCCTACTAATATCATATTGCCCCTCGTTTCTGTCACAGTTGTGTCGAACAAGGTTGGCCCTGGAAAGGCGTTCCCCTACGACGCCAACGGCATCTACCTGATTCTCACCAGCAAGGACGTCACCATCCCTGGCTTCTGCAAAGAATGGTGTGGATGGCACACCATGGACTATCTCAAATCGAAGCGCGTCGTCTACTCCCTCGTGGGTCATCACGCGCAGTGCCCAAAAAGCTGCGACGCGCAGGTGTTTTCGCCCAACGCGAATCCTGCGATCGACGCGATGATTTCCACGATCGCTCACGAGATCGCGGAAGCTGCGACAAATCCCGACGTCAAGAGCGGCTGGTTCGACGCTGAAGACGAAGAGAACGCCGACAAGTGCAGCTACTATTACGGAGACACGACTCTAACCACCAACATCAAGGGTAACTCCGCTTACTACAATCTCGTGGGGTTCAATGGCATGAAATTCCTGGTGCAGCAGAACTGGGACTGGGCGACGGACTCGTGCGTGTCGCAGGCAGTCTCAAGCCTCTAGAGGACTCGTGTGATCCGCAGGGTTAGGTCGCTTAATGGTGGATGGGACTCCCAATCTGGGGAATGCGGTGTTCAGAACACCGCATCTTTTTAGTTTTCTCTGCTTGAAGCTAGAGGTTACCAATGCTCGACTCGAGCTGGTGCGGCTAATCCTCGACTTGGCAGTATTGGTGGTAGCGCAGAAGTAGTCGCCGTTGTCTTAGCAGTTAGACTAACAGCCCAATAAGCGCCTGCAGCCCTGTCGCTAAAGAATAAGCAGCGGACGGAGCGGGCCTGCTTGCTGCAGATTTGCTCCGGACCAGAGAAGCGTCGAATCTAGTCCAAAGCCCCCATCTCATATTTCCAAACCTTATAGAGTTGAACGAGAACCCAAAGGCCTGATTGGTCGACGAGGGACGACATTTTAGGTGGATTGAGCTGAGGGGTGACGATCTTGCGAATTTCATACGAGTTTGCCGTACCAGAAATCGGTTATGGCAGAGTCACACTAACAGACATGAGGGGAGGTTGGGTTTCGTCGCCCAGTTGGTTGCATTGAATTCTGGGGTTTTTAGCTTCTGCAGTCAACTTAGTGGGGCAGATTCTTGCAACTGCCGTCAACCCAACCTACAGCTGATGTTTCGCGATTTCCCTATTTCGAGGAAGTCCCAACCAGCCCCAAGCCTCCCAAACCACACCCACAACTTCGTTCCGCGGAAGTCACTTCCCCCGCCCTCCCCCCAGCACGTTCCGCACCCCTGTCTCCTCGCTAACCCTCTTTGGCGGGCCCCGAAAAAACAGGTTACTCGCGGTTTTGTTTACACCAGATTCGCGAGACCCCGAAACGGGCAAAAGAAGCGCAGGGACATATCGGGCTGCAATATTCATGTATGATCACATACGTTTCTCTCATACACTGGCAATTGTGTGCTGTTCATCTAGTAAGTTCACTTAATATGGATGGTCGTGCTCCCGTCACATTCAGGGTCGTTCGTGGAAGAATTATGCACGGAACTATTTGTACATTCAAAGATACATTGGCGAGCAAATAGAGTTGTAAGGATTTTTTCCACCATTAAAGGCAAAGGTTATGCATGATATTCTGGCCATAAAATGTAACATCGGCTACTACCACGCCCTCAGTTCGTTTCTAGACCCCCTGATTGCTCTGGATTCAGGTCAGGACCCATTAAAAAAGGCTGAAATCTCAAGACAATTCATATACATAAGCCCGTACGATAAGGACAAGCACTAGCAACCAAGGCTGGCTTCTCAGGGTATTTTATCATGATTCCCCTGATTACACATGGTATGTTTTTCGGCCAGCCCTTAATTTCCAGGGTGGTCAAAATCTCAACACTTGACCCTTCCGGGTTATAAGTTCTATAAGACTGAGAATTTGAGGGACCGTGTAATGTGGATACTGTGTTTCCATGTATTTAATGCGTGCGGATCCTTATACAGACACATTGTACAGAACTGCCCACAATCCTGGGATTTCTGTGAAGTCGCTAATCGCGAGAGACATTCCCCCAACACACCCAGCAACCTACGCAAAAATTTTGCGTTAGTCCAATTGTACGGACACTTCCTCCCCCCACACACCCAGCAACCTGCCAAAATCGACTAAGTCCTCTTGTACAGACACTCGCCCCACACACCCAGCAACCAGGGTTCCCGTTAGCAGACGAAATCCGTCTGTTCATCTGAGAATCAGACTCACATTTTCCGTGTCATCTGATTTTTGACAACCATTAATTTTCCATCAGAACGACCATCTTGGTTATATAAATTTGTCTGAATTCGCAAACTAGGTGTAGGCAGTCGTCTGAATTTTCAGATAGCGCGTATATTTCCGTCTGATACCGACACATCTGCCCAGTTCCCACCCTCCCATCGGCCCATGTGCGCACTGGCCACTTGTGCCATCCAGTCCTAGGAAACCGTCGCATGCACAATAAAGTCGTCGCGTGGCCTCTCATCACCGCTGTACATTTCGTATCAGATTTACAGCTGCCTGAGTCACATGCTGTTACCGATTCATCGATATGTGCAAAACCTAGCTTGCTGGCAACTCTAAGGCATGATTTGCATGCAGCATACTGTCAGCGCATTGCATGCGCTGTAGGGAAGCCACCCTCGATGCCTGCCAGCGCGAGATGAGTTTCGTGCTAAATCAGGCACCGTCCCATGCAAGGTGCCGAGGCGTCCTTGCGTAATGGCAGTGCAAGGCTCTCGTCGTAGCTCCACATCTATTCTGTCACCCTCTGGTTTTCGTTTTTCTACACGAGATGCCTCCCCCCTACCTCGTTCCTCCTAGTCGTCCTCTCAGCAGAGTCGCAAGTGTAGTCTTGTATCTGCTCGACGAATAGGTCTCATGGCTGCTGCCGCTGGTTCCACAAAGCCAGCGGTAGATTCCCTCGTCGAGGAGCATGTAGTAGCCTTGCTCCCCAGGCTATCAGGCATCGACCTTCTTACTGATCGTGCTACCACTGTAGCGTCGGCACCTGCACACGCCCGCATCAACTGTATCGACCCCACCGTCCCCTTTACCTCCGCTAGACACAGAACCGTGGATCACATTCGCGCCTGAGGGTACAGCGCCCCCCACGTCTGAGCGTCCTAGCAGCCCGTTAAGGTCTCCTAGCAGCTGGTCTGGGCCTCCTACTAGCCAGTCAGGGCGTTCTACCAGCCCGTCACCGCATGTCGCACCTGCTGTTTCTGTCGGCCCGTCCGCTCGCATCTCGGGAGGGCCCGTGCTTCCTGTGCGCAAGCCTGGAAGGGTGCGATACCAGCAGCGCAAGCTTACCTTCGGTAGGCCTGCCTCATCTGCCTCCACGTCCTCCGTGCGCCTTGGCGAGCAGCGGGCTCATACTGATCCCGCGCCGTCCACCACCGTCGGACGACGAAGGTCCGTTTCCCTTAACAGTCGCAGAGCTTCAGGCAAAGGCGGAAGAGCAGTGGACGCGCCATTTTCCGTGGCTCGTCATCTCTGAAACCTCCAAGGGGCGTCCGTGGCATGAAGTGCACAGTCTGCATGGTGCACCGTGACGACCCCGACTACCAGTATGGGCGCAATGGAGAGGGCGGGATCGATATTCAAAAGCAGACTATGCGGAAGCATCAGCACAGCCAGAAGCACGAGGCGGCGATGGCGCGCAAGCTTCAACTTGACGGCAAGAAGGCAAAGCAGCGGTCCATTGTGGAGGTTGAAAATGGCGACGCGGAATCCAAGCGACTGAAGCGGCTCATGGCGATCGTCCACTTCATCTGCAAGTCGGACGCCCCAGTTCTCCTCTTCGTATCACTGGTGCAGTTCATGGCACAGAAAGGCACTCCTTGATCTGCCAGAGAAAGAATGTGGAACCTACCAAAGCGAGTAAGTTGTCAATCCTGCGGGGCGTCTTGTTTGTGCAGGGTTCTCATGATCTTTCTGTATGCCACCGTTGTTTGTATTCCGGAGATGGTCACGGAAATCTTGCTATTAAGCAGTGCTTTTACCTCTTTGTGTGCAGGTATGGCTTCAACCAACTCATTGAGAACATGGTCGGCTACCTGCGTGCGAAGCAGCTGACCCACATCAAGGCGAGACCATTTCTCAGCATCCAGCTTGACGAGAGCACCTGACAGGCGCGGGGCAAGCATATGATAGTGTATCTGACGTTCCTGCGCGATACGACGGTCGTGACTGGGTTCTTCGCTCACCTGACGGTCGAGAAGTGCGACGCCGCATCGCTTCAAGCCGTCCTGCTGACACACCTGGAGGGACAAGGCGTCGACCTCAACCGCATATGTGGCAACTGATGGAGCGAGTGTGATGATGGGAGCCCAAAAAGGGCTTGTCGCACGGCTTCGCACTCGTATTTCTTACCTCGTGTCATGCCACTGTATTGCTCATAGGTAAGTTGTGGCCCACATCAGTTTTGCCTTATGGTTTTCTCTGTCCGGATTCTGACCAGCTTCATTTGCTATGTGTGCAGGGAAGCTCTCGCTGCCAAGGATGCTGCAGCAGAGTTCCCTGACTTGGGGATGGTTGACAAAGTCGTACGATCCTTGGCCGACATTCTCGGCCGGTCGATTGTCGTCCATTCCCGATTCAAAGAGCTGCAGGAGGTGGTCACCGAGACAAACCTCGAGATGCAAGGGATTCACAATATCCGCTGGTTGTCTCGGGGCGAGGCCATCCCAGCGTCTGGTTGAGGTTTTCCCTGCAGCAGTGCTTCTCCTAAGGGAGTATGATTCTGCTATGTATGCCGCTCGTTACAACCTTGAAGTTCCATTTCCCCTTGCTGACCGTTCTGAAGGGAGCTCAACGCCCTCAATCTGAATTTCCAGCAGCGGCAGGTGGGGTACCATTTAACCGTTTCCACATTTTATAACTCTCCGTTTCTAATCCCTGTACTCGCCCTTTGCAGGTCGATGTCACCCAGTGCTTAGGATGGTGGACAACACCCATCGTGACGCTGCGGGCTCATTATGTCAACTACGGCACCCGCTTTGGCCCCGCAGAAGGAGATTTCTTCGAATTCCTGAACCTGGTAGCTACGGGAGCCGACATCACCATTAGCGGACGTGGACGCGAACGGCACCCCGACGACTCACACGTACGAGCTGCAGACTGCCGACATTGAAGGGCAACAATTTGACGGGAACATCGGTCGCTGCAGGAGCTGGCGACGCGGTGGTGCTGTCCATTATCAGCAAGCTGCAGGCGCGACTTTCTGACTTGGCGTCGTTGAACGGCCACGCGACTGTTCAAGCAGGGTCTCTATCCCCTGGACTGCGGCAAAGCGTGAGCGGAAGTTCGTGGCGTGGCTGCAGGCTCTCCGCAACCTTTGGAAGCACGACTCCTCCCGCTCCCGACACGCTGCCTGGTGATTGTCGTATTTAAGCATGCATGTGCTCAAGTCTTTCTCTGCCTTGTTCATGACGTGTATTTACTTCAACCCTTTCTACCGTTTACTAAACACCCTCCTTTCTCCCCTGGCTCTTCTGTCCCTTATCCTGAAGGTGTCCACTGGGGAAGGCAAAAAAGGAGCTGAATAGCTTCACCACTATCATGTCTACTCACTAGGACGACCTCGACTTTCATGCAAGCTTGAAGAACATGCTCTCCACTCCCGACTGGAAGACGGCCTACCCGAATATCGTCAGCATTTGGATTAGCAGTGGCGGTGCTGCCGTTGAGCACTGTCGAGTGCGAGCGCGGCTTCAGCCGCCAGAACGTCATTAAGAGTTGGTTGCGCGGCAACCTGTGTGATGGACCGCGAAGCTCCAGCGATCTCGACTACGACATGGAGTGGGACGGCATGGTGGCGAAAGTGGCGTGGGGTCAAGAAGAGGCGGCCCGCAAGGGAGGTAGTGATGGGGCAGGGTACACGTTCAGCAAAGAGGCAAAGCGGTCAGCGGCATTCAAGGCGGCAAGAACAGCAGCGAAGGTAGCAGCAGCAGCAGCAGCACGACAGGCAGAGGCACTTGCAGCAGCAGAGGCGGCGCAGGATGTTTGATGAGGATGGTTCAGCAGGCACGGTATGGAAGAGGAAGGCAAGGGCAGAGCGATTTTGCTAGAGTCTGATAGTGAGGAGGATGAGCAAGGATGCAGCAGTGGCAGTGAGTCTGAGTAGGGTAGGGTTAATGCTAGTTGGTTTATGCAGCGGTATTGGTTGGAAGCTCTAGGAAAGCTTGTAGGATGTTAGCAGCAAGCCAAACTCATTGGTAGAGTTACGAGTAACTGCGTAGGATGTTTGTTGGCTACAACTGTGGCTCGTAGGATGACTGTGCCCGTAGCTGCTGCTGTCATAGGAGGAATCTTATTACGAGTAGTGCTGCTGTGCTGTCTCGAACACATCTAATGTTTCATTTCATGTGCTTAAGTCAAAGCCTAGAGGATGAGCAGCTTAATTTTCAGGAGGCAAATTTCATCTGCAAACACAGATAAGGCTGTATACTTCGTCTGAAATTTTAGACCAAGCCAAACACCTCATATGATGGTCAGACAAAACTCTCGTACCCCGTCTGATTCTCAGACTGTCCTAAAAGTTAGCAGGAACCCCAGCAACCTACAAAAAATTGTCTAAGTCCTAATAGCCAGAGGCATCACCTGTTAAATTATATATTGAGTTATATAATTGTTATGCTTGGTAGGTTACCGAACTTTACTGTAGAGGGTACAATCCCCTCCTTGTATGCCTCTCTCTTTCTATTCCAACACTCTTTTCTCTCATCAACTTTTCTCCTTCCTAAACCTCACGCCACTCCAATGCTCCTCCTAGCTAAACCTCATGCCTTTCCTAGCTTCCAAGCTAAGCTAGCCTTCTAACATCACCCTCCTGAACAAAAGAATATTGGCGAGGTTCTCTTGTAGAGACTTCCCCCTCCCACACACCCACACTCCCACAACCCATGTAATTTGGCTTAGTCCTCAACATCAACCCCTTGCCCCCCACAAACCCTCAGAATCTGGCAACCCAGTGAAACATAGATAAAACATAGTGCCATTCCATCCCTAATGCGTCATTTCTTGCGCGATTTGAAGACAGCATAAGCTACATCTATGTCAGACCTACCTCTCGTTAAAAATTTAGGCGATTGGGCTCACGGAATTGGGCTGTAGAGCGTCTCGAATACCTGCATAGGGGTATTTTTTACAAACCTTACCCCTAGATAAAACTGTTAAATTATATATTTTGTTACAGTGGCGGAAATAATTGACCGTATGTTTTGCATTAATTTGGGTTTTTAGGCTCTAAGACATTATACATTAATCCTTAATATTTAATGGTGGTTAGCTTTGGGAGAGCACATAGTGGATGTGTTAACAGCACAAAAAT